>OX155967.1:13197315-13689815 GCA_944548615.1 Micropterix aruncella
GGAAATACAACCTTTTTATTTCGTATACTATATCTCACTTTCCGCCTCTGTAAATAACTACCTAACTATACTACGCTACGCAGACATACAACTTCCTTCCGCGTGATAAACGATCACTGCTAGCAGGCCTACCTAGTAAATATATCGAAACAGAAATGGTAGAAATGACAGGTTAATCAATGAACGACTCAAGGAACGGGCGTGCATGTTTCTAAAACTATATTAAAATGTGCATAAATTGAAAATCAAACTGTCAATACGACTAAACTATGACGTAGTTCATTCAAGTTAGTATCTAGATAAATCTTACGTGTTAAGTATTTTATTTTTTCATCATTTATTTATTTGGTAATTTACAATTATCAACAGTAAATGGTCATATACAATTATAATGTCATAGCCCAGAATTCAGTAGCTAAAAACTGATAACATGTTATGCCAGTAACTGTTGCCAGTGATCCTATTTTAATGTCGCCTAACTAGGCAATAGCCTGATCTAAAGCGGACATTTAAATGGTTTTAAATATATTATACTATAAAATCAATGATATTATAAACCAATATAAAAAAACTAAGTAATGTTGAATATAGAAAATGTAATAATGTAGAATATAGAAAATTTAATAATGTAGAATAAAGAAATTTCTACAAGCTGGAAGATTAAATATGAAATTGTTAATATAAAAGTGAAATTGATCATATAAAATTGTTAACCTTGACATAATCATATAAAAGGTGACAATTAGCTAGTATTTAGATAATGATAATTGCTTAAAAATAGAGTGAGATAATTAAAACTAATTATAAAAATTAAACATTACTAAAAAAATATAAAAAAATGGGAATTTTAAATTATTTCAAATTATTTATTGAGTTCAAATTATGAGTACATTTAATATACAAAAGTCTTAATTTTACTAGGCTGCCGCCTAGTAAAAGGTAAACAATTTATTTTAATTATCCTAAGAAATCTATAATATTATATTTATATAAATAAACAAAATCATACGTATGTAACAGAAATATCTTAATTAAAATACAAGAGAAGATGAAAGGTTTAAATTGTTTACTATATTATGCATAATTATAATAAAAATGATGTGCAAATAAAAAATATGTAAAATATCATAATTGGATAAAAATACAGTAATATAATTAAAGCTAATAAAAAAAAAATTAAAAAAAGATATGTCATTCAAATGAGTAAATAATGAGACGTATTAAAATAATCATAAAAATTAAATAAAGCTATGCTAAAAGGTTTTAAGTCAGAAAAATGAATTTTAGAGTCAAAAAATTGCATGTAAATTTGTGTTTTTTCTTGTATTTAGTGAAAAAATACTGTCTGGAATAAAGTAACCTTGTTCTAAGAAGGGGTTTAGCTGTTACAATATATTCTCGTGTTATAAGAAGTTACAGTTAGGGAGCCAGCGACAAAAAAATGCAATAGTTTTGGAAAAGCTGATACTGATCAGACAGTATTATGGCCATAGAATGCCGGGGTACAGTCAACGGGCCAGATTCCGGGGCAATTGACGCTGGCGCACTAGGAAATGTGTGATTTTAATTAGTACCCCCGAAGTGTTTTGGAAAAGCTGAAAATGAATCAGTAAACAGTGGATGCAATTAAGAACTAGAAACATATGGTCAGACTGCTTCATGATCAAACGCGTAACGTCAGATTATGTATGCAATGTCATTATATATGCAATGTCCGCAGTACTCCAAAAAAGTACTAATTATATTTGTCACGAAAAAAAATAATCAAGAAATATGTAATCGATTTTCTTAACGGAAAATATTTCTGAGAATTTTAAGAGTTTGAAATTTATTGCTGCAAGGGGAAGTCTTGAATAAATCTATTATTACGTGACTTTATTTTATAAATATTATTGGTTACTTAACAACAAAAAATAGCTGGTAAGTTTACTTACTTAATATCTATTGTTTAATTTTTTGAAAATTTCTGCAAGATGTAGGTTTAGGTGTAAGTATTTGGTTATCTGTTTTTTTTTGAAATGTACTATAAACTATACATTTAATGTATGATTAGGTTTTGAGTTTATGAAATATTATCCCATCATTTTTGTCTTTTTACTATTTTATCCAAAATTTTATTTACATGCAATTTTGTATATTTGGTAATATTTCTGTATATATTCGCTAAAAACACAGCTTCAGAGTATATCTTATAATGCTATTTTAATCCATTTCGATGAAACCTATATATCTGATAAATTAAAAATATCCTAATTCGATAGACGCTGGATCACGGTTGTAGTCTTGAAGTAAGCTGTGTTTAAATATTAATACTTTTCAGATTTCCAAAAATATTTTATTCGAAACAAACTCACCATTCTATACAAGTTACTATGCAAGGGCAATTTTCTAATTTCAATTTTCAAGTTTCTATACCAGGGCATTCTACACAAGTGCAAGTTTCGAAACCGTTATGCGGTAATCCCTCCATGCGCATTTGTGCAGAGCATCGTTACTTTTAAATTGACAGCTCAGGAGTCATCATAGTAGTGAGTCGTAAAAGACTATTATTATACCTCGAAGGTTTTATACTGGTCAACCAACATAATATTATGCTGTCTCACGAAAACACAACTTCCTGTAAGATTAATTATTTGTTTGAATAATATTATTTTACCACCAATTCCCAAATGCCACTAAAATACTCTTAGAAAAAAAGTAAAAAAAAAATATAGTTTAATTATACTTTTACTTTTCCGGCAGAAAGATAGTATTGTGAACGCCCATTTTTTTTTCGAGATGAAGACGGATATATACTTTTTAACCCGCCCTTCACACCTTCAAATCCAAATTCAAAATTCTTTATTAATCTATAATATTACATATATTTTTAAAATTCAAAGCCATCCTAACTAGGCCTCGCCTGTACTAAGGTAGGCTTAATATAAAAGAAGGTAGAGTGGTTTTCGTAACTTGCTGTATTATCTTTGAATATTATTATGTTACGTTTAAGAAGATAATGTATGTCTCCAAAATAATAAAGCGTAATAATATTAAATTTAGGTATATACATTTAAACATACACATACATACATAAATAAATATATACTTTATAGATAAATATAAAATAATACTATATATATACATATACCTCACAAAGCGTGCTCTATTTTAATATATATATGTTATAAATGTCTCCGTTTCTTGTCGACCCATAGTCAAAAGTGACTTAGTTAGGTTTTTTTTTACGCCGTGACTATTCCTAGATTTCAGTCCTGCAGGAAAAACACTATTCATTTTGTTGAACAGTCGAGGAGCAATGTAAGAAAAGTGTTTTTGCGAAAAACTTGTTCTCTTTTTTGGATTAAGTGCTGTCTGTTAGTTGTTACTCGTGTTCCTTTATGGTGTGTTGAATATAGATGATAATTCTCATGATTATAGTAGTAGAGTAGGACTACCTTAGCGTATATTTGACGAACGTCAAGGACTTTAGATTCCTTGTACAAGCTCTCAGAAGAATACCGGAAGGGTTTTTTGTGTATTACTCTTAGTAGCGACTTTTGGGCCTTAATAAGAGGATCAAGTGCTTGCAGCGAGGCTCCCTTAGTGTGAGTGTGTGTATGTGTGTGTGTGTGGTGTGTGGTGTGTGGTGTGCGTTGTGTGTGGTGTGTGTGTGTGTGTGTGTGTGTGTGTGTGTGTGTGTGTGTGAATTCCAGATGAAGATATCCTGCTAAAACTGGTAGCCAGGGGGTGAGGTAGCCCACTGGTTTACCTTCCTAGTGCCCGCCGTAAGGCGTTTGAATCTGGCGGGTTCGTAGCTTTGTTGGACGGTAGATTTGTATCATCTTAAAATCTTCTACGTTCACCTCACAGAAGAAAGATCGATCTTTATCGTTAAAACTTGCTGAGGTGACGGATTCGCCCTATGTAGTCGTCATCTCCAAATGCACAACATTCCGTCTTAGAATCAACCTATATGTATCACACAAAACATAAAATACTTCAAATGCGGTATAATACAATACAATCGTTATTTGTACATTAACAACATGTGCGAATGAATTGAAATCGCGCGATAAAGTGCGTTCGCGGGGAGTTAGCGCTTACATTTCTCAGGCCTTTTACACTTCTCCCTAAAAGGAGGCTTCTCGACTGTTCAACAAAATTATTGTGACATTCCTAAGAAGCGGGGGTAGTTGTTGACCTAATCTCATCTTCTCTCAGCTACACTCGATTCGTGAGAAAGACGGTCAAAGGGTGTCACGGTCCGCAATAAATTTGAACTGAATTACCACTAACATCAGGAATAGGCTGCGCAAGCGACTCGAACCTCTAAGTCTCTGCGCTCACCCCTCGGTTGAATAATCATCTAATATAGTTATACCTTCCTAGGATGTCAGGTTCGCTCGTAATAGATCACCGGTCAAAATTGTTCGATTAGCTAGATGCTTTCCATTCGTAAATAGAAAAATGTTTAGCGATACATTATTATTTAGATTATCCTCTTTGAATCTTGTGATAAATTACGTAATGGAGTTTCATTTATCGGCAGTTCTCTATCGAGACTATAACTGCAATTATTGACTAACTATTCTATGTTTTTTCTGTAAGCGGCCTTAGCTCAATTAAAGACCATTGCACACGTAACATCACGACTTATGGTAACAACTTCTTTCAAAGGATTTAGAATCCCGATCATATCGGTGTGTGCTAATATGATAGATATTTCCCAAAAGAGAAGACACTTCAAGAAGAAGAAGGAGAAGATAATTCGTGTGCCACCACGACTAACGAGGACCACTCATACATTTTCTGTGGTCGCTTGCAATAGAGTGTCGACTAGACCTTCCACCAGAATGTGTTGTGTATTTGATACCACATGTAAAGGATTAGACATAATTAATGATCCCATAAATTTAATTAAAGATTCAATTAAATTAAATTTACAAGTAGATGTATGTGTCTCAGATGCTAACTTACCCTATATAAAGAATATGACAAATATAAAAACGAGGGTAGAAAGAAATGTAATTATCCGTACAGGTTGATCGTGGCGTTGTATGTGTTGATGACGCCCGCTGTATTTTATTCGGAGCTGTGAGAAAGCCCGAATCCCTTTCACCTACAACGGATGCACTTCGTACCTTACTTCAACTTACTTGATAGTGGCACCTACAATAGGTGCCACTATCAAGTAAGTTGGCCTGGAACAAATCACAATCAAAACACAAAAGACTGTCAAAATGTTCTTTAACCATTTTCTTAATTGACAGATGTGTTTGGGAAAATGCCCACCTTCCCAAGCCACCTTTTCAATAGCTTGAAGACTGCGATTGGACCATTAATGGAGAGCAAGCTGTTCCACGTTGTCTGACGCTAAATTCTATTCCTAATCCGTGCCCATAAGTTGTTGTTTGCCACTGTAACGAGTTTTGTAACTCACAGAACTGAAGTTGCAGGACAGAAAACGTCCCTTGCATAAAACTCTGTATTCCCTGCAAACGTAGCTGTCTTAATACTGGAGACACATAGTAATCTTTTGTAGTTTCTGTAAGTTGTTGTTTTCAAAAAGTCGAAAATCTTTGAGTCAAAGTTTAGCTCAACGTTGTTTTAAAGTCATTTTTTGAAATCCTAATGTTGAAAAACATTTATCGAGATGCGTGACGCTCACAAAATACGGTAATATGGTGCTGGCGCCATCTTGGCCGCCATCTTAAAATACCGGATCAATGGTTTTTCACTATATATTTTTAAATTCCCTGTGCCCAAATCTAGACATTTTGGACGCGTTGCTATGGGCCAGGGGGGCTTTACAGCGCCGATTTCGATATCTCACTTCCGGTCAGGATTTCGCTTGTGTTAATCGGCATTTTCGGATTCGGCATGGTTGAAATAGGGGCAAATCGTAATCTTGCTCTCCTCCGGGAGGATATTTTTAATAATAAACTCTTTATTTGCACTTAAAAAGTATACAAAAAAGGCGAGCTTATTGCCACATGGCAATGTCTTACAGCTAACCTAAACATAGTGGTACATGCGCGCATTGTGAAAATAAAGATTATTACATAACATACAGACAAGTGGAAGAATTTAAGACTAATAGTGCCCGAGGAGAGGAAATTGGGGGAGGAACAGGAGAGAAAGGGAAGAACTGGTTACTTCTTAGAAAGGTACTAATCCTTAAGGTGAGTCTTAAACGATGGTAAAGACGGCGAGTTTCGTATATTTGCTGGGAGATCGTTCCAGAGTCTTGCACCATGGACACAGAAAGAATAGGAATAGAAATCACTATTATGACTCGGAATTTTTAATAAACTGTCAGAGGCTGACCGAAGTACGAGACCGTGGGAACTTAGTGGTTCAAAAAGCTCCTGGAGATAGGATGGTGTTAGTTGGGTGAGTACACGATTTTGGTGGGTGGGTGATTTTTCAGCCTAGTCAGAGAATGCAATCGGCCGATTAGTCTGCGTCGCATTTCTGGAATGCGTAGCCGTCATGAGAGGTTTTCTTCCATATGGACACCGAGGTTTTAACCTCCAGTCTTCCATATATTCCATAATCTGATCTTCCATATCGTAAGATTTAACTAATTGCCATCGTACTGTACCGTATTATATAACTATTAATACTGTGATTATACTATACCATTCCGTTTATATTGTATTATATTATGTATACAATTATATGTACAATTACATATAATATGAATAATTGTATGTCAATGTATAAATATTAACATACAATTATTCATATTACATTTTTCTTCAAATACCCCATTTTTTCCAATTACCTATTATAAACGTACTCATGTTATTTCTATCATAAGATGTCATGCAAGTGTTTTAAAACTGTTCATAGTAGTATAGGATAGTAAATTAGTTTTGTTTAATTAGGTTTAGCAAATACTCGAGTCATGTATTTACTATCTGTAAGTAAACTATAAAATAAAATAAAATAACCGCAAGCCCAACCGCTCGATAGACATCAAGCAGCATTTGGCATACAACGGCACTAACTCTCGCGCATATAACCTTATCCCAGTTTACAAGATCCATTGTTCTTTTGTTGAGACAAGCGTACAGTTGAGGAGGTGTCGCAAGCCTTAAGTCGTCGTTTTAACGATACATTACGTCGCTTTGCTGGGACAAGTCGTACTTAAACTCCTATTAGACTGCTTCCAGAGCCCCATATCATCATTTCATAACTAAATCTAATCTGTATTTAAACAAAGCGGATACGTTTGTTGATGATGAGTCTATGATGTCTATGATTTTATTTCCTAATAATTTCTAATCTTCTTCCTAAAATGTCGGTACCATGTCAGCCTGAAACCTCATTTCGTACGATCACAATGGTCAAAATCTTAGAGTATAAATAAGCAAGCTAGGTCAAAATATTACCAAATATATAACTTTATTCGAACAGCTACATAAATGTGAATACGCAACCAGTAAAAAAATCTTTCTTTTGCATAAGAGATTACTGCGCAGCATATGTGTCAGGTAACGACAAGGACCTCATGCAAAACGTATTTCAGTAAGGCAAGGGCTTATGTAAGACAGTGACAATGTATTCGGGGCTTATGTAAGACAGTAAGACAATGACTATGTATTCGGCGTTCATATACCAGTGTTTAATGTATGCTAGACAGAACCTCGCAGAAAATGCAATTAATGCTCTCATTCACTAGCACCATACCCACGGTATCTCTCTTCTATTACCCAACCCGAATACAACTGGCAAAAGTGCAGAAAAGCTGCTTATACCTTTGCATTAAATTCTATAATCTACTCCCTACTACTGTTTAACAGCTGGAGGATGAAAAATTAAAAAAAAAACATCAAGGAGGTGCTGATAGGTCACCGTTTCTATAATCTGGCCGAATTTGAGGGCCATGACTTTTCAAATATTGTGCCATTTAAATGACTTAAAAAGTAGAGTTGTATTGTCTGGTTTATTTTATTTGGACTTATATTTTTACTTTTAGTTTTTTAATTCATGGCGTAGCTTTAATTTGATTATTTAACATTTTACTGACAGCTTGAATATTACGATGAATAACGTTTACTACGCATCTATTCGAATTTTTGACTATTTTAATTATTAGGCTTCTATTTTGATTACTTCTGAAGACAAAACCAAGAAATTTACTTGCTTTTTCGACAATCCCATTGAAGTGTTGATACGATACATATTTTCCATCCAATATAACTCCTAGGTCTCTGACGTGGTGGACTCTATTTATTGCAATGCTATTGATACAGTAGTTATATTTTAAAATGTTAGAAAATGGCATTTATTGACATTCCGCTGCATATTTTATGTATAAGTACACACTCTTTAGTGTGTATTTAAATATATTTGTTTTATTTATTTAAGAATTTATTACTATAAAAACATTGATTTTGCTTACAAAAATAATTGATTTTGCGTATTTGATTATGTCACCCAACTGGGACTAGCCCGTACTAGGGTGGACATGGCTCTAATATTGCAATAAATTATGTCAAAGATTTAGAAAATGGCCATAAAACTAAATTGCCTTAAAATTTGGTACTAAAAAAACAAATCGCAATTCCATTATAATAACGGCATTAAATAGAACATAACATTCCGTTTAATATAGTGTGACAAATAAAATAGACTTAACACTATAATAAAGAAAAAAATAACATTATAAGAAAGAAAAAGTCATAAGAAAAATATAAAAGAGTCTATAATATTCAATATATAATAAGCAATAAATATTTAAGTTTCAAACTAAATTTCATTGTCAAAACAATATATAGTATAACAATAAAATTAAGGATTTTTTGGTAATTTTTGGTAATAATCTCCCTACATATTTTAAACGTTCATATGTATCTCTTAAAAGTAACTTACGCATATGTAACTCTTAACTCTATAACAAGACACCCACCTCACGGTCACACCACAATCGCCTCAAATCGTGAAAGTCGTTCATGAGCCGAACACATCCGCTCAATGCGAGTCAATCATCGAATCGCATAACTCAATGAAGGGCTTAACTTGGCGAGGATGTTAAGGAACAGATAGCACCGGGGTCCCATCTCCCCTACACCATCTGGCGTAGTCTCAACAGACTGAGGGTGGGTGTGACAAGATGCCGGTGTAATCTCGTTCGCTGGGGCTACACAGAGAACCCTATATGTATAATATGTAGAACGCGGCAGGATCAAGACCACCTCCGATCCTGGCCACAACTGTCTACCTCTATCACACACCAGGATCTACAAGAGGCAAACGATAAGGTCATCCAGGCCGCATATTTTTGGAGAGACATATCCTAAAATGAGCCGGCACGCCCAATCCCAAATTTCCTCGCTGACGTGGATTTCGAAATTGAGCCCTGAGGGTACATAAGACCACTTTGAGAATCATCGCAGTGTAGACGTACGACCCAGTAACAAACCACTGTTTGGTCTTGGCAATCCTACATGTCGCTATTGATGTCATTACCAACAGTGTGATCAAAGTCGTCTGCTTCGCTTGCGTCCTCCGTGCGAATGTTTAATCACCTCCTTAGTATGCTGTCCAGGAGAATGTTTTCTTTACAAGGCCTCTGTCACGAAGTGTCCAAAGGCGTGCTTAATATTCAATAAGCGACGGGAGCGCCAACGAGTCAATGGTTCTGCGTGTCTTCAATGACACTTTCGGTTGCCAATTTCTAAGAATGACATCCGTATTATGGTAGAAACTAAAAGTGAGAACTTTTTGGCCATATCCAACTTAGGAGGACTATATTAGTTGAGAAACAAAAAAGATCTAAATTAGTCGCCTCAAGTAGTGCGACGAAGATGGACGGATAAATAAATGAAGATGGACATTTAAGCTTCTGCGGAATTTTAAGCGATGCCGATCAATCTGCCGATCATTTACCCCGAACTCGACTACGCAAAAGGGGGTGTTTGAAATATAGGAAGCAAGAAATGACTACGGTGGTAGAACACTTGAATACTTTGTTCCAAAAGTAATAAATCAGTATAATTAAATAATTCGATCAGCAAATAGTTATTTAAAAAAATATATAATATAAATGCGATAACGGTCAAAAGTAAAAAGTTCTATCAGGCTAATTCGCATTAGTAAAACTATGTACATAGAAGTAAACAAGACATATATATTAATTAGCGTAAATCAAGCAAGTTAATATAGGTTTGGTTAGGAAGTCATTATATTTACCTAGTGTAAATCATATATTTTGTATAATCATTTATTAGAAGGATGTAAGTACATATATTTAGCGTAATTCAAGCTGGTTAATATAGGTTAGGTTAGGTCAGGGAGTAAGTACTTTTATTTAGTGTAAAACGTTTATTTAGTGTAATAATGTATTAGTGTAAATCAAGCTAGTTACTTTAGGTTAGGTGTGTAGGGAAGTAAGTACAACTATTTAGCGTAAATCAAGCTAGTAAATATAGGAAAAATATAGGATAGGTTAGGTTAGCGATTAAGTACACCTATTTAGCGTAAATTAAGCTTGTATTAACTATCTTAATGTGTCAGAAATATTTTTCTTATATTAATAAGAAAAATATATACAAAATATTGCAAAATACGCATTTAAAAGGCACTAGTGGGTAACTGTGATATGTATTTCATGTTTTTTTATGAATAAGGACTACTACAAAAAAAAAACATTAGCATGTGAAAAGTAATTAAGGGTCAGCCCCGTATTACCTTAAAATAGAGTACTGCGAATTCTCACATTTGCAGCCAAACGTAACCCATTTAATCTCAAAATCATTAAGTCAAAGAATGTACTGAAATCATTTTACAGTGTTTCTGTAATTATCATACAAAAAAATTAAGAACCCACTAAATGAACAGCATTAAAGAAATATTAGATTTTTAATTTATTAAAGGTTATAATCAAATGACACACTAATAATAACATACAACATATGTATGTGAGCCCACTCTGTATGTTAACTTTGTATTGTCTGTAACTACGTACTTCTGAATTCGCACCACGTGCACCCATTCATCACGTTTCCGATTCACTGTCAGCGTGTCGTTTTCACTTAAAAACCATGAATAAATATCTGACATACTCTTCCAATACTGATCGACCGTGTCTTTCGTTTGCAAATATAAATTTTGCGTGTGCGTCTATTAGGTGTTTTAAAATTTGTATTTCATTTATTTATTTTAAATTCAACTTAACAGAATATCAAATTCGTTGATATGGATCTCAATATGACAATAAGAAACACTACAGCATAAAAACAAATAGCATGAATACAAACAATAATAATAATAATAATAAACTTTTTATTTTCAATAAAATAGATGAGGCCTTGCGGCAATGTAAATCAGCTAACCTATAACTTAAGTTTATAATGCAAAAGTTGCGTTGGCTACACAAAAGAACTATAAAACTTAAAATGATAAAAAACAAACAGAAAACTAGAAAAAAAAGATTATAATACAGAGAAACAAATTGATCAAACTATACAAAAACGCAGAGGGAAGAAAGGCGACGAAGAAAGGAAAGAGAAGCGAGAAGAAAGGGGGAGGAAGAGGGTTGGTTAATATATGGTTTTGGGATTATATGATCAGTAAACGTAATGATGCTGGGGGCTGTTCAGACATTATTCAGTAAAGCATTTCAGGGTCGTGCAGCTTCCTCTGAGAAGGAGTACGAAAAAAGACGCTGCTGTGATCAGGGATGGATAATAGTTTTTTTCCCACTGATCTCAGGGGACGTCCGTTCGCTGATAGAGCGGCGAACTGCTCGAAAGGATTCTATATCAGGCAACTAGAGTTGTCGACTACAACGGGCGAGCCCGTCATCTCAGGAAGTTTTAACGATTAGTCGTTCTATATACCTGGAGTGAGCGCAGAAGACTTGGACAAAACAGTCCAGCGTATAGCTCCGCCACAAACCCGTAAGAGGCCAACGGCTTAACCGCAAGATAGCCAGGAGTGGTCGGGTTGGACTCTCGCGGGCCATTTGGTGGAGTAAGATAGTGGAATGTCTGCATCTCCAACTCTACGTTCAGCCCAGATTGAAAGAACGTTTATATATCGTTATATCCTCCTGAGTTGACGGGTTCGCCCGTTGTAGTTGACACCACACCACTACCCACAGTGTACCACCTGCATTACCATCTAATCTAAGCTATCCCAAAATTTCACACTGTTTTTAAGAAATCGGCATAGAAAATAAATATTTAAATTCGTAGGAAGACGTATCTAAACACTTACCACTAATAATTTTCCGTGTTTCGGATCTTTTCTTATTAAAAGAGCTGCTCCGTTAGCTTCGTCGTGGTATAAATCCCCAATTTCTTCATCGTCCTGCAAAAGAAAAGAAAAACATATTTAATTACATTACATTTACGTCGTGTCCAATTGGCGTCTAAAAACCGCTCTTGGACGTGTCAAAATATTTGTGTTTTAAGTAGTAAGTCTCATTACTACTTTAATAAATAAAAATAACATACATATATTATTTTTTTTAAAATATATAGTATCTAAGAAACTTTGGAACCTACTAAAAGTTATTCGTCGTAGAATCGTATTACGAAACAAATTAAAGGCTTATTTAATAAAATAGTCAATAATTCTAATGGCACAAACAAACAATAATTAAAATAGTCAGTTAAAAAGTGGAAGAATCAAAGCAGAAGCCTAACAATTGAAATAGTCAATAAATCGAATATATACGTACTAAAAACTGTACACAGTAACATCCAAGGTAGTAAGTAAATTGTTAAATAATCAAACTAAAGCTAAATCTTTCATTTAAATACTAAAACTACACATATAATTATCATTCAAATTGGAACAATATTTGCAAAGTCATGGCCCTCGAATTCGGTCAGATTATATGTATGCAATTTCATTCCTATCAAGCACAAAAATACAAATTTGAAATTAAACATAACGCTCAGATTATTGATATGGTGCAAAAATTCAAATTACTAGGGATAACAATCGACTGTAATTTGAACTGGAAAGCCCATGTCGAAGATGTAAAAATAAAAATTTCGAAATTTTGCTACGCTCTAAGGATTTTAAAACGAACTACAGATAAAAAACAGCCTTTATGGCATATTATGCATATATTTACGCCTGCATAAAATATGGAATTACGCTTTGGGGCAATTCGGTAAACGCAGAGGAAATATTCATAGTACAAAAACGATGCTTACGAATAATATGTGGAATTCCAAAGACTGACAGCTGCAAACCACTATTTAAAAAGGAGTTTGTGCTAACGTTTATATCGATATACATCTTGGAAACCTGCAAATTTATAAGGGACCACGATCAGTATTTCAAAACAAACAATGTTGAACACGGCTATAACACACGAAATAAACATGAGCTACAAGCACCCAAGCCAAATTTAACTCTATTTAAAAAAGGAATGTTATACAATGCAATAAAAATCTATAACCACCTACCTGCAAATATCAAAGAAATAAAAGGAAAAGGGTTTACCGCAGCGTTGAAAAAATGGCTTATCGATAAAAGCTTTTACACATTAAACGAATATTTCTCATAATATTATATTGTAGGCATGCATTTTCATTTTGTTTTTAAATTAATTCAATTAGAAAGATTACAAATTTTCAATTATATACATTTCGTATTTATAGGCGGATTTTTGATTATTCCTTGATTTTGATTTTTTTCATTATTTTTTATATTATTGATGAATTATTTTTTATTAATTGTTTTCTACTGTTACATTTTAAATTATATACATTTCGTATTTATAGGCGGAATTTTGATTATTCCTTGATTTTTGATTTTTTCTTTATTTTTTATATTATTGGTGAATTATTTTTTCTAATTGTCTTCTATTGTTAGCTCTACTTATCCGGTCTGTTTAAATTTTTTTTTCATGTTAAACCAGTGAAATAATTGCATTTTTAATAAGATATTATAATTAGCAGATAAGTCAATTTAGCAGATAAGTAAATTTGTCAATCTGTTTTAATAACAGGTAATTGTGAGATACATAGTTTTACGCATTATCACCATAAATGTACCACCACAATTTCGGACAATAAAAATATTTCTATTTCTATTTCTATTTCTATAGAAAGGCCACCCTTTCTATAATCTGCATCTCCTTAATGTTTTTTTAATTGTTTGTCCTCCAGTTGTTTGATAGTGGTAGGGATATTAAGGGTAGTAATATTAAGTACTATGTAAGTGATTGTTTGTACGTATTTTTGCGGCTTTGCTATAATAGAGTAGAAGCTTATCATTATTAATGATAACGATAATAAAACTCTTTGAGAGTGGAGCTCTCATCGCGAAATACTGATATTAAAACATATTCGATTCGAGGCCGCTCAATCGACCACTAATCTGTGACCAAACTAAAGGATTGAGAAATCCGTCCATTCAGCACATTAACTTCAATGCCGTTCAACCGATCGCCATAAAAATTAGTATATATAGATATTTTAGCCTGGATAATATTTCCGCGCTATCCACTTCGTTGTAACTTGCCACCAGATGGCGCTGCAGAACATCAACTTATATACCTTTCAACCGATCGTCTTGAATCCGCCATGAGCGCCACCAGGTTAACACCGGGTAATATTTCACTAGTATAATATATACATCATGAAATGGTGAAAATTTTCCCTAACCTTGACCTCAACCTGACAAAGGTGGCTAAAGGTGATAAACGACAGGCGTCTCGCCAAGCCGTTTGTTTACTTAAGAATACTGTAAATAAGAGCCACGTTTGCGAGACGAGTTTCGTTCAAGGGTTTCAATATTTGGTTAGTGGTGTGAGCCTTCACGTGCCATTTAAACGTTAATAAATAAATATAACTTCTGTTCTGCCTACCAATCAGCCATTTTTATTTGTATATTTGTAAAATCATAAAGGGGTACTTTTTTAAATGATTATAATGCTATCTTTTCACCTTTGTCGTAGCAGCAAGAATAGCCTGAAAACTAAAAAAAACACGATGAGTTAGAGATGCATACAGAATCATCTATAAAAAAGGGTTTTTCAAATACTGGTTGAATATGTAAATCTTACTGGAATATTCTAAGATACCGTAGACATATTTAGCTCTTATTCGGACGCCTCCCCTAAGAGGTGATATACCTATAAGGCCTCAGAGCACGCTGCTCGCACTTATGAAACAGTGGTAACTGCAGGGCGCTGGGCGGGCTCTGGCAGAAATCACTGCCGTGCTTGTAAGCATTCTTGAAACGTAATTACTTAAGACACTTTAGAGCTGCCGTCTGTAACGGGCGAATTCGACACCTTAGACTGTTATAACGATATAGATTGCCATTGCGGCCGTGAGGTGATTACATAGACATAGGGACAACACAGTACACAGTCTAGCTCAGCCAACATGACCCTAGGAAGCCGAAGCCTTACCGCGAGGCACTGGAAAGTGAATCCAGAGGGCCAACCTCACGCCCTTACTACCAGATTTTGCCAGATTTCTTCGTTTCCGGTCTGGTCACGGGTTCGAGGTCACCTCCGCGGCCTCTACCTGAAGTAAGCGCCTATTCAGTTACAATATTTTACGGACCGCCTCGCCGTTTGCCCGCCATGGTCATTCGTTATCGGGCGCCGACGGATCGAATCAAGGGTTGAAGACATCAGGTCGACCCCTACCCATCGCTGTCATGGGAAATGTACGTCCCTCCTGGCTATTCGCCGGTCGGCGCCTTTCTTCGTTTTTTTCGTAAGTGCAGATAGTGCTCCAACCGCCCATTTCCGCCCGAGATATTCCCCCAAATCTGTGGTCTTCTGATCCTATCCGCCTCCGACAGCAGGATTACAGCCGTGGCGGCCCTGACAGGATAAGTCACTCTTCGAGTAGGCTACGAGACAGGAGTTGAGCCGTGAGTTGGGCAGGCTAAATGACAAAGAGTTTGACAAACACCACCCAAGCTGCGCGGAACCATTATGAACCTGCTTTCTAAGACAACTTGCGGTGTCAACTACAACGGGCGAGCCCGTCACCACAGGACGTTTTAACGATTTTCTCGTTCTATCGCCCTGCAGTGAACGTAGAAGACTTGGGACAGAACAAATCCAACGTCCAGCTACGTCACAACCCGCAAGAAGCCAACGCCTTACCGCGAGATAGCCAGAGTTACCTGGCGGGCCGACTCTCGCGCCCTTGCTTCCAATTGTGACCAGATTTCTCCGGTCTCTCGATTGGTTCCGAGTTCGAGGTCGCTTGCGCGGTCCTCTCCCTTACGAAGCGGTGAAACGGTGTGAACCGAATCTATCGCGGACCAAGGCGTCCTTTGCCCGACTCTGAATCGGGATCGGATGGCCAATGGTCATTTCAAGAGCAGCCGCCGTAAGGTAGACAACCACCCCCGCTCTATAGGAAACAATACAGTTCCCAGACTCCCCCGATTGTTAGTCGGAGAGCACAGTCGATTGGCTTGCGCCGCTCGGTGCGCAGACCGTCCAGGAGCGCCAGAGGTTTGATTCCCAGGGGAGACTGGTTGACCCAGTGTCCTACCCAGGCTCGCACCCCATGCGTGAAGGCCATCGGATGGGTGTTGACCCGTGAGTGTGACCGACCCTGAACAAAGGGGTCATCGTGGCCACCTCATCATGGGCCCATTAGCTCCCTAAGACAGTGTGGTAGATGTTGATCTGTTGCTGATGTCACCCACCTTCAAAACAGCCCGCTGGCTACCCGATACCAGTGATGTCGCCAATCGCTAGTAACCTCGCTGTCGCTTGCGTGTCATCTCAGGGTGACAGGATGACAAGATGGTTATAACACCCTGAGATGCCGGATTCGTTCGCAGCATTGACAATCTCTATCTGCTTTATCAAATTGCGTTTTGCAATCATTGGCAATATTTTATTTTTGTTTTACTTCCTAATCCTGAATCTGTTGATAACCGATTTGTGTAATTTTAGAGAGAGATGAGCACCTTTTAAAAAATACAATAATCACATTATATACGTATTTTGATTCGGAGACTATGTCGAAACCATAGCTCCTAAAAAATGTTTTGCGAATGTGTAGCAAAAGATATCCTCGTTCTTTTCGGCACAGATATTTTTGCCGTAGTTCTTACCAATAACTTTTCGTCTTCTACGGAGTGTTTTACCTTCAAATCCATCTAGTCTATTTACAACCGCTTTAGTGAGGGTCCATTTTCGGATACGTAAGTCAACACTGGTCTGATGAGTGTCTTGTAGGAGGTGACCTTCGTCCTTCGGAATAGCAAGCGGTCCGAAATAACACCAATTTGCAAAAAATAAACGTACTGTCAACTCTTTTTATGAATGTATTACCTGATTCAAATGTATAAGGGGCCAATAGCATAAGTTTGAGCTGGGTTCGCATTTTCAACGTGAGCAGCCACATAATAAGATTTGTGAGAGTGGCCACCCTTCACTAGACTCCAATTGATTGTGAGCGAAGTGTGGATCTCATCGTGAAGTTTTCTCCGTGAATGAAAGTCGTGGATGTCGAAGTAAAAGTATTTAATCAGAAGGTTGAAGTGAGTCGCCAGTTCTTAACGCCTTGATTGTTATTTCGCCGTGGTGTAGTAGTGTGGGCGCGAGGTGAAACCGTAGTAGTGTGTCCGAAGTGTGTAGTCGAGGAGCGAGGCTTGACGATCGGTATCGCGGGTAATGCAGGTACTGCTTGATAATGAAGCGTAGTCGCGGTCACTATCCGCCAAGGAAATGATATCGATCGATTGAAATGTACTACGTTATATACCGTGAGCGGTGATGTAATAGCTATGAGTGGGGTGCGACATGTGTGTCGATCAGAAGAAATGACATGAGTCATCGCTTGACTGTGCATAAATTGCCGAATTTAGTTGGAAATTAACTGCAGCTGACTCGTGTAGATTTGAGCGAGTTTGGGGTTTCCATTCTGTGGAAATTACTTTTTTGTTGTGGGTATGTTGGACCGACAGGGCTCTAACAGATTTCTCCTGATTTTTCTTCAGGCTCATACATTTTACTGCTATGTCCATTGCTAAAAAGGCATCCGTGAGGTCTTGTTGGGAGTGTGTAATGATATGAATATCAACAGGATACGCCAGTATTTGTAACGAATTATTGAAGATGGTGGTATAGTATTGATAACAGAGCCACGTATCGAAAATTGAAGGACGTGCATGCATAGATGTATGATCCCCTAGATGGGCCTTTCGCGCTTGACAATGACCACTTCAAAACCACTCTATAAATAGGATAAAAACTAGTTTACCGCGTGAATTATGTAGCACCCGATGTTTCAGCGATGTTGCAACCGCCGTTTCCCAGGGTAGTCTACCCTAAGTCACGGTTGAATACCGACAGTCACAGACAGACACACAGAAGTGCATTCACAACCATCGACATAAGATCCCCTTGATGGGCCTTTCGCACTCGAAAACGACGACTTCAAAACCACTACTAAAAGCCGGCCAGTAGTAGTTTGGTCGCAGTCCGCTGGCAGACAGCCGACCGTTTCCGGTGTGGGAGCTGCCGCGAAGCATATTGGCCCGCTATTCTCTCGCATACTGTTAAAATTATTGCTCTCTCTCTGTCACACGATTTACGAGCTAAGGGTATGGAGCCAACTTATTTGTATCTGAGGGCATATCTAGCTAATATATAATAATAATAATAATAAAATGCTTTATTCGTATGAAAAGACGAGCTTATTGCCTGCAGGCAATATTTTAGAGCTAACCTATACTATTGTAACAACATTATTTGCGAGAAAAAGGAGGAGAATGGGAAAGGAAAGGGAATTTATGTGGAAGATGTCAAATGTTCTCTTAGTCTGTTTTTAAAACTTGTAATGCTTGTCAAATGTTCTCTTGTAATGCAAAGCATTCCAAAGACGGGCTCCATGCACGGTGAAAGAGAATGAGAAGAAGTCAGTGTTGTGACTAGGGACATGACTAGGGTAGCAGGTTATCTTTTGATTTCAGCGGGCGTCCATGAGCCGATAATGCAGTAAATCTGCCAGTAAGATAATTGGGAGCAACGCCTTCCAAGATCTTTAAAAGCATACAAAGAACTCTCGTGTCTCTTTTCCCCCTGGTCGACAGTCAGTAAAGTTTCTCTCTATACTCCGTGATGTGGTCAAATTCTCTGAGGCCATGGATATAACGAATGTAGACGTTTTGGAAATGCTCAACTTTGGTGGTCTTGGATTACTCCTTTGGATTATTCCTTTGTGATTACTCCTTTGAGAGGTCGAGAAATGCGACATCTCCATAATCTAGAAGGGGATACATCGATGCGTGCATGGTAAAGCATCTACCTGGTTCAGCTCATTGAAGGTTTATAAGTGTTCAGACAGGTCTTTCTCTATTCTCATGCGTCGTTGGATATTTGTAATTTATTTATTTCTTTATGTATTTAACTTAAATCTTCGAGTAGCGGCATAATTTCATGGCAGACCGCGGCAATTTATTGGAATTTCTTGCAATATCGCCGCGCTCAACAAAAAGTACTATAACTATGGAACTACTATAGCAAGCATAAAAAGAATAACTGTGCCATGATCGCATTGAAATTGTATATAGAAATTGAAATTTTATTTTGTAAAACAATTAGATAATGAGGAATAAATATGAGAAAGTCGAAAAAGTGAAAAAAACTCCGCATTTCTAACTTGTATTTGTCTTACGGAAAAATACGGAACCATATTTAAAAATGTTAAATACTATCGTGATCTTTATTAGATTCTCTATCAAAGGAAATGTTTTGTTTTGCTTATTTACGTACAAAAATATTATGATATTTGCTTAAAAAAATGATTATGTATGACAATGGAATTTTACCAGAAATTATTCTAGTGGCCGTCTATCTATCTATGGTAATAATAAGATATTTGGTATGGATCTTAGGATGCTTTCGGATTAGAAAATGATATTACTGTGCGCTCCGGGAGCAAGCCACCAATATTGGTCGTTATGTAGTCAACGGTGTTCTGATGTGCAACCAAATTTGGTCGTTACGTAGCCGAAGGGTATAACGCAAATTTTAAAGCATATTTTAATATTATTCATATCAATTTTAGTTAAACATATTGATTTTAATGAAAAAATAACACGTCCGATTTGAGCCAGAGCATACGAAATTTCCGCGTGGAGTTTGTAGCACCTGAACCCTCTCTCCTAAATTGTTTGCAATGCGTATCGCTGTACATAACGACCTAACACGAGATGCCTACAGTGAGTGTTGTGTGCACGGCGGATTATCGAAATTCACGCGCGCTGAACCCACCGTCCTACCACCACTATAATCTGCGGAGTAACAGCTGCAGTTTGCCGCCTACCCGCAGATGACGATTGACGGCACTTCAATCTACGCTTGACAGCGTCGGTGTCAACATCGGCGAAACGTCCTTTTTTATCATATTTATAATATTAAAAGCATACATAATGAATGCTTCATTCTGTTTGTCAGTTTATTAAGTATATTCCGGTATTTCATGGTGTTACGAAAGCCATAAGAGTAGGATTATTTGCGATGAGCGTTGCCTGGTGTCAAGTTATCTTTCTTGAAGGCAAAAGTCAAAGCCCTGCCGTAACGTGTTTAAAAAAATATACCATTTTAAAAATACACCTTCAATATATTTTTTTTCGACTAAGCATTTTTTCTTAATAATTATACTATAATTAGATAATTAATAACACCACAGGTAAAACAAAGCTGTTTATTACCTGTACTGATCATTAGCCATTGCATGTTTTGCAAGAACTAAAATACAGCCAGGTTGATGACCCGATATTTTTTTAACATTGATAATAATAGCATGGTATTTAATGGAGAAATCACGGATCACTGAAATGAGGTAACGTAATTATATGATGAGTACGAGCTGTAACCAGGGTTGCCAGGTGGTCCAGATAAAAAAGCGAACATTTTCTATCAAAGGGTCCCCCATTGATTTTTTTGGTAAAATTTATATTTGAAATTGTCATTGAATATTAGAATTCGCCAGCCAAACGCCATGAGAGGAATAAAATTATACAGAAAACATGACCCAAACATTTAATTTTTTTTAAACGAAATAAATGAGTTTGTCTGTGTCTTTCTATCATAATTATTGTACTTAACTTAACTGCTTCAGTTTGAGTAACCGCAGAGCCTATAATAAGTGACTTTTGCCACAATCGTGACGGCCAAATGTGGCAAATTGGATACTCACGATTTCGGACGATTCACCAAGAGGTCGTTAACACTCTTCGACTACATCTTCATGGGCTTTTAGTAAGTGCCGCACCCAGACTTAACTTGGGGGGGGGGGGGTAAAAGGTTTCTTAACTTGGGGGGGAGGTTCTTAACAACGGGGGGGGGGGGGGGTGTAGGGGGAGGCAAGGACCACTAGGAAGCAAAGCTTAATAAATACATAAAATGGTCATACTAGGTAAACGACGTCCTACATCCACATGGCCATGCTCAGCACATAATCGGCCGAATACAGCCTGTATCTGGGCATACGACGTCTTGTCTGACGCTTAGGTGGAGTAGCATAACTGACGTATACGTATATACTAACTAAGGACACCTCATATATACAAGTATTAATATATACCTCCACGATATTTAAAAATAATTAAATATTGTTATTACAAAATATGATTTAAATAATGTATTCGTGTAAGTATATACATACATACACATAAACATACATATATACATAAATATATACATATTACGATCTACTATATATTATAGTATTTCTCTTATGTATTACATTATTCATTAATAGTCTTACAGGTTTTTATTTAAATTATTCTAGGTATTTCTTGAGGATAGATTTCCCCTAATTTAGGGCAATTTTTTTATGCTGAGATATAAATCGTCTGAAAACCAATGCCAAATTTTAAATGATATCCGTTCAATAGTTTAGGAATCGTAAACAAATCGATAATATTGTTAAAATTAATCGAAAATACAGATCAACCAAATGTTGTGGTATATTATCATTGTGACTGCACAGAAAGCATAGTACAGTTTAAACCCCTTTTTATTTTTTCTGCTCGCCAACCGATGGGAAGGGAATGTATTGTGAACGCGCTTCTGTGTATCTGTCTGTGGGTGTGTGTGTGTGTATTCCTCCACGATAGCGCCCAAACCCTTAATCCGAATCCGGCATGCGGGCATCAATTGGTCATGGCAAGAGTTGAAAAGGTTGTGGTTGAAATCGGTCCCCCAGGGGGCGCACTAGTCATTAGTCAATCTCGAAGTATTAGACTTAGACTATTAGACTAGAAATTTGGTACACAGATGCCTTGTTGGGCCGAAATCACGTTGTAAAATTTTGGTTGAAATATATCATATATAAGCTACACTGCGCCATACGTTTCAATCAAATATAAACGTCATCTGTTAGCCGAGAAACAAACCGCGCCGCCCGAAGCGGGTGCAACAGAACCCAACCGGATTCGTCCGCCGGCCGAGAGGGCGCTTATCGATTTTATTTATGAAATGTATATCCAGATGAAATCAGTGCTTGGCTACTTGCCGGGAAGTCTTAGGGTGACACAACCAATTTTTTTATTAAACTAATATAACTTCTTTCAAGAACTAAAATATTTGCAGGTTGATGAACTATAATATGAATGTCTGTCTACGATAGGGGATATATGACTGATGAGTCCAACCTTCAAGATGGCTTAGCAGTAGCTATTTTTGACTTTTGATCCCGAAACTGGTAAAAAACCGGCAACCGTGAGTTATTAGATTAAATTACACATAAATTTTATCTTGTGCACATTATTCATAATTCGTAACATAATGAAGATGAATATCTTCCGGCGATCAGCAACCGTTTAGGTTAAGTCGAAACTGTCAGAACATATTATTAGCATAATCTTTAAATAATGACAGGTTTAAATTGACCAGAATCTATATTATTTTCAATATATACAATAATATTAAAAACACCATTTTTAATCGCTGGTATTTTTTTGATGGATGAGGACTTCTGTCAAAGTCATACCGTAGAGTTGGGTGAGATTGACCAATATGAATATTAACATTGAAATAACATTTAAACTACGTAGGCACTCAAAGTTTTTTAATTTTGAAATTCCAAATTGTATACTATAATTGTATACTATAATTGTGAAAATTTTAGAAATGTGTAATATTATGCGGATAGACCAAGGTTTAACCTATTTGCGTTGTTTTGTGCCAATTTTGTGCAGTATTTATAAAGTAATTTAAATTTATAAATTCATTGTTTTATGACAACATTCAAATGCAATTTCGTTAAATTGCAATGTGAGATCAAGGCGTCCTAACCAATACGCCACCTGGCCGCATTAGGCGCGAGCCCCAAATAACGGACGTAAGACTCCTGCATAAAGGACGCAATAGAATTATAATAAATGTCTTTTACTTGTCGAAAATTTTGAAAAAAAAACAGCATGAGCAATCTGAAATACGATTTGATTGCTCATGTTACTTTACGAGTTAAGATTGTTCATAGCGATTTTAATGCATAGATAAACAGTACTTCAGCCTCTGGTTTGATCGATATCAACCCCGATTTTTATTAAACGAATGGTTAGGGAATTATTAGATGTTTTTATGTTTTTGGGGTGAGCTTCATCATAACGGATAGTTTGATCAAGGGTGACATATCCCTAAGATAATATGTATTAATTTTATTTTAATTTTTAATAGAAAATTTAAATTTTACTTCATAAATTACTAATGTAAGTACACTTTCGTATTTCAGTCAAAAAAAAGAGTGATCGATCTCCCTCATGACAAATTTAGTTAAAAATCTCAGTAACCCATTAAATATATGTAAATATGCGAAATCGTTTTATTTTATTTTATTTTTATTTCAAGAAATATACATAATTAATTACTTTCAGCCAATGATATTTCTAACGATCTACAATTATACTTTAGTGCGAATTAAAAAAAAACGAAAGATAGTAAAATGTGACGGAATCAAACTTTAAAAACGAAGACACAAAATTTACCTAACATAATAAAATAGAGAATAACGAATTTAATCATGGAAATAATGTCCATCGTGTTATATGAATTCGCGCCATCTCTCAGGTAAGAATTTAACGCACGGAGCAAGCAGTTTCGAGTATTTAACTGTAGTTATACTTTTTAAACACTATCTAAATCTATCTTAACCGAGCTTGGTGCAAGTCGCTCTAAGGCGCGCTGTATTGAACGGAACAAATGGTAGTCGGATGGGTAAATTTGTACTGGTAAATTTATACTGGTAAATAAACAAGTCTGGTAAATTTGCCGCGTGTGGAAGAAATTGCCATCCCATGTTTACCCGGGTTATCTGACTCGCGCGAGCAAGGTGAGGTCGAGCATTGTCATTCAGCAGTATGACTTGCCTGTTTTCTTGCCCAGTATATGACCTTTTTAACACGCTTTTATTAGGTCGACCTGTATGTAACTAACTATGTAATGGAATCTAAGGTAACTAATTTAACCATCTTCCAAGGATCGTAGCGTCATGAAAATTGGCAGCTGTATGTAGTTCTGATGACAATACAATAATATGGTACTGTCGAACTGATCTGTTGATGAAGTCAGAAGATATGAACTGGAACTTCATGATGGAACATCGTATCATAGCTGTGTTTGGACTTGTTAGAAAAGTCTTGGAATTAACTTTGACCACGATTAGGTTTCAAGGTCTGATGATGAAGCCGGAAGATAGGCACTGGCATTCCATGATGGAATATCGTATCATAGCCGTGTTTGGACTTGTTAAAAAGGTCTTGTAATGAACTTTAGCCACGATTAAGTTTCAAGGTCTGATAATGAAGCCGGAAAACAGGAACTAGCATTCCATGATGGAATTACGTATCATAGTCGTGTTTGCACTTGTGAGAAAGGTCACGCAATGGACTTTGAACACGATCAGGTTTCAAGGTTATAACAAACCTATTACATATTGACTTGTAAATATTGAGTGTAAATAGTGTAAATATTGACATAGGTATCTGTATAAAATGTATATAGACCTGTACATGGAGAGTGTAAATCTCATATATAAAAAGAGAAGTTCCGATTCACTCATTCATTCATTCACTGACTGACTCATCAACGCCCAGCCCTAACCCTTAGACCTAGGAAGCTGAAATTTTTAACATAGGTTCCTTTTAGAACGCAAACGCTCACTAAGGGCGGATTTTTCGAAATTCAACCCCTAAAGGGGTGAAAAGGGGTTTCACAGTTTGTATGGAAAACCTATATAGATGTACTTTTTAATTCGAAACTTTGAAAGACTACTCTAATAAACAAATAAGGAAATAGGTGTTTCATGTTTTTTCAAAATTCTACCCTTAAAGGGGTGAAACAGGGTTTTAAAGTTTGTATGGATAAACGATTTTAGTTGGACTTTTTATTTCGAAAGTTTGTAAGATTACTTTAATAAATAAATAAGGAAACACGTTTTTCATATTTTTTTAAAATTCAACCCCTAAAGGGGTGAAAAAGGGTTTCGATTTTTTTATGAAGAAACGATATAGATGTACTTTTTAATTCGAAATATTGTAAGATTACTCCAATAAACAAATAAGAAAACAGGTGTTTCATGTTTTTTCAAAATTCAACCCCTAAAGGGGTGAAACGGGGTTTCAAAATTTGTATGAATGAACAATATTAGATGTGCTTTTTATTTCGAAACTTTGTAAGATTATTCTAATAAATAAATAAGGTAACACGTGTATCATATTTTTTCAAAATTCAACCCCTAAAGGGGTGAAAAGGGGTTCCAAAGTTTGTATGGAAAATCGATATAGATGTACTTTTTAATTCGAAACTTTTTAAGATTACTCTTATAAACAAATAATCAAATAGGTGTTTATTGGTTTTTCAAAATTCCGCCCCTAAAGGGGTAATACGGGGGTTTAAAGTTTGTATGGATAAACGATTTTAGATGGACTTTTTATTTCGAATGTTTGTAAGATTACTCTAATAAATAAATAAGGAAAGACGTGTTTCATATTTTTTGAAAATTCAACCCCTAAAGGGGTGAAAAGGGGTTTCACAATTTGTATGGAAAACCTATATATATGTACTTTTTAATTCGAAACTTTGAAAGACTACTCTAATAACCAAATAAGGAAATAGGTGTTTCATGTTTTTTCAAAATTCTATTCTTAAAGGGGTGAAACAGGGTTTTAAAGTTTGTATGGATAAACGATTTTAGTTGGACTTTTTATTTCGAAAGTTTGTAAGATTACTTTAATAAATAAATAAGGAAATACGTTTTTCTAATTTTTTAAAAATTCAACCCTTAAAGGGGTGAAAAAGGGTTTCGATTTTTTTTATGAAGAAACGATATAGATGTACTTTTTAATTCGAAACGTTGTAAGATTACTCTAATAAACAAATAAGAAAACAGGTGTTTCATGTTTTTTCAAAATTCAACCCCTAAAGGGGTGAAACGGGGTTTCAAAATTTGTATGAATGAACAATATTAGATGTGCTTTTTATTTCGAAACTTTGTAAGATTACTCTAATAAATAAATAAGGTAACACGTGTATCATATTTTTTCAAAATTCAACCCCTAAAGGGGTGAAAAGGGTTTCCAAAGTTTGTATGGAAAATCGATATAGATGTACTTTTTAATTCGAAACTTTTTAAGATTACTCTTATAAACAAATAATCAAATAGGTGTTTAATGGTTTTTCAAAGTTCCGCCCCTAAAGTGGTGATAAAAGTTTAAAGTTTGTATGGATAAACGATTTTAGATGGACTTTTTATTTCGAAAGTTTGTAAGATTATTCTAATAAATAAATAAGGAAACACGTGTTTCATATTTTTTGAAAATTCAACCCCTAAAGGGGTGAAAAAGGGTTTCCATTTTTTTATGAAGAAACGATATAGATGTACTTTTTAATTTGAAACTTTGTAAGATTACTCTAATAAACAAATAAGAAAACAGGTGTTTCATGTTTTTTCAAAATTCAACCCCTAAAGGGGTGAAACGGGGTTTCAAAATTTGTATGAATGAACAATATTAGACGTGCTTTTAATTTCGAATTCCTGTAGGAGTACTCTAATAAAAAAAAACCAAAATGCGATTTTCGTGGTTTTTCCAAAATTAAACCCGGTGGAACGGGGTTACAGGGTGGAAAGGGGTTATAAAATTATTGTGAAGAAACGTTATTCTGGTCTTTTTAATTCGAAACTTTGTAAGGTTACTCTATTAAACAAATAAGAAAATAGGTCTTTTTTTTATTTTATTCTACCCTTAAAGGGGTGAAACAGGGTTCCACACTTTGTATGAATAAACAACATAAGATGTGCTTTTTATTTCGAAAATTCGAAGGATTACTCTAATAAAAAAGTAAGAAAATACTTCTTTCGTGGTTTTTCAAAATTCAACCCCTAAACGGGTGAAAGGGGGTTATACAATTTGTATGGAGAAACGATACAGATAGACTTTTTAAATCAAAACTTTGTAATATTACTCTCATAATCAAATAAACAAATGGGTCTTTCATGGTTTTTCAAAATTTCGCCCTTAGAGGGGTAAAACGGGGTTTTAAAGTTTGTATGGATAAACGATTTTAGATGGACTTTTTATTTCGTAACTTTGTAAGGTCACTCTAATAAATAAATAAGGAAACACGTGTTTCATATTTTTTCAAAATTCCACAACTAAAGGGGTGAAAAGGGGTTTCGAAATTTGTATGGAAAACGATATAGATATACTTTTTAATTCGAAACTTTGTAAGATTACTCGAATAAACAAATAAGCAAATATGTCTTTTGTGTTTTTTCAAAATTCAACCCCTAAAGGGGTGAAACGGGGTTTCAAAATTTGTATGAAAAAACGATATTAGATGAATTTTGTAGGATTACTTTAACAACCATCTAAGCAAATATGTGTTTCGTATTTTTTAGAAATTTCACCCCCTAAAGGCGTAAAAAGGGGTGTTTAAGTTTGTATGGAGAAACGATATTAGATGGACTTTTTATTTTGAAACTTTGTAGGATAACTCTAATAAACAAATAATTAAATACGTCTTTCGCGTTTTTTCACAATTCAACCCCTAAAGGGGTGAAACGGGGTTTCAAAATTTGTATGAAAAAACGATATTAGATGAATTTTGTAGGATTACTTTAACAACCATCTAAGCAAATATGTGTTTCGTATTTTTTAGAAATTTCACCCCTAAAGGCGTAAAAAGGGGTGTTTAAGTTTGTATGGAGAAACGATATTAGATGGACTTTTTATTTTGAAACTTTGTAGGATAACTCTAATAAACAAATAATTAAATACGTCTTTCGCGTTTTTTCACAATTCAACCCCTAAAGGCATGAAAAGGGGTTTAAAATTTGTATGGAGAAACGATATTAGATGGAAATTGTATACTCTAATAAACATTTAGGCAAATAAGTATTTAGTATTTTTTTTATTCAACCCCTAATGTGGCGAAAAGGGGTTTAAATGATAACAAACAAATAAGCAAATGCATGTTTCATATTTTTCTAAAATCTACCACTTAGGGGGTGAGAAGAGGTAAATAACCCTAAAAATCAAAATAGAAGTCGCGCGCGACGGTTCCCGGACGTGAGAAGGCGCTAGAACCTCATTATAAATTCATCATTTGTCTCGATAACATGCGTAGCGCAAGCACCGCGATCGTCACATCTTCACGCCTTAATTACTTAGTTGATCATCATGAAGTACATATTGACAGGAGTACCTACAGAGAAGGACGTTAGATACCTTTATATATTACACGCAAAAACTTACCACTTGACTGGGAAAAAGGGATCTATCTTAACCCAAATTTAACGCGTGCGAAGCCGCGGGCAACAGCTAGTAGAATAATATAGATATATCTACATATATACGATGTATATTGACATGTAAATAGGTTAGTAGGTTGTTAAAGATCCCACCCAAGCCAAGGTGAGAAACGTGCCGAGGACTGAATGGCATGAGGGTGGTTAATAATATCATGTCGCTAGCGTCACCTCAGGGAACCGGGCGAAACCCTGTTGTAAATTCTTTTGGTTTTTACGTGCATTAATAAAAGCGTGTTTTTAGTGGTTTTTTTTTAAACTATTAATTTTTTGATAACTTTATTCTCTCAGTTTGTTCAGTTGTGAGCTATATATAGCGTTTCGGAGTCACCGTCTGACCAGTTTTCATGAGTCCTTAATAAAGTACAACCTTCACGTCTCATCAGATACACAGGTGAACCTTTTTCAAATGGATGTCCTGTTTGGGCGTCGATGTACTTGGGTTGAACGGAATCTGTCCCAGATTTTAAGTTTGGTATTCTCGTAAGAAAGATACGTTTCATCACCCGTCTCAAATTGCCACAAGAATTCTTTTTTTGTTGCCTGGCCATGCAGTGAAAGGTATTGTTCATACGTTGAACTAGGTTGTGTTCGGTCAACTCAGGTGGGATCCAACGTCGAAAGCTTTTTTTTTCTTTTTGGTGCAAACACTTGGAAATAGCTGTTTGGGTAACTCTTAACTGAGCTGCAAGCCCTTGTTGCGTTTGCGTCGAGTCTCCATCCTATAGAGCTTGTAATTCCGCATCATCAAACTTTCGAGGCTGTCTGTGGCGCGGCTGGTCACTGAGATCAAATCACCACTTCTAAAACTTTTGAACTAATTAATACACGTTCCATATGACATAACATCGGCTCAAAAACGCTGCAAATTGATTTCCTTGCTTTAGAATATTTTTTTTCCTTGTTTGAATTCGTTTAAAATGCAGTGCCGAATTATCAGTTTATCAGTTAACATTGTAAACTCTGCTATTCTGAGAGGTTATGTAACTCACGTAGACTTTTCCTGCGGTGTTCTGAAACCTTGCGTCCCCTCCTTTCAAAAACGCAATAGAATGCGAAAATATTTCTATTTTAAATACAATTTTAAGCTCAAAGAGCTAAAGTAACACTGGGAAAGAATGGCGACGTTTAAATTAGAATAAAGCGACAAATCGGTTCATCCCAAACCCATAGGTAACTAGGCTTCGATCTACTTATAGATGTGCGATATACCACGTATTTTGGATTACGAGCTGTCAAACAAAAATAGATTTTCTTGTGTAGAGATTAAAGAAAATACATAAACAATATATTTGCTACCTATTAAAAGTTTCAAAACTATTAATAAAAATAATAGGTCTATTTGACATCTTTCAAAGATACAATATTTTGAGACAAATTATATTTGAGCACACCTCCATGGGGAGCTTCACTTGGCGAGGATTTTAAGGAACAGATAGCACCGGGGTCCTATATCCCCTACACCATCTGGCGCAGTCTGAACAGACTGAGGGTGGGTGTCACAAGGTGACGATTTAATCTCGTTCGCTGGGGCTACATAGAGAACCCAATTTGCACCTGTGGAACGCTGCAAGATGAAGATCACCTCCGATCCGGCCCGCAACAGTGAATCTTCATCACACACCAGGACCCACAAGAGGCAAACGATAAGGCCATCCAGGCCGTATATTTTTGGAAAGACATGCCCGGACACCTTAACGAACGAACGAGCAAATTAAACAATAATTGTAATTTCTATCTCTGTTCCAGAACGCTCCAATTCCAACAGCCACTAGAAACATAAAAATAAAGCCTAAACATAAAAATAAATCCACAATATCTACAGCGTAGTTCATTTTAATCTCTAAATTTTAAGTGTTCCTTTAATAGGAACTTCTCTGCCTTCCCTAGGTCCCCATTCTGAACGAGTGAGTTTTAAATATTTTTTTTAACATTATTTTTAATGCCTAAACATATTATTATGTTTTCGGAGATTCATTGCAATTACTTAATTACAAGTACTTTTTACCAAAACCATCTTTGATTGCCCATGAAAACGGTTATTGCATCTTGATTCTCAATTAGAACACAAAGGTTTTATTTCGCTTCTGGGCGTAAATTCAATTCAATTTTATTTTATTGTGACTGCGGTGTAGTAACCTGGAGTTGTACACTTATGCAGCGCGGGACAATCTGCCTTTTAAGTGTCAAAAAACCAGATTGTTTACAAATTAGAATCGAGTAGGCAATAAATTAGAAACAATTCAGCCAAGCAATTAAAACACATATTGTTATTATAATATAAGCCCGAAATTGGAGTATTGTTCAAAACCAAGTAAATAATTTCTTCTGAGGCTAAGATCTCCTTTTGTAATGTTCATTCGTTCGTTGAAAAACCAAATATACAAATATTTTGTTTATAGATTTGGTCAAAAAGACGATAGTGTGTGTGTAGCATATCGGCTGTAAATCCCTAATATCTATATCAAATTTGAAACATCCTCTGTAACTATATAAACCACAAAATAAAAGTTAAAATCTATTAACATTTGTGTTTTTACGCCGATTTCAAGTCGATTTCAAAGATCACGATCGACGCTTCGAAATAACCGACCTCAAAGTCAAGTCAAATCGGCCCCGAATTAGACTCAGTAATTTTATATGCATAATTATTTAATGATTTTTCGTTAGGTATGCTCTTTTGAAAGGTCCACTCATGACCTTTTAATTAAATCACCTTAGACTATTTTTTAGAGACTATTCATAGAAACTAACGTTGAGTGATTTGATAATCGCTAATAGGATTTACGTTTTGACCTTTAATGTATTTATAATCGATATGTTTACAGTTTTTTATGTTGAATTATAATTACATTATTTTGATTTCGATTTTCGATATCTTTTACTTAATCAAAAATATATATATGAACAGTCTGATATTGCTCAAAGGACCTTTAAATTAACAGTTTATAACAGTCTTCAGAACTTTACGGGTAACCCTGTCCACCCTAAAACGGGCTAGTCCCAGTTGGGTGACAGCATCAAATAAGGATAAGTTAAGGTTTTGTCATTCGATTCCTATTATTTTTGTAAGCAAAATCAATGTTTTCATAGTAATTATTTCTCAAATAATAATAAATAAACACACAACAGAAACAAAATGGTTCACTTCAAGACTTTCCTGGTAAGAAGACAGCCTCCCCCCCTCCCCCCCCCCCCTTCCCCCCACTGCGCCAACCTTCAATTCTATAAGTCCAATATTTCGAGATTAAAATATGGCCAGGTGGACAGACTTCAACCAAAACTGTGTTGGGAACGTAGAATGTCGGGTTGATAACTAGAACTGAAGTTTTAACGAAATGATCGTTCTATCTCCCGTGAAGTGAGCGCAGAAGACTTAGGACAAAAACAGTCCGCCGACAAGCTCCGCCACATGCCCGTAAGAGGCCAACGCCTTATCAGCGAGATAGCCAGGAATGTTACCCAGCGGGCCTACACTCAGGCCCTTACTTCCAGTTACGACCAGATTACTCCGGTCTCTCGACTGGTGACGAGTTCGAGGTCGCTTTCGCGGTCCTCTCCCTTACGTAGCGGTGAAACGGTGTCAAAAAAATCTATCGCGGACCGCGGCATCCTTTGCCCGGCTCTTCACCCGGAATCGGGGTAGCCGATGGTCGTTTCAAGAGCAGTCGCCGTAAGGTCCGCAACCACCCCCGCTCTATAAGAAACAGTACTGCTTCCAGACTCCCCCGACTGTTAGTCAGAATGCAAAATCGATTGGCTTACGCCGCACGATGCGCAGACCGTCCAGGAGTGGCAGAAGGTTGACTCATGAGGGAAACTAACCCTAAAGCCAGAGTACTACCCGGGGCTCGCGCTTCATGCGTGGAGGCCGCCGGATGAATGTTGACCCGTGAGAGTGACCAACCCTGAACAAAATGGCTCTTCGTGGCCAACTCAGCAAGGGTCCATTAGCTCCCTAAGTGGAGTAGGTGGATAATAAAGACTAGGATATGGAAGTGGGGATAAGGATAAGGAATGGCCGGATTTCCTGGGAAAGACCTATATCCAGCAGCGGAGGGACACATGCTGATAATTAAGTATATAAGTACATTCTTAGGGTTTTTTCTTGTTTAAAAAAATAATAAAGTATCTCCGTGCACAAGTGAAGCGTGTGCTTTTGTAAATCTGTGAGTTTACGAGCTGCCGATTGTTATCTGGTCACGACTGTGAGATCTGACAACGAGCCGGATCGGATTTGTGCGCAAAAAAGGATTTATCTCAAGTCTTGTCTGATCACGCGCAAGCGTCATACGTACGTCTGTGCGTACACAGGCAAGTATTTAGTGTTATACTCGGAGTGTATATCACAATACTCGAAGTTCACGGAAATCAAAGTTCCTTATTCCTCGAGTGCAAACAACATTTGCACAAAGACAAGCTTTTTTCCTTGGGCCCAGGTTATATAATGACATAGAAGAGAAATGGAAACACCTAAAGAACATTCAACAGTTTAAATATAATATAAATAAATGGTTATTTGAATTAGGGAGGTTTAAATCCGAAAACTTGTCTTGTAAAGCGTATATATAATGGTTGATTTTAAAGCCAATATTGTATACATATACATAAAGTATTATGCATATAATCATAATATATCGTATGGTATTTCTTATTTTTCGCAATATTTTATAATCGTATTTATATTATTGTATTATAATATAAATGTGTTTATACCATAATATATTTATTATTTATTATAATCGAAATTAGGTATCTATGTACTTACCATATTATTACATAAATATGATTAGGTATATGCTTTGTAATATTTATACAGATTATTATATTATATTATATATTAAATTTTAATTAGGTATATTTACTATTTCGTTAAAAAAAATAAAACGTTAGTCAATTAAGTTCTTTATAAATTAAATCGCTAATTTTAATTATTTACTCTGACCCGCCTAGATACAGGACAGTACAGTCCTAGTTAGGTGGGCACAGACCATTTGCTACATTTGCGTGTTAAATTTTTCCAAGTTATTTTATAACATTGGTAATTATGTCGCTATATGTATAAAAATATAAATAAAGTATTAAATAAAATAAAATAAAATAAATTATAACGTTTTTAGGGAAATAAAACAGTTGTTTGACAGTATAAATAGGATAGAAAACGAATTTAGCCCGTGAAATTTGTAGCACCCGACGTTTCGGTGCTACAAATTTCACGCGGTGCTACAAATTTCGGTGCTACAAATTTCGGTGCTACAAATTTCAACGTTACCGAAACGTCGGGTGCTACAAATTTCACGCGGTAAATTCGTTTTCTATCCTATTTATAAATAAAACAGTATTGTTAAGTGTAGCTATTAGGATGGATAAATCAATGGACGAACTTGGCAAAATGCACAGAGACCTCATTACTGTCTCCCAATAGATTGATTTCAAAATTAACATGAGTAAGATAAAAATCATGTCAAATGCCTATGTCGGGCAATTGACATGTTATTGAAACTATCGACCAGTATGTTTAGTTGAATCAGATGATCCGACTAGGCAGATTCAACTTCGACAAGGAGGTCTGCCCACGAATCTAACTCGGATGGGCAGCGTTCGGGTTCTACGCCATATCTTCTCGTCAAAAATACCGCAGAGCCTCAAGGAAAGTCTATAATCAGTGCGTGTTGCCAGTGATGACATATGTCACTGAGACGTGGTCGCTAATTATTCGCAGTATATAAACGCTTAAAGTCGCGCTACGAGCAATTAAGAGAGCTATGCTTGGAGTTTTACTGAGTGATAGGATCCGAAAGAAGGAAACCTGTAAAAGAACCAAAGTCACGTACATAGCTCGTAAGGTTTAGCAAATTGTGTGACAATGGGCAGGCCATATAGCTCGAAGAACAGACAACCGTTGGAGGAAAAAGGTTCGCGAATGGCGACCACGAACCGACAGACTCAGTGCAGGATAGCCCCACACAAAATGGACTGATGACATTGCCATGGTCGCAGGAAGTAGGGGGATGGAGTCGGCTTACGGCCGTTCGTCAGGGTATCTTATGGGGGAGGCCTATGTCCATATTAGCTGATAATGATGATGATGAGCTATTTTAAAATTTATAACCAAGTAGATACATGAATCGCTAACTGCGAAAGGAGAACGATTGACTTTGATCAAATTCTGGCAGAAAATACAAAAAACAGTATCCTAAAAATATTCACAGGCAACCACTATTAGAAAAAAATCTTATCAGTAGAATTACATCATTGTTTTATTTATTCTAGCTCAAAATTAAGTACAGTTGTAAATAATAGTTATATTAATTAGTTCCAGAATGTTTAAAACAAAAGTATAAGTCAATTTAGTTACAAGCATTTTAGCAATATCATCTAAAATACTTAATAATCGACGATAGACAATAGACGATCAAACATAATAATCGCTTTTTTATAACGTAGTAATATTATCTTCTTAAATAACCAAGATAATTAAAACAATAGAAATCAAGGAAGTCGAAGCGGGAATTATAGCAATATTCAAAAAAATATAAAAAATCCGTAGTCGGAAAAAATAGATAAAATTGACAAAATTTCAATAAATCAAAATTTCCTAACAATATCAAATAATAACATGAACAATAGTTACAATATCAGTAAGAGATAATAAGATATTTTAATATATATTACACTGAAAAAATATAAGGATGTAATACGCATGTTTCAACAAGTATTACGTCTGTAACGCGGACTGTGGTCCATACGCACGACAACATGACGCGTAACGGTGTTGTCGTAATGGCAGTTAACGTCTCGTAATGTTAAAACATAGTTATTTCATTACGTCGGAACCTTGGGATCTCGTTCTAACATGACGGCATGTAGTAGTATACGTACGGTTATAGTCGGATCATCATGTTGAGACTATAGTTTACTGTCATTTCCGTATTAACCGCAAGGAAAATGTTGATACGCATAATCGAGCGATAGAGTTTTAGCAGAATTCCTTGTAATTATACAAAATTTCGATTGCAACATCGTTATTCTGTATAAAACCGTGATAACAAAATGGTAATTTAAGAAGCAATCCAATATTTTTCTTAGTGTTCAAAAGGAGAAACATATTTAGTCTTTATTATTATTATAATTAATCGTTTATTTTAGGTAGGTACCTATCAATATGGAAATTAATAATGATATGTCAATTAAAATACAGGTTGTACAAATTATTGAAATTTACTCATTTTATGGTTACCTACGTAGTTTTTTTGGCAATAACATAACTTCTGTATAGCAAAATTGAGGTATAATGCAGTCACTTTAGCAAAAATAAGGGGTCAACCTCGGAATGAGAGATAATAAGCTTGAAACTTGTATATACCTTTATTTTGGCGTCGTAAACGTTGTCTCAAAAGTCTCATAAAATCTCGTGTCATAAAGTCTCATAAAATCAATTTTTAATTACACAAAGTAGGTAAGTATTATTGAATGAATATATTAGATATATGTAAAATGTTATCAAATATAATGTATAAACTAATAAATAATACAAATTATTCATTGTTAATGACAATTTAATGATTTATTTACTTTCTGCAGGGTATTATTCCCCGATATTCACAGTTGACTTTGCATTACAGTATGTACCTATGGCTGAGCGCTGCGCGCTCTCCGCCCTCTATTTCATAAACGGTTGAGCGCATGAAAAAATGTTTGAATCAAAATTTGTCGCAAATTTTTTGCTCTGCAATTTTTGTCATAGATGCTAACAATATTGGAGCTACAGAAACCCAGATAATCGCGAAAAATCGTTTTTTGTGACCTTCGACCTTGAATAACTTACGGCCAGATTGGAGATTGTATGAGACTTTTGAGACAACATTTATAATGCTAAAATAAAGGTGTATACGAGTTTCCAGCTTATTATCTCTTATTCAGAGGTGAAACCCTAATTTGACTGGACTAGTATTTCAAGTTTCTGAGCACAACAGTTAATTTTATATATATATATATATATATATATATATATATATATATATATATATATATATATATATATATATATATATATATATATATATATATATATATATATATATATATATATATATATATATATATATATATATATATATATATATATATATATATATATATATATATATATATATATATATATATATATATATATATATATATATATATATATATATATATATATATATATATATTTAAATCCCCGGAAAGTCGATTAAATATCTTTATTGATAAATCTATCTTAATTGTATAAACCCAGTGTATTTACACCTGTTTGAAAGTGAACGTGAAAGATAGTTCATTGCACCTATACTGGATGTTCATTTGTCAGCTAATGTGTAAATTAGTGACGTATATATTATCTCATTTAAAATATCGATATAAAAATACAAGTGATATCTTCTTCTTCATAAGTAACAGGATATGTTATCGGTCATTGACCTTCATGAGGTCAGTCTTTACTTTGCAGACGGAATAAATACCCCTGATGTTAAACTATCGCACGTATGTATTCGTGTATGTAAATATGTGTGTGTGTGCGTGTGTGGGAGGGTGTGTGTGTTTGTGTAAAACAAGTGTTGGTTCGTTTAACCCTTAGAAAGCTAGCCACGGGACTGAAACTCACCACGGCATGATTTCAATCCTCGAAAATTTCTTTTTATGGGGGTGTTAGTGCACGCATACTGATGTATATTGGTGGCTTATTCTATGAAGACGACTTTTTCGCATATAAAAACATAATTGCATAAATACGGAGATCGGCCGTCCGCGAGTTGTCGCGACGGAAAAACCACCGATCGGTGGTATTAGCATTCCAGCGGTTAAACCCACTTTTCACAGATTCCAGAATGTGTGAGAAAAAACCGGGGGAACAATGAGTGGGGGGAGGGGGGCGAGGGTCAGGACGAAATCTGAATCCTCTCTGTTATTTAAAGGAAGCTGGTTCTATAATCGAGCTGCATGGACAGAGAAGAAACAAGAATAAATTAAAGTATTATTATGACTTATGATGCAAATAATGTTATTCTGACTTGATTATTAGAGTGGCAGACCATGACTTCCTAGCAGGGTGGCCGTGTCCCTTAGGTAAGGTGGTGAGTTGAGATTATTAAGCACATTGTGCAGCATGGATAAGTTGTGAAGATTTCGTCGTAAACTACTATATTTATCTAAGCCACAAAATCGTGTTGGATCGCAAGAACCAAATGCTGGAAATCAAGAGGCGGATGTCCCGAACCTAGGCAGCTTTTGGCGGCAATAACAACATAATGCGCGTAGAACTTCCTATAAAACCGGAAACCAAATTGTTGTGTCTTGTCTGTCTTTACTTACAGATCGGAGACAATAACACTTAATCGACAGTAAGCCAGGAAGATTAGGGCTGCGCAAAGACCAATAGAACGAGTTATGATCAGAATCAGCCTATGCGACCGGAAACGCAACGAATGGATCCGAAGTAAGACAAACGTGACCTTCTTATGGCGTACGAAAAAGCCTTGCAAACCTAATGCTCAAACAAATGTGTTTAGAACAATCCGTCAACCACTGGAACAACACGCCAGGGTTTCATCATTCCAAAGCGCTAATTAAGGCTTGCTACCGTAAGACGGCCCGTGAGGCCTTATCGTTAAATAGGAACAATCTACGCATACTGGTGAGGGCGCTCACGGGGCCTTGTGGCTTGAACAAACACATGTTCAACCTCAAGCTCAGAGACACAAAAATGTTCAGTTTCTGCCAAGGAGCAGAGGAAACTCCCCAGCACCTCATGTGCGAGTGTGGCCCGCTGATGCGTAAAAGATACACCCACTTGGGGGGTCATTATCTCCAGCCTGAGGAGGTAAAACAATCTGGCGCCAAAAGCCTGCTGCGGTTCTTAAATGACACGAGGCTTAGCGCAGAACTATAGTAGGTGGCGAACACAATAGATCAGCAATGGTTGCAGTGTTACAAGCCTCATAAAGACCTGGAAAAGCCCCACTCAACAAATAAAATATTTTTTTTTAAAAAAGGCACGGACGATGGAAACCATTGCATGTTGCAAGTGGGATGGGCTGGACACATTGCCAGGATGGATCATAGCCGCTGGATCAGGAAAATGCTCGAATGGAGGCTCCGCATGGGGCTGTTGACATGTTCGCTGGGTGAATGATGTCAGATGAGACGGAGAAAAATATTGGATGGAGAGGGCTTAACCTTTCGAAGCCAGCCTTCGCCTGCAAAATATCATATTTTTATTGAATTATCTCTTATTACCTAATAATTAATCTTGTTAGTCATGTATATCATTATATTTATATAATATATATGGAGGCCGGCCGAAATGGCCAGGAATGGACTATACAAAGGCAGCAATGATGATGATGAGCATTTATAAGTAGGTACCTAATTTTATTATTTTAACTGAAAATTTAAAACAAGGTATTTTAAAACTAAGAAAACCATTTACATAAATAAATAAAATATATCTAAAATAAAACAACAAATTACCATTAAAACGAAATTTTGGTATCTCATATACAAGCGATAAAACAACTCTTTAATTTTTAAGAAAATATTAAAATATACCGGAAAAACACCATTTTAATACCGCGCAAAATACTACAAATATATTACGAAAATACTACTGGGGGGATTGACGTGCGTGGGGAAGGGGTTGGAGTTGGTGCTAAGGTGGCTACGGGGGGGTGCAAGGGTAGTTGGCGCGAAGGGGAGTGAGAGTGGGGGTGGTGGCAAAGGGGATTGGTGCGGGAGAGGGGGGGGGGGGGGGTTCTACTTGCCGGGAAAGCCTTGGTATGAAAAACGTTTTTTTTAATTATCTCCGTTTTTGGATTTTGGCTAGTGTATTTATGAGGTCTCGTAAAATTTCCAAACCCTTCGAACCCCTGGATAGAATGTTGAGCTGTTAGATTTGGCTATGCATAAAATTAAAATATTTGTAATTAAACGACTTATCGATTGAATGAAGTACGTCTCTATTCACCTCACTTACGATGCGCGAAGAGGTTTGCCATCTTGTGAATGATCCATACATCTTTGCAGAACTATTCTGTTGAGAAATTTATTATATTTAATGAATTGCAAATGAATGAAGCAACCACATAATAATGTATGTGGTCGTTATGCGTGCGTTCCTCTATGCACTCAACTGAAAGAAGTCTCCAATTCTATTCATTTATATTTAAAAAAATCTTTACAGGTTGTAGAAACTTACTTACAACACAAATATTACTTTCAATTTAATTCGTTCATGTGTATTAAACAATATTATTAAAATTCAGCACTAGGTACCTATATCTCTGGTTTCAACTGTCGGTTTCCGGCTTCACACTAGATTTGACTAGATGTATCAGATATGTAATTATATGTAATGTATGGATAAATTAAATAGCAATCGAGAGATTGGATGCGAAAAACATGATTTGAAAATTAATAATTAAATACATTTTAAAACATATAAGGTAACAAAATAAAAATATAAATAGACACGAATAATATTTAAATAATCAAAAAATAATATCGTGCAACGCACGAAAGCAAATTTCCTATAGTAATTAAAATAAAGGTTTAATTTGAATGATCTAAAAATAAAAAGTAAAACCTATTTAATTAATAGTCGAGAAGTAATCTTGCGGTGTCGACTACAACGGGCGAGCCCGTCACCACAGGACGTTTTAACGATTAGTCGTTCTGTCGCCCTGCAGTGAACGTAGAAGACTTTGGACAGTACAATTCTACGTCCAGCTACGTCACAACCCGTGAGAGTCCAACGCCTTACCGCGAGTGAGCCAGGAATAAACCCGGCGGGCTCGAGATACTCGCGCCCTCACTTCCAATTGTGACCAGATTTCTCCGGTCTCTCGATTGGTTCCGAGTTCGAGGTCGCTTGCGCGGTCCTCTCCCTTACGAAGCGGTGAAACGGAGTGCACCGAATCTGTCGCGGACCAAGGCGTCCTTTGCCCGACTCTGAACCGGGATCGGATGGCCAATGGTCATTTCAAGAGCAGTCGCCGTAAGGTAGACAACTACCCCCGCTCTATAGGAAACAATACAGTTCCCAGACTCCCCCGATTGTTAGTCGAGAAGTAATATTCACAAAAATAATATCAGGTAAAAAACCCTATTTAACGTAGGGCCCTATTTCACCGGACACGACGGTGGCGCAACCAGTCGCCGCCACCAACAAAATGTATACTACTCTATGGAGGGTATCTTACCTGGTGTCCGCTTGGTTGCGCCACCGTTTTGGCTGGTCGCATACATTTTGTTGGTGGCAGCGACTGGTTGCGCCACCATGGTGTCCCGGTGGAATATGGCTTTAATAGGTAGTATAAGGGTCACTGGAATAAACAAATAACTAAAAGTCTCAAGGGGGATATCGTTTTTTCAAAATTCGGTTCGGAAAGTTCAGGATTGGATCAATGAAAATAATGACCGTCACCAAACCGTCACCATTGTGAACGCGCATTTTTTTTTTATAAGACGGAAGTATCCATTTTGACGATTGTATATTTATATATTTATAAATATCCATTTCACAAATTTACAATTTAAAAAACATTTAAAGTGGCAAAGCATAGTGTTTAATTTTTAAAATGTTAAAATGCGCTTTGTGAGATTAAACTTTGTTTTACACTGAATTTACAGTGTCCGCATTGCGAGAGGTTTACATCATATCATATTTTTATTTATTTTAGTTCATATTTTTTAGCAGTGATTTTATAATTGTATTTATATATTTTATAAAATTATAAATATGTTTATACCATATATCATTTATTATTTATTGATATCGTATTTACGTATATGTGTATTTGCCATATTGTATTACCTACAATGTATTATTCGTACAAATTTAGTGTTTGGATTTGTATTATAATGTTATTTATTTATAATTATATATTATTCAATCTTAAAATATTAATAAAAAAATTAAATTAATTAAGTACATTCATTTATTATAAAAATAAAAAGTTTTTTCAAGTTAATTAGGCTAATTGTTACATAAGTTGTATTACTTATTTTAATTACTCTGACCCGCCTAGATACGGGACAGTTTAGTCCTAGTTAGGTGGGCAATGAGCATTAGCTGCATTTCGGTGTTCAATTTTTCCGAGTTACTTATAACATTGATAACAATGGGGCTAAATGTACAAAAATGAAATGAATAAAGTATTAAACCATATATAATATATCTAATCTAATAATAATAGATGTAATATATATATAATAATTATAATGATACATATTAATATTTTTTGATGTATATGATAATATTATATATGATATTTTTATATATATATATATGATACAAGGTGCCGCAAAATTATTCAATTTTTGCAAATGGCATCGTACGTCAAACATATTTGACATTTGTGAACTAGACAGCTGCAGTATACAAAAAGATAAGCAATGGAGCGCTATACTCCGCAAGAGCGTAAAATATCACTCAAAATCTTTTATTTTTGTTTAGTAAAAAAGTTATTCAAAAATAAAATTGGATGGTTAATTTTGCGCCAACTTGTATATGTAATAATTATTTCAAATATATAATCATTAAGTAAAAATATATAAAATAATATATTTCAGCCTTTATACCCCTTAGGGTAACGGCCCACCTCTATGTTTATTGACAATTATCTTACAGGCGGCCGACTTTTATAACATCACATGGCAGTACTCAGGCGGTCACCCATCCAAGTACTGACCACACGCTGCTTAACTTCGATGACCAGGTTTTAACGCGGCTATGGACGTTACTCGTTAAAAAATTCGCTATGCGATCACAGCCAACATTATATGCACACATGATGAATTTGAACAGAATTCTTATAAACAGCACGTTTCATTTGATTCTGTAGTTGGTATAATAGTTATGAGAGCCGCCCTTTTCCACTCCACCCTCTTCCTCATTCATTATCCAACTCCGAAGATTCACAGATACCAAGGAGACCAGCAGCTGAGTATGCCAGAAATACCAGCTGAACAACTACCATTATAAGCTTCCAAGGTATATATTTCTCAGTTCGTCGTATACAACTCAATATATAGAGTGCTGAGCGTTAAATAAAGTGGCAGTATTTAGTCCGGTAAAAGAACGACGGTAACCAGGAAGCAAATAGGAAAGGAAGTGTATGACTATGACTATAGTGTATCGTCTCGGGCGCTTGGTTTAACGCTTCGTTACATCTGCGTAAATGTCGTTAAGGCCTACTGAAACTGTTATAGTATTTTCCTTAATAGTTTGCAGTGCAACACAAACATTTTCACATTCATTTTTTATTTAGTTAATAATTCATTTCTATAAAACATTGATTTAACTTACAAAAATAACAGGAAAGTATACCAAAACTTTAACCTCATACTAGTAAACTTACAGATAGTAAATACTTACAAGTATTTTTAAAACATATTTAAATCAAACAAATTTACTATGCTATGAGTAGTTCACAATGCTTGCATTACAAATTAATATAGAAATAACATCAACACGTTGATAGTGTAGAAAAGTAATAAGACAGTAAGTAATAATAATATAAGGGTAAGAAAAGTAATAATAAGGTAAGTTCTAGAAAGGGTTATATGAAGCATAAAATAGAAGTATGAATAATTGGATAATAATATTTATAATAAATAATATGATATGATATAATAGTATGGTATAATATAATAGTCATCAGTACACTAGGATGGCAGTTAGTGAAATCTTAAGAAGTAGGAGATATGCTAGGTATGATCGAATCTTTAATTAAATTAATGGAATCATAAAATACATCGAATCCTTTACATGATTTATCAAAAACGTGACACATTCTGGGAAGAGGTCTATTCGACGCGATGTTGCTATTGCAAGCGACAACAGAAAATGTTCGAAAGCTCCTCGGTAATCAACATAAATATTTAAAAATGTTATCATAATTTATAATTTGTGAGCCTAAGTTTTATTAAATTATAATTCCTAACATTTTACTAGACTTTTTGGCAATAGCTACAATATGTGCCCGAAAGCTTAATCTGTCATCTAAAACTACACCCAGGTCCTTAATAGAAGTGCACGACGCGATAGGAATGTCATCGATCTGATATGGGTAGTTAATCTTATTTCGATTTCGCTTAAAGCTTATATGGAAACATTTTGCTACATTCATTTTATCCTGTTTTTGTTACAATATATTTAAAAAAAGTCTAGATCCTTCTGGAGGAAAACACAATCGTTTTCAGATTTAATAATTTTATATATCTTTAAGTCATCTGCATACATCACGAATTTTGACAGTTTGAAGCATGCACCGATGTCGCTAACGTACAGAATAAAAAGTATATGTCCTAAGTGTGATCCTTGTGGATACCAGAAGGTATATATCAATTCACATTGTGACATAACAGCGCCGATGGATATGCAGATGTAGTAGTTGTAGTAGATGATTATAGTATTTTATGACATATGGCGGAATTTCAATATTATTTGCGTCGCTTGTATACGAGAAATTCCAACCAAACGCGTGATTTAGATTAGTAAATGGTCTCACAACGTGATTTAGATAGGTGTAGCGAGGACAAGTCTCTTTCAAGTCTGTAGCTGCAATATGTCGAGATTGAAGTATGAGTAGAGCGCCCTCTGGTGGACCGATTTCAACTACAATCTTTCAACTCTTGCCATGGTCAAATGATGCCGGCATGCCAAATTAAAGCTCAATCGGATGAAGCGTTCAGGTCCTATCGTAGAGGAATACACACACACACACACACAGAGAGAGAGACTCACAGACAGACTTCGTTAAGGAAATGGTCTTAATCGCCTCAGAGAGGGTCAAAATGAATATTTTCATCCCATATATTCGAAAAGGACGCCTTGGTTCGCCTTTAAGTGCGCCCAAAAGTGGTGTTTTCTATAAGAACCTTTATAAGTGCGCCGCAATTATCTTTGCGGCCCACTTTTTGAATAAGTGCGCCGCAATTTATCTTTGCGGCGCACTTTTTGAACTTGGAACATCTTAGTCTTCAGCGCCGAAGAAATCGAACGCAAATATTGTTTGAATAAAGACTGGCTGGTACGACGGCCCCTAGTCGCGCCGCCGGCTGAATAATAAAAAACAAATGAAATTAACGAACGTCAATTGTTTTTGTCGCCCGCGTTTTCGACAATTTTCACGGATTATAAGAAATACATCGTTTTGTTTTGAAAAATGAGTTCTTCAAGTGACAGTGTAAGTATAGATTTAACTCCTGAAAGCACTAGAACTGAGGCAAGAAATGTGATTGATTATAAAATATTATTACAATTACATATGATATTACAATAAAATATGAGGCGCCTTTTATTTTCTCGAAAAGTAAATTAGTGTATCACTCGGGCGCAAAATATTTTTGGCTCGGGCTCTTTTTTGAATCCTTCGCTACGTTTAGGATTCTACTAAAGAATCCCTCGCTACGATCGGGATTCTACTCTAGAATCCCTCGCTTCGCCCTCAAAAAAGTGCCCTCGCCGTAAAAATATTATTGTGCTCCCTTGTGATACAATCTACTATTCCGTCTTCATCTCGTTTTTTTTGGCGCGTTCACAACACTTTCCCTTAGGCCGGAAAAGTAAACTGTAAGCGAATAAAGATATGTTATTATCATCATCATTAGGACGCACTATCAACTCCCAATCCACTTGATCAGTTGCCTTATAAACCAGCCTCAGCTCATTACACGTTGAAAATTGCTGATTTCCTCAAAAGAATTGACTTTTTAGCATATCTCTAATTGTCGACGCGGCTATTGATCGTAGACGCGACAGCTTATTATTTCCAAAGGCGTTTCGCGTCTCTTTCGTGTGTCGAAGAACGTGATAGTAAAAAAACCGCGATAAACTGTTGTGTAAAATATATTTTTCTCTTTACAAAAATGTACAATAATACGTGATAACGCGAGCGTAATTTCTTTCAGTTGAATCGTCTCTTGTTAAGGTACAGAATGACAGTTCGAAAATTTGTTTTTTAAAATTTGAATGTATCCACTTTTTAATAGAACGAAATAATATTGCTGGGCTCGTTCTCAGCCAGCCATTAAATCAAAATAAAAATAAACTTTATAGTTGGGTTTGTAGCGTCGCTACATCATTCCCCCCTTTGGGAGGACGACAGGTCGTCGTGTGCCACTGCCCGGGAGGTCGAACCGTTCTTCCGTATCTGGTCTTGTATTGCTGTGGTCCTTGTTGGTTGTTGTTCGCGGACGCTGCCCACCTGGGCTCCTCCTTGTCTGTCTCCTGCTCGTTCTCGTTACTGCTTGCCACGCCGTAGCAGGGTTTTAAACGATCAATCGAGATGGTAACTTTGGCTCTGTCCTGTTCAATGTCGAATGTCTTATCTCGCCGCCTCAAAACCTTATATGGCCCTCTATACGGGTTTTGCAGTGGTCTCTTCACCGTGTCGTCTCTCACAAATACGTGCGTCGCCTCCTTTAGATCCCGATGTACGAAAATGTTATTGTGGTGTTCTCGTTCTCTTCGCGGTCTGTGCGCCTCGAATGTCTCTCTCATTTGCTGCACAGTTTCTGGTATCGTTTTTGTAGTTTGTTTTTCAAAAAAATCTCCTGGGAGCCTGAGTGTTGTCCCGTACAGTAATTCAGCCGGGCTGATCCCGTAGTCTTCTTTAATAGCTGCTCGTAATCCCATTAATACGGTGGGTAATTCTCTCACCCAATTCGCTGTTTTTAGTCGCGCTCTTAATGCTGCTTTTAGGGATCTATGCCATCTTTCTATCATCCCATTTGCCTGGGGGTGATACGCTGTGGTATGTATCTTTTTTACTCCCAGTATCTGTGTCAAAGCTGTGAATAATGTGGACTCGAACTGCCTTCCCTGGTCAGTGGTAATCCGAATCGGTGCTCCGAATCGCGCAATCCATCCTTCGTAGAAGACCTGCGCTACCGTTTCTGCGCTTATATCTTTGACCGGGATACATTCGACCCACTTCGTTGCCCTGTCGATCATGGTTACGAGGTATCGGTACTCTTCTGCTATTCCTAAGGGTCCGACGATGTCTATATGTACGTGTTCCAAACGTCCTGCCTCCATGAATGTCCCTATGGGCGCGCGCGTATGTCTATGTATTTTTGCGCGCTGACAAGCGATGCATGTTTTTGCATATTCCGCGCTCTCCTTATTCATCCTTGGCCAAAAATAACGTTCCGCTACCATTTTTCTTGTCGCTCGGATACCGGGATGACTGATGTCGTGTACCAATTTTATTGCTTTTATCCGCAGTGCTGGCGTGATGTATGGCCTTGCTTTCTTGGTGGACACTTCGCACCATACTGGTTTGTCGCCTTTCTTTTCAAATTTTAAATTTTCTTGTTGCCTTATCATTTTTAGCTCGGGATCTTCTGCCTGTTGTGCCGCCAATTCTTCGTAGTCGAACGTGTTTGGGCAGTCGATTTCTGCTATCCTCGAGAGCGCGTCGGCCACGACGTTTGCTTTTCCCGGCAGGTACTCTATCGTGCTTGCAAATTGCGAAATATATGACGTATGACGAATTCTCATGGGCGTTTCCGTGATAGAGTCGTCCAATTTCTTGAGAGCGTGAATTAGTGGCTTGTGATCCGTGAATATCGTCAGCTCACGCCCTTCTACCATCTTCCGAAAGTGTCTCACCGATAGGTAGATTGCCAACAACTCCCTATCGTAAGTTGCGTAATTTTGTTGCGCATGCGACATTGCCTTCGAATAAAATCCTAACGGCGCCCATTCTCCACCTTTCTTTTGATGTAATGCCGCTCCTACGCAGGTATTTGATGCATCTGTCATTATTGCCAATGGTGCATGCGCCGACGGGTGCGCTAAAATTACCGCTTCTTCAACGCTGTCCCGGCATTTCTCGAATGCTTCTGTGGTTTCTGTTGTCCATGGAATTGGCGTGCGATCATTCTTTTTTGCTCCTTGTAGGAACTTGTTTAATTTTTCTTGATATTGCGCGGCTCTTGGGATGCTATTTCTATAGAAATTGATCATTCCTAGGAATCTCCGTAACTGCTGAACGTCTGCTGGTTTCGGGTATTTTTTTATCGCCTCTACCTTGTCCGCCTTCGGTCGTATTCCAGTAGCATTCACGGTGTATCCTAGGAAGTCTAGCTCGGTTCTTCCTACGTGGCATTTGTCTATGTTGATCGTGATTCCATGCGCGTCTAATCTCCCAAGCGTTTCTCTTAAGTGTCTTGCGTGAGCTTCCTCGTTTTCTGAGGCTATTAAAATGTCGTCGATATACACGAATATGAACGGTAAGCCCCTCAGTACTTCGTCCATAAAACGCTGCATCGTCTGTGCTCCGTTTCGTAGTCCGAAGCTCATTCTGCACATCTCAAAAAGGCCGAAGGGAGTGGTGATGGCTGTCTTTTCCATATCTTCTTTTCTTACCGGTATTTGTGTGTATGCCTTTACCAAATCTAAAGATGTGAAAATGGTGCTATTTTCCAGCGAGTGCGTGAAATCCTGTAGTCTCGGGATAGTATATCGATCTGGTACGGTGATACTGTTGAGCCTCCTATAGTCTCCACATGGTCGGAATTCTCCATTTGCTTTGGGGACCAAATGCAGCGGGCTCGCCCATTGGCTCTTCGACGGTCGGCAGACTCCGGCTGCGATCATTTCGTCGAATATCTTCTTTGCCGCTGCGTACCTTTCTGGATTAAGTGGCCGCGGTCTGGCGAACACCGGTGGACCTTCCGTTTCAATGTGGTGTTCCACCTGGTGTTTCGGTTGTCTCGGTTGAGATGTTGCTGATGTAATATTCTGAAACTCGTCGAATATTCTTAGGTAATTCGGCGATTGTTTGATGGCCTGGATGGATAGTGCCCGTGCTTCTGTCGTGCGTGAGTTTGGCGAGATTAATTTTTTTTGAAATAGGTCAACTAATAGTCGGTGCTTCGCCAAAAAATCTGCTCCTATGATGGGCTGCTGTACATCCGCAATTATGAAGATGGCCGCCAATGGGTTTTCTAGGCCGATGTTTAGTGTCATCTCCTTTCTTCCGTATGTGGCGATGGTAGTACCGTTAGCCGCTCGAAGCCTGAGGTCCGCTCTTCTGCCGTTGTCGGATTTCCTTCTTGGAAGGACGCTGACATTTGCGCCAGTATCAACCAAGAAGAGTGCGTTGGTGCTGCGGTCTCGAACGTATAAGCGGTTGGTGTCGTCGGCGCCGAGTTGATCTACCCCCGGCGCCTCTAGTAGTTTTCCGCCTGATTCCTCTGCTTCTTATAGTTGCACGGCTGTTGACACCTCCTTGCGGCGTCCCCGAAGCGTCTGTGGAAGTAGCAGATGGTTTGTTCATTTTGCCCTGCCGAGCTGTTTCCCGCGTTGTTCCGCTGCAACTTTGCTATTTGCTCCGCCAGATCCTTGAGCTGTTTTTTTATTGTGGTCATGTGGTCATGTGCTTCCGCCCGCGTGTCGACTCGGTTCACTTCTTGCGTCTCCCTCGCCGTTGATTCCATCATTCGATCAGCTAAGTCCGCTAGGACGTCCAGGTTGCTCTCAGTATTTATCGACAAAAACGTCCTGATCGTCGTAGGTAGATGACCGATCCACATCGCTTTAATGGTCTCATCGGGTATCTTCCCTCTGTTGAGCCCTTTCATTCGTCTCATTAACTGCGACGGCTTGTCACTTCCCAGCTCAGTCTCATGGAGTAATTTTTGTAGCTGTTGTGTCTCTGATTCCCCAAAAACGCTGATTAATCGGGTCTTGATCGCTTCGAACTTGTTGTGGGTAGGCGGTTGTAGCAGTAAGTCTCCTACCTCCCGCAGCGCCGTCCTGTCTAACTGTGTGATTACACAGCTGAATTTATCTGCGTCGCTGCATTTCTGTGTTGCGAGCAGGATCTCCACGTGTGCGAACCATAGCCGTGGTTCCTGATGCCAGAACGTCGGTATCCTCGAGTTGATGCTCAGCGGAGCGATGTCCTGCACTTGCCTGCTGCTTCCGGCCGTGCCGCTAGGAATGTCTTCCGTATTCATTTTCTTTAGGTTGCGAAGATCTTTAGGTTGTCCTGTTGGTCCGTTGAGTGTCTGACGAGTTGTAGACCTTGCTCGTTAGTCCGATTCAGGCGCGCCGTCGATCTTGCGTCCTCGTACAGGGTCACCAATTTCGCGTCTCTTTCGTGTGTCGAAGAACGTGATAGTAAAAAAACCGCGATAAACTGTTGTGTAAAATATATTTTTCTCTTTACAAAAATGTACAATAATACGTGATAACGCGAGCGTAATTTCTTTCAGTTGAATCGTCTCTTGTTAAGGTACAGAATGACAGTTCGAAAATTTGTTTTTTAAAATTTGAATGTATCCACTTTTTAATAGAACGAAATAATATTGCTGGGCTCGTTCTCAGCCAGCCATTAACCCGTTGAGTATGATACGACCAAATCTGGTTCTGAAACAATTATCCGTTGAGTATGATACGACCAGATCTGGTTCCGCGTTTTTTTCACTTCTTTGACGTTCTCATATTTATTCATAATTATCTAATTGTTTTACAAAATGATATTTCAATATTCTATATTCGAAATTTCAATGCAATCTTTGTGCAGTTGTTCTTTTTATGATTGGTGTAGTAGTTTCGTAGTTATAGTACTTTAAGGTCGATGTCGCCGAAAATCCTGCAAAAGAGACAGATGCATCCATGAAAATACCCATTTACTCCAAGGGTTAAATCAAAATAAAAATAAACTTTATAGTTGGGTTTGTAGCGTCGCTACAGGCGTATTATTTTGTATAGTCAGTGATCTCACTCATCAATAGTGGCGGAAGCGTTAGCATTAGGCAAAACGGTGCCGTTGTCTGTGGTCACTATTGCCGCACTCCTTATAGATTAGTGTTGTTGTGCTGCTCTAATGGTGCAAATGATTAAAAGTGTCGTAAAATATAACCACAACGTAGGCAATCTATCTGCAAATAAATGAAATCTATTATATAAAAATACATCTCGTATATAAAAATTAATGTTTGTATATCTGTCTGTCTGTCTGTTTTGGCAGCTAATGGGCCCAGTGCAGTTGGGCCATTATGACACATGTGTTAGGATCGGCCCAAATTACAGGTCAGCAGCCATCCGGTAGCCTCCACGCAGACATGCGTCCCGGGTAGGACTCTGTGCCTGCGTGCCAGTTCCCCTGGGAATCGTCCTTGGGGCGATCCTATGCTGTTTGTGCGGCGTCAGCCAACCGACTGTGACGGCTTTGTTTCATATAAAGCGGGGGTGGCTGTTCACCGTACAGCAACCGCTCTTGAAACGACCGATCGGCTAACCGATACCGGGTGAACAGCTCGACAAAGAACGCCGTGGTCCGCGATAGATTCGGTAGACACCGAATCACCGCTACGTAAGGGAGAGGACCGCGTAAGCGACCTTGAACCGGAGTAAGCGACCTTGAACTGGGAGGCCGGAGAAATCTGGCCGTAAGGGCGCGAGTGTCTGCCCTGTGGGTGCACACCCAGTTTCGTAACTAGACTCTTTCGTCACTAAGTCTTCTACGCTCACCTCACGGAAGACGGAACGATCAAATATCGTTAAATCTTCCTTAGATCACGGGCTCGCCCGTAGTAGTTGACACCTCTAAGTATCCATCCGGCGAATAACCAGGGGGATTCTGACAACGTATGTTTCCTAGAGAGCCGGGGGTAGCTGTCAATCCGACGTCATCTATCCTTGAAACTATCCGTTAGACATCCTATCTCCAGTGACCATTACGGGCAAACGGCGGGTCGGTCAGCGATATATTCAAACTGAATTACCGCTTACGTCAGGTAGAGGCCGCGCAAGCGTCCTCGTGACCAGACTGGAGGATGGCGAAATTCGGTCAAATCTGATAGTGAGTATCTCGGGGTAAAGCGTCTGACTTCAAGGGCATCTTAACGTAGTTAGACGGTGGATTTCTGTTGTTGTCAAGTATTTGCATTCACCTAACAGTTGAAATAACGATAGAATATCGTTACAAATTCCTAGGGTGACGGAAATTTTTCGCCAGTAATAGTTGACAGCTGTTAAGGTCACTTCAGATCTCTAGCACCTTTATTGGTTCGCTTCTGGCGTTATCTGACATCTTGGATCCAAAGATCCAAAGTCAAGCCGTATTACTTATCACTACTGAGCAAGACGCCAAGGCGCCGTGACCAGTTCCCCTCTGGCGCCAGTTTTTGCTACGAAACATTTCCACACACATTAAGGCTGGCTCACACAGGCTTTAATAGTATATTGATACGTTTTAATTACTAAATTTCATTCTATGTGAAAAGTATTGTTAAAATTTTGGAAAATTATTTAAAAAACCTTGTTAACATGAACGTTGGCCCTTCCCATTCTTCTTTATGGATCGGAAACGTGAACATTACTACAATCATTCCTCAATAATACAATACAATGCAATACAATACAATCAACTACTCCAGTAGGGCATTCCTACACTTGGATGCGTCACAAAATGAAATGCTAAAAATTTCATTATTAAAAACATAACTATCGCGATAGTTGTCATGGCTGTAATATTTAATACTAATGTGATTTAAGAGTCAGGGAAAATAATATATTAGAATAGAAATGCAAATTCTATGTAGAATAATCAAAGAAAATTTATTTTATTGTCAATTCAGCAATATGCCTTCGTATTTTTTTTAAAATTAATAGATGCATGATAAATTATATGAACATTAGAATGTCAGCTATCTTAATACCATTATGTTTAAAACTTTAGACATTTCATTATTCATCAACATGGAAAATAAACTCAGAATTTTCAAACTCGATGTCTTCCAAATGCGATAATTGAGGCAGAGTTTCGGTGTCTCACACCACGAGCGACTTCGAAACGAGACCATTAGAGAAAGATTCTATCAACAAACACCGATCGAAGAAGAAATACAAATAGGTCGACTACGATGGTTCGGCCATGTTTGCTGAATGAACGATAATCGCTTGCCACGTAAACTTCTTTGGCGAGACCGTCCGACAGAGTGGAGAATTACGCGTTCGGCACCGAAGAAAACTGGCTAAAGAATATCGAAGACGACTTAAAGAATCAACGATTATCGGCTATCGAAGACAAGATCGAGACGTGGCCAACAATCATCAAGAATGAAAACGAATCGAGAATGGAGTGCGAGATCCAGCGGCACCGACAGCAGGGTATTTGCTGTTAGGGCGACCCCCTCCATACTGCGTTAAATATGAAAACATAAATATATAAATATTGGACGATAAACTTCAGAGACAAGGGGGGAGGAGGGGGGAGGGAGCGATACTGTAGCCCGATAGAGCGAGCATCTTGGGCGGTTTATATAAAATAGCTTGCCCAATATTTGAACAATATTTTCGAGTATGTATTTTACTGACTTTAAAATTTGACTTTCTGTGTGTATGTGTGTATTCATAAATGATAGCGCCCAAACGCTTAATCCGATTGAGTTAAAATGTTGGCATGTCATTTAGTCACACCAGGAGATGCACTAGTCGTATTTAAATCTCGAAATATTAGAAGACTAGCTGACCCGTGCCCACTTCGTTGGGCGGTAAAACTTTTTACTTGTGATGAAATGATGAGTGTGGTTCAGTTAGTACTGAGTGCTATGATTTATTTCCTGACTGCCAAAAGAAGCGTTATTTTTTTACTGCATATGTATGTACGTATATGCATGCCAATTTGACTATATTACCTCACTATCCGCGCTCGTCCCCGACTATCCTTTTAAATCAGGTCAACCTCCTTTCCGAAGGGACATTACGCTCAAAATCCTTCTATAAGGCCTTGGCTACTTGTCGAAAATATATACCTATACATGTGCTAATGCTCATATCTGTCGTGTTTTTTTTATATGAGTAAATATAAGTCAGTATAAAGTGATATGAATATTAGTAATGCATAATTAATTAATTTAATAAATAACACATAATATATTTATGTTACTTTAAAAACAATATCAACAATATCAACGAAGATTATCAACATTCATTGTATTTTTTGTGGTTTGTCGACTACAACGGGCAGAAAGAATTAGCGATAATGCTAGTTCTATCTCCCGTAAGTGAGCGCACTTTGTGGACGATACAAATCTACCGTCCGGCAAAAACCACGAACCTGCCAGAGACCAACGCCTTACGGCGAGGCACTGGAAAGGTAACCCAGTGGGGCCACCTCGCCCCCTGGCTACCAGTTTCGGCCAGATTACTCCGCCTCCCGACTGATTGTGGGTTCCAGGTAGCTTGCGCGGTCCTCTCCCTTACGTAGCTGTGATTCGGTGTCTACCGACTCTATCGCAGACCACGGTAACGGTAATAGGAAACAAAGCCGTTTCCAGACTCCCCCGGCTATCAGTCGGAATGCACAGTCGATTGGTTGACGCCGCACGGTGCGCAACTCGTCTAGAAACGCCCGAAGGCTGATTCCTAGGGGAAACTGTCCCGCAGGCCAGAGTCCTGCCCGGGCACGCTTTTCTGCGTGGAGGCTGCCGGATGGGTGTTGACCCGTAAGTTTGGCCAACCGTACACATGGGTCTTAGTAGCGTAACTGCAACAGAAGCCTATTCGCTCCCGATTTAAAGCATTACGAAGGTCTGGTATTCCTTGTTAATTAATCCTCCCTCCATTTTATTTGCTACGCTATATAGCGCTCGTGCTATGATTGATATCGGCTAAGAAAAGTAGGGCAGTATTATTAGGTACATAAGTATTCCGGTATTCCGGTATGAAACCGCTAATCTACAGTAGGAATGAGATCTTACTCCGGCGAGCTTCGTGCTGGTGATAAGAACTGCGCTGCTATCAGCTTGCGCAATGCGAAATAAGCAAGTGTCGGTCCGGAGCGATTGTTCGCCTGCGTGCAGAGTTAATTTTTTGTCGGTTTTAATTGGAGCTGGTATAAGAAGTTGAGCAAGCGGCGAGGCGGGCAGACTGACTTGAATCGCATCATCGCGCGTAATTGGCTCTTTCGTAACGGCGCGTTTCCTTCCGCACCGAATCCAACCAATTCACTCGTGGCGCCGCGCTGACATGACAGCGAGAACGAGGCGAGAACACAGCACCGACCGGCCAACAGCCGACCGCCGCTTACGGGACATTCAGTAGAGTGCATGAAATCAAGGCCATGGCTCACACGTCAGAAGTAGCAATCTGTGGACACAAAAAATGTCTTCCTATGGACACAAAAAATCTCTTGCACAGTCTCAATTCTCTTACCTTTCCTTGACTATGCAGATGTGGCTTATCTCGATTTATCAGAGGAACTGCTCAACAAACTGGAACGTTTGCAAAATGTATGCATACGATTCATCTTCGGTCTACGTAAGTATGATCACGTGTCCGACTATAGGGCACAGTTAAAGTGGTTGCCAGTACGCCAAAGAAGAAATGTTCATATACTTGCTCTCCTATATCGTGTACTCTCCCAGTTAACACCATCCTATCTCCACGAGCTTTTTGAACCACTAAGTTCCCACGGTCTCGTACTTCGGTCAGCCTCTGACAGTTTACTAAAAATTCCGAGTCATAATAGTGATTTCTATTCCTATTCTTTCTGTGTCCATGGTGCAAGACTCTGAAACGATCTCCCAGCAAATATACGAAACTCGCCTTCTTTACCATCGTTTAAGACTCACCTTAAGGATTACTACCTTTCTAAGAAGTAACCAGTTCTTCCCTTTCTCTCCTGTTCCTCTCCCAATTTCCTCTCCTCAGGCATTATTAGTTTTAAATTCTTCCACTTGTCTGTATGTTATGTAATAATCTTTATTTGCACAATGCGCGCATGTACCACTGTGTTTAGGTTAGTTGTAAGACATTGCCATGTGGCAATAAGCTCGCCTTTTTGTATACGCGTGGAGGCTACCGGATGGGTGTTGACCCTTGATTTTAGCCGATCCTTTTACACATGGGACTTAGTGGTCTAACTGTAACAGGGCCCATTAGCTCCCCAGTCAGTATTCGCAGTCTAAGAGCACGGCAATATCCCATGAGGAAGTACATCGGCATGACACCAGGAATAAAACCCATTACCTTCAACCGATTGTAGAACGTACTGCCAAGCTCTAGGTGACTAGTCGATACTTAGGCCTTAAACTTTTTAATAAATTGCCTGATTGATAGGCGATTAAAACATAGATATTTTCAAGAGATACATCCGGTTGTATCTGCTAAAAAACAATATGTATGCGCATAACGACATTTTAAAATATTGCGAAAACAGTATCGTATCTAACAATTTAATTTAATGTATTATCTTTTATTGTCAATTGTTTCACTGTAAATTGTTACTTTATAGCCTTTGTTTATGTTAATGGAAAGTTTGGAGTAATTTTATATGAACTTTGTTAAATTGAGTTTATTTTATACCTATGGACCCTTGTTAAATTGAGTAACTAGTTTAGGACTAATTTAATGCCATTCTTACACAACATTAATGGTTGTAATATAAATAAATACTCTTTATCGTTTATCTTTATGTCATTAAATCACCCTTAAATCAAGAAATGGCAGGTGGCAACCCTTAAATGGTGGCAGTTTCTTCCGCTGTTCTTAAGTGTGCGATGGGCTTAATACGGCCGACCGCATGCGAGTATTATGCGATGCTTTCCTCAATGTATAACAGATAATTTCTTCATTACAGCACTTTCACTGGCTGCGCTAAAACGCGGCGCCTGCTTCGAACGACCCGCTCGAACGATAAGCCGCTCTGCCCACACTCAATACTTCTGCTTAACTGGACTGTATCGATTAACCGCTTCTGTACCTAATTAGATAAGTAGGTAGATCAATGCGAGATATTCAGCTTTTCTAGATACGTAATACAGAGTGGGATGTTATTTTATTTCTCGTATTTATCCAACTTACAACTGATCGATATCCTGAACATCGGACAGAGGACTGTATCTAATTAAGAAATGGTGAGCGCTGAACAGCCAAAGTGTGGTTAATAGCCAGGGATAAGATAAAGGAGTACCTTAAAACGTCGCTTCCTCCTGGTCTTCTCTAGCTGCTTTGCTGATGGGTAGCTAGGCCTAGTAATGCCACGAATATTCGGTACTATTCGGTATTCGGCCTATTCGGCCAATTTTTTAATATTCGGTATTCGGCCGAATACTGCGTACTATTCGGACGACTACCGAATACCATGAAAAAAACGCACTCAGAAATGTATCTATTTTAATCACAAATTATATTATTACACCAATACTTAAAATCTATTCGTTGGTTGTAAACGATTGCGCTTTTCCTCGTAAACAATTCCTGCTTCTGAAAATAGCGTCACTATAAACACTGCCAGGAGATGATAGATAGTAGTAGTAGTAGTAGGAGATGGAGTGGGGGGCTTGTTTCCAGCCCTTGATGTCACCTAGATCTGTAAAGTCTTTTGTAACTACCCACTGTGTGGTTAGGTCAGATGATAGATAAATCGTTGCGAATTTTGTCAGGCTCGGATATTGCTTTGCGTTTGCCGGCCACCACTTATTTTGATAAGAATTCATAATTGTTGATAATATGATCAATAAACATGACCTAAGGATTTCAATTATTTTTTTAATATAAAAAACTACTTTTTGTGACTAAGTTAGACATATGTTGTCGCTGACTTTTTTGTAGGCATTAACAATCTCTACAACTTTTCTCTAGAACTCAATCATATATCTCTCATCGTTAAGGCAGCTTTCGTAAGAAACGTTTTCAATCGACCGTTTTTTCTCCGACTTACTTTGCAAATCCGACTACCACGAAGAAGTCTTTTCATTTTTCGGATTAATATATAGCCTGTGACACTCACGCATAACGTGGCTTTCTATTGGTAGAAGAATTTTCAAAATCGGTTCAGTAGATCCAGAGATTACTCCCTGCAACCTCACAAACTCACAAACTTTACCTCTTTAAAATATTAGATGGACCCGTGTTAAATTGAGTAACTAGTTTAGGACTAATCTGCCGTCCGATCTACGCGAAGAGTTTTTCAATAAAAACCAATGTCATGTGCAGTAGAACTTTTCTCCACCCCCTCATCATTTTGCATATTATCTGTAGCGACTTGCTCAAAACAGCTCCAGAAACTGTCGTGTATTTCAATCGTTTTATCATTTTTATTGTTTTTTCTTTTCTTACGAAGAAGAGAAGAGTCACCAACAGATTCAATACTATTAGACTCATCACAACTGATTTTCAGAGCTTCTAAAAGATTTTTTGTCTTGCTCTTTCCGTTTAACCCAATCCCAGATACTTAATTAGTTTTGAACCGCGGCCCGGGTCGAGAAAAGTGGCAACCAATTAGACAGGTCATAACCTGTCACGCGCAATTTAGCCAAAGTTACGACTACTACATGTTTAGTGCATAATAATTATTTACATTTTCAGAGCTTCTAAAAGATTTTTTGTCTTGCTCTTTCCGTTTAACCCAATCCCAGATACTTAATTAGTTTTGAACCGCGGCCCGGGTCGAGAAAAGTGGCAACCAATTAGACAGGTCATAACCTGTCACGCGCAATTTAGCCAAAGTTACGACTACTACATGTTTAGTGCATAATAATTATTTACATTTTCAGAGCTTCTAAAAGATTTTTTGTCTTGCTCTTTCCGTTTAACCCAATCCCAGATACTTAATTAGTTTTGAACCGCGGCCCGGGTCGAGAAAAGTGGCAACCAATTAGACAGGTCATAACCTGTCACGCGCAATTTATCGAAAGTTACGACTACTACATGTTTAGTGCATAATAATTATTTACATTTTATTTATTTTTGGCCATATTTTATTTATTTTATAAGCTGTTGCCCGCGGCTTCGCTTTGCGTAAAGTTTCAAATGAAGTTAGTAATTTAAGTGGGATGGCGTTTATTTACCTTGGTAATATATACCTGACTGGTATTACGTTCTGTCATAAAAAAAACAGTTGTAAACGTTCACATTTGTATAACAGTTACACATATTATACATACACTATATTATTCCGTCATACACTCACACATTAGCTGAAAATAAATTATAATTATTACCCAAAACCAAAAAAATGCGTTTTTGATTTGTCATATTGTTTTCGAGATCGGATTTCGGCTTATCTGTAAACCATTATTAAATAATCGTTAGAAATCTAAAAATATTTTCATTAACAACATTAAAAATATTTAAAACTAGAATATAAAATATTAAAAAACTTTTTTTATGCTTTCCGTTTCTGTCAAAAATTAGGACATTTTGGGTCTTTTTCATTTATTTATTTATTTTAAGAATTTTACATGTTTGTTTGTAACAACAAGTGATATGGCGTTTACTTGTTTCCTACGTTTTACAATTATTTTTGGTTTTACAATTTTCGTAAACAACTTTAATTAAAGTAATTATTTTTATTATTGAGGAAGGTATCAAGTAGTGGAGAGGAGAAGGAAAGAAAGTGGATTGTCTGTATTTTGTTTGTATGTATTTGATGATTTGTGGTAAAGTAATTGGTTGATTTTGTTATGTTTACGGTTAAAGTATGCTACCAAAGAGGCTTTCAGGGCGCCATCTAGGTAGGTATACCTTACAATCTAAGGTAAACATCTAGTTATACCTTACTCCTGAAGGGTGGGAAAAGATACGAAGCATGCGTGGGCAGTACCTATAGATACGTTCCTGCTTAGGAGTAAGCTCGTCTGTTGATCGTATATTTATCGTTCATAGATTTCCGACGAAGAGATTTTGTTAATGACAGTTTGAGAACTAAACCAGATGGAATATTGAATTGGTGATCCAAATAATATTTCTTCAATATTTTGATTAATATTTCATTAAGTCAGTGACGAGTTGACGATTGCCGATACAGAATTACAACCTTTAAATAAAGGATTACAAGTTTATCTGGGTTATATTGACGCGTGTACCTTTAGTCTGATTATTATTGCGTAACCCGTTCATACTGAGAGAAACTGAAATACTTACGAGCCATAATCAAATCGTTTCATAATGGCTGGGAGCTTGAACGAGAGCACATTAATCTAGATTTAACGATATCTCAGTGTGGAAGTCAAACGCGTGGTGTTTCCGGAGCACAAAGCGCCTACGGTGCCAAATGAAATCGAATGCATAACCACAGATTAATCTGTAATATCTGCCTACATTTATAACAGATGCGACATGTTTGATATATATACAGTAAATAGTAACATTGATTGTTCAGATCTGCTTAGAATGGTATAGCGACCCACTCGCCAAACGGAGTTATTCTTATTCCTATTTATTATTATATTATTAATTATCCACGAAACTGTTACATTTAGGCCCATTTTTCAGTCGTCTGATAAACTGTCTAATAAGTATCCAAGGAATAATTTCATCTGTTGATTTATTCGTCGAATAACATTGGCGAGTTTTTCAATCATCAAATAATTTTCAAATAGTTATTGGAAGATTTTTCGCTATGTTGCCAGCGCCAACTTCAGATAATACACGAAAAGCGAGACAGAATTATTGAACCACTCTATATGCTAGAGCGAGAAGCTCTTAATATATATTTATTTGACATTTGCTTCAACATAACCTCGATTTTCGCACTTCGTGTGTGCGTCTCTCGTGAATTTGTGAGTTTGTCGTTTAAAAATGGAAAGTGTATTAATAAAACGAGGTATCATAATTTAGCCTTGATAGATACCAAGTTAATGCTTGACGCATAACAGAATAAAGGTACTATACCTATATATGAAGTATGTACTTAGTAAGGGCATATGTATAAGTACGAACTAACCATTCTGTATTGTGTATTATTTGGTCTCCAATCAATGTCAGCAGATACTGGACAGTTTCTTTTGTAGCCTGAATCTTCGCTTAAATTCCACATCATCCCATTGTACAAAATTATCAGGTCTGTTTCCCATCACTTTAATTATACAATTTTGCTTCTTCTTCAATAGCGACGCCTTAATTTATTTCTCAACGCAAACATCACCAGAAATCATCACAACCTAACCTGTCATTGCCAAAATTAGTTTGACGGATCAAGCTATTCTCGTCTAGGACGAATAACTCATTATCCGACCGTCGGAGCAGCGGATAACTTTATTCAGCGAATAGTATTGTTCTTCCTTGTATAACTGTTAATTGACTGTTGAAAAATTACATTTTGTACTATCTAATGAATAAGCCCTATTCGACTGATTATCTGACGATTGAAAAGTCGGCGAAAAATTGGCGATATTGACTATTTAACACGTCTTCCATCGCTCTCAAGAAAACAATGATTAATGACGGTGTTGATGTATCACTGTAATTGTAATGGGGAGCTAAGGGGCCCTTGCTGAGTTTGTCACGAAGACCCATTCTGTTCAGGGTTGGTCACACTCAGGGGTCAACACCCATCTGACAGCCTCCACGCATGAAGTGCGAGCCTGGGCAGGACTCTGGCCTTAGGGTTAGTTTCCCCTAGGAATCAACCTTCTGGCGCTCCTGGACGGTCTGCGCTCCGTGCGGTATAAGCCAATCGATTGCGCACTCTGACTAACAGTCGGGGGAGTCTGGGAGCAGTACTGTTTCCTATAGAGCGGGGGTGGTTGCGGACCTTACCGCGACTGCTCTTGAAACGACCATCGACTACCCGATCATGGGTGAACAGCCGGGCAAAGGATGCCGTGGTCCGCGATAGATTCGGTATACACTGTTTCACCGCTTCGTAAGGGAGAGGACCGCGCAAGCGACCCCGTAACCAATCGAGAAACTGGAGTAATCTGGTCGCAATTGGAAGTAAGGGCGTGTGTGTAAGCCCGCTGGGTAACACTCCTGGATATCTTGCGGTTAAGGCGTTGGCCTCTTACGGGTTTGTGGCGGAGCTTGACGGTGGACTGTTTTGTCCAGGTCTTCTGCGCTCACTCCAGGGAGATAGAACGACTAATCGTTAAAACTTCCTGAGGTGACGGGCTCGCCCGTTGTAGTTGACAACTCTAGTTGTAATTGTAATATAACAATATTTAAATAGCTATGGATGTATTATTTAAATAACTATGTATGTATGATTAACTATGTATGTATATTTAAATAACTATGTATGTAAATAATTATGTATGTATTAACTATGTAATATTAAAATAAGTATTTATGACTTTATTGCATAACATGTATACACATTAACACTTAAGGACTCGCTAAAGACTCCAATGGATCCAGTCCTTTATATTTTGCCAAATAACTTTTAAGTTCGACATTTGCGACGTTTTAGCTCTTAGTACCTTTCAACGATAGTGTAGCACAGCAAATGACGATCTTTGTCGTCAGTTAGGTTGTGGCGGACCGCGCGTGAGTGCTACGGACGTAAACGATTGTATGGGTCCAGAGGATGTATAGATACGATTACCCTATATGTTGTCATAAAACTATGGAGAGATTTTGTATATATTTGTAATTACTTTTGATTTAAGTAAAAACAATAAAAAAACGTCTTTGATTCAATAACGTCTTCCAAACTCTTTGTACATATAATCGTTATTAGAAAGTTTACTTTTATTAAGCAGTTTTGGGATAAACTTATATTATATTATTATATTATACTGGGTTCAGTTAATATATAATATAAGAATGTTAAAAATTAGGGAGCGACTCCCTAAGTGTTAAATAAACTTACTTATTTTGACTCCCCCCTTCCTTTTCCCCTATGTGTGTTTATTTTTTTTAAATGTAATGGTATAGTGGAAACATGTATAGTGGCATTATCCTTGAAATTTAATAACTTTGTGTCTACTGAATTGAAACAGCTGTATTTTTCCTAAATTATGATAGAATTTAAAAAATAATTAAAATTAACATATAAAAAACTAGACTATACGCGTCTGTTGTGTTAGTATAGAAATAATTCTTAATCTGTGGCAGCAGCAGACTCAGACGTGGGCTGCTCTTATGAGAAAGGTCTAGTTTTCACGACCATTATCTAACCAAAAAGAGGCGGTCGCACGGATCACTTCTTGACGATTGCTTTCATTGATTCTGCCGAAAGTGAAAATCGAACCTATCTATTATTGTTTAGACGAGATCTCATTCTGCCGATGATCGATTTACGAGGCAGAGAAGATAATTTATTTAAATATTATATATTAGAGCCTGATATTATAGGTACTAGGTGGCTCTAAGGTAGGCAGTAGCAAATATATGGTGACCCGCCACTTGAAACTACGTACATATTTCCAACTGGTTATTATTGACTAAGCAAGGGTCGACTATATTTGAGATGAACTAGCTGTGAGAGCAATACGCGAATTAAATATGAGGAAATCTTTCAAACCACTATTTTGCGAACTAAAGATCCCCACCATTTATGCTATATTTATTCACGAAAACCTGTGCCAATTCCATAAAAATAAAAAAGCACCAAACGCAGGCCCATATACATTCCCATAATACAAGGCACACATCGATATTAACACACTTTTATTTGTAGCAGTCTTTATTCATAAAAAAAGATACAAATTACACAAAGATACAAATGTCACAGTTCCCCACTAAGGCTATTGCCTTTTCAGTGGGTAACTAACAATAATGTGTTCATATCTGACTTATATTATCTATTACCTACCTATTATACTTATATTAACTATTATAACTTTTTACGTTAAGTAGATGTGTTGAATTCCTAACCTAACCTAAACTAACATATATTTCCTATAATAACTAGCTGAATATACACTTATAAATATTTACAGTAAATGATTTCCCACTAATCGAGCAATACACATAATTCTATACCTACAACGTCACAATTTCCAAGGACAAATCAATATAGAAGCATAACATGTTACCAACGGAATTCAGAAATATACGAATATATGTACTTTATAAAAACTAACCGAGGATTTTTGTTACAAAAATATTGACATGACAGACTTATAAAAAAATATATTCACAATCGAATACTTAAATATATAATTTTTTTTCACTTTTTTAATTTAACCTTATTTTACACATTTCATTTTATAGACAATTTATTTACTATTTATTTATTTCTAACATGATATAAGAATATTGATTTTATTTTTAAATTATTGATCTTTGATTATTATTATATCTTTTTCATTTGCAAGATTATTCAATAGATTTTTCTTTCTTTTCTGCGTGTATTCTCATTTTAATTAACTTTTTAATATTAAAACAAAATAATGGTTGATTTTGTATAGTGTATTAATATTCGTAGTTTAGAGATTTTATATACTTATGTATACAGATTTCTAATGTGATTATATTTCTTTTTTGCAAGACATATGATTAAAATAGGTAATATAAATAATGTATGTAATAATTGTAAGTTCTGTACCTTTGCAGGTTTTTTCTAATTTAATAAATTTTGAACTTTGCCTGCCTATCAAAATAAACAAAATGCATACCTACTATGCAATTTCGTTTCCGAAATGTTGCTAAATCCGATTCGAATGAAATGTTGCTAAATCCGATGAATGTTTTCTATAAATATACATTAGAAACCCACGAAAGCAACTAAAAAAGCCTTTGTTGATGCCTTTTTCAGTCAGTTTTGTACTGGGCCTCCTGAATCTTGAAACAGCGCTGTAGAAAAAATATAAAAATTAACATTTCAGTTGCTTTTTAATATTTTCCTTCGACGGGGACCCGTAGAATAAAAAGCTATATCTATACGCTTTTAGGTCCATCAATATAAAAAAAAATGGTTCGATTCATATGATAAACTGGACAACAAATAGCCCGGACTATTGCATAACCACTAGCCGTGTTTTGCTGTTACGCAGACGAGTCTTTGTATATTATAATATTCAGGTTAATACATGGTGCTGACAATGAACCAGGTAATCGATTAGTATGCCGTTAGTTGAGTGACAATTTATTATTCTAATTTAAATATTTTGATTTTTAATGGCGTTTGTTGTGGCTTTTAAATGAGTGAATTAATTAATTGTGTATCGTATATTTTAATATCACCTGTTAAATATCACCTGTAAATACAGGGTGTTTGGCAGATAAACCGACACAATTTTTTGGCGAATTCGGGGGGTCATTTGCTAGCTTTTATCCATTTCTAACACGATTCTCCAAAGGGCAACCGAAGTAAAAGACTTAGGCGTGACATTCGACAGCCGCCTAAGTTTCCGGAGTCATATCTCCGAATTACCGGCGAGAAGTTTCAACATACTGGACGTCGGGCTGCATAACTTGAAACACTTCAAAAATATCTATTCTACGCCTTCTTTACAACAATATTGTACGAAGCACCCTATAAGTAGATGCGCCCATACGATATGCACATGAACTGGAATATATTAAATCACTAGAAATGATGCAAACAAGATAAATAATAAAAAACACGACTGCCGTTACAAACAGTTAACTATTGTATTTATAAATTTATAAACAATTCGTTCACGCTGAAAGCACGTTTTGTAAAGAATATAGTTCTTCGTTGAAACAAAATTAAATTTATGGAAGCTCCGTTACGGCCCTTTTGACGCGTATACTCTGTAAACTTTCAGTGCTTAAAGATGATCGCGCGTTCTTTGAGTCAGTTGACGGGCCTTGTCCAAGACCTGTGACATCTCCCGCTGGGCAATTAATTGCCCTTTAGCGGGGCTTCAGACTAGATTGACAGTCTACCCTGGACAACGGCGGATGCAACTTCGCCGAAACGTCAGGTGCTACAAATTTCACGCGGTAAATTCGTTTTATCATATTTAAAATTTCAAACAATTGCGATAGACTTCGATTTCCTAATGCTTATCAGTTAAAAATGGCAATATAAAAGCATCTCAAAAGCCAATGTGTCGCATTGAAGCAATATCTCATACCAGAAGCTCTCAGAAACCACAGGTTATAAAAAGTAGCATAAACTACCGCCTTCATTTTATGACCAAATCATGACTAACTCTAGTAATTGCGTCTATATGTTGAGACGGTTGCATATGATCCATTTATTGGCATCGTGATTGCTAAATCGAAAACATTTAGCATGATAACACATTTAGGAAAACGTTAGAATAGTCACAATTATATCTAGATCAGGTTTTATTGAAAATAAAATATCTTCGTAGAATCGTTTAGTTTATAACTTTAAAATAGTAATAGTTTAGGAACATTTCATATAATTTTCAATACTATTTAAGGCAGTTCAGGCATTAGACTTTTTTATAAATAAATTCTCTGCTCTTTAGCCAGTGGCTGAAGAGAAGAATATAAAAAAAAATGATATAGTTATAGTTCTATTACAATAACTATTTAAATATTTCCTTAATATAATTCTTTTATATATTTTATTATAAACATTTTTATTATATTATTATATTATTTTATTATATATATATATATATATATATATATATATATATATATATATATATATATATATATATATATATATATATATATATATATATATATATATATATATATATATATATATATATATATATATATATATATATATATATATATATATATATATATATATATATATATATATATATATATATATATATATATATATATATATATATATATATATATATATATATATATATATATATATATATATATATATATATATATATATATATTTTATTTTATATATTTTTTATTATAGTTCTTTTATATATTTTATTATAGTTCCACAATATAACAATTTTTATAAATAAATTCTCTTCTCTTTAGAATCTGTATATAACTTTAAAATAGTATTAGTTTACGGACATTTCATCTAGTTTAAATACTATTTAAGGCATTTCAGGAATTAGCCTTTTTAATAGATAAATAAATAAATTTATTCGTAAAAAAAAATAAACACAACTCTGCTCTTTAGCCAGTGGCAAGACGATCTTTTGTAGCTTCAAGGATATTCACGAAAGCCAGCCTACATTTTGGCGCCAGTGACTTTTCCGACGATCTAGTTTAGGTATGCACTTTTAGAAATTTCGACAGTAAATAAACTTGTCTTAAGAAACATTAGTAACATTTCAAGATAAACCTCATTTGAAATTATAATCCATTATGTAAAACTGCATTAACGGTTATTATTCAAATGAGTTATTTAAAGCAGCGTCCTTCAGAGTTATCTAATATATATTTAAACAGATCATGATGCCCCTAATTATTGTAATATGGTGCATAAACAAGGTTCTTGGTGTATATGAATTAGTAATAATATATGAATTATGAAATATTGAAACAAAAATCAATTAACGTTAGAGAGATAAAGAGACATGGCCTTAATTTGGTTTATTTGCCTTGATAATAGTGATATACTGGTTTTGGGGATACTTTACGGTATCTAATGGGATTTCTACCATTTTTACTATAAACTTCGATTACATGGAAAATATGCGATAAAAAATTCTGAAAAAAATTAAGAAAACTAAACAGAAGTGGCTTCAAGATTACTAACAGCAGTTATGTCGAAAAATCGAAAATCCTCACATTTTTGCAATAAACGATCATGCACATTTACAGCATAAAAGAATAAGCATAAAAGATTTATAAGAGAATTTCATGCATATGCATATACGAGTATATGTTTTTAAATCTCTACTTAAAATTACTTAATAACCAATCACTAGTAAAAAACTTTTAATGTCAGCTCGCAGTCTGTCGTAAATCGCACATCTAGGCACAAGCCTAGTTGGATGTGTGACGTGGCTGGGGCTGTTCACCCGGTATCAGGTAGCCGAATAGTCGTTTCAAGAGCAATTGCCGTAAGGTTAACAACTACCCTCGCTCTATAGGAAACAATACTGTTTCCAGACTGTCGGAATGCACAATCGATTGGCTGACGCCGCACGGTGCGCAAACTCCGTTTCACCGCTTCGTAAGGGAGAGGACCGCGCAAGCGACCTCGAACTCGGAACCAATCGAGAGACCGGAGAAATCTGGTCAAAATTGGTAGTTAGGGCGCGAGTGCCGCCCGCCAGGTAACATACCTGGCTACTCGCGGTAAGGCGTTGGTCTCTAACGGGTTGTGGCGTAGCTAGACGTCGGATTTGTTATGTCCAAAGTCTTCTACGCTCACTGCACGGTCGATAGAACGATCAATCGTTAAAACGTCCTGCGGTGACGGGTTCGCCCGTTGTGGTTGACATCTCAATATGGTGCGCAAACCGTCCAGAAGCGCCCGAAGGTGACTCCTAGGGGAAATCGGCCCACAGGTCAGAGTCCTATCCGGGTTCGCACTTCTGCGGGGAGGCTGCCGGATGGGTGTTGACCCGTGAGTTTTGACAACCTTTATACAACATGAGTTAGTGACCGAACTGCAACAGGGCCCTTTAGCTCCCAAATTGTCATGACAATAACTCTGAGGTTATTTTGCATGTGTTAAGTATAATATGCTTTTCTTCATGTAAAATGAATCAATAATTTGTATGCCCACAGAAACAAGCTAAACAATAAAGAACAATCCCTTTCTATTAGGTTACATTACTTACATTATATTATATATGATTTTTATGATGTACCTACATTCTAGAATATTATTCGCGGACTATATCAATGACCTAATATTTAGATTGGCGATTAGGTTGCACCTAAGTTTTTAGTTTATTATTATTGGTAAATTAGTGTGTTATTAGTAGATTTGGTGAAAATGGTTTAAATTGTCATTAATTGACCATAACTTTGTGATCGTTTTGCATGTTCTTCTCTTTAAATAAATAAATCTGTACAGCCACACACATCCTAAACAACAAAGAACAATTCCTTTCTATCAAGTTACATTACTTAAAAAGTTTAAAGACATTTCACATGATAAGCACTCTTACAGTGCTTTATCAATTTTCGTATTTTAGAAATATATTTTTAAAAGTATTTTAACAATTAACATTAAGTAGGCATAAAAATCAAAAACCACTCGAAAATACGTAGTGTTAAAGCTTTCTTGTCATACCTTTGTCATGACATGCACTCTTACGGTCCTTTGATCAATTATTGTTTTTCAGAAATATATTTTAAAAAGTTTTTTTAACAATTAACTTTAAGTAGGTATAAAAATCAAAAACCACTCGAAAATACGTAGTGTTAAAGCTTTCTCATCCATACCTTTCTCCAAATTTGTTGGAGATCGAAAGTATTTCAATTATTTACAATGACCACTAAGCGTTTATTCGACAGTAAGAGAATAAATCGTTGTTACGAGACACGAAATCAAAAAACAACAACTGGAAACAGCAGTAGACTCGTAGTAGTCACTGCTCGCAGCAGAAAAGACACACAACATTAGGCTTTATGCTTAGAATATGCAAGCCGTTCTCGGGTACTAAGCCCAATTGACATTATATAACATTTTTACGACCCATTTCACACGCATTTCACAAGAGCCATTTCACCGACTATTTAACAGGAGATGTCATCACCAGAATAGAGAGTATATTGTATGACCTTCAGACAGAGATATTAGTATAATATAAGTTTTTTGTCATTTTTGTACTTCTTGGTACGAATAATATCCATTTTTGTATCCGACTGCTTTTATCAAAGGCATGGTTGGCTATAATTACCTCTGTCTCAGAAAAGAAATGCTGACAATGTCCTATGTTTTTGATCTAATTCGTGGTAAAACTGATCACCCTAGCTTACTAGCCAAGGTGGATCTTTTCGTACCTAATAATTAACTTTGTTCTCGATCGCACCATCTTTTCGCGGAGCCGTTCTCGCGCACTAACCTTACATGGCGAACTTCTTAGCGCGTGCGTTGCTGCGCTTAAATGAAATTCACTCGATGGCACTAGGTTTTGATATTTTTACCGCCAACCCTCATTCGTTTAAATTGCAGGCTATTAATTATTTATGCTTATATGATAGCTAGTATAGTATATATAAGTAAATTCAATTTGTATAATTACGGTGATATCTTAATTATTTTACTTTTTAACGCATTGGTTTTACTGTAATGTTGATTTGTAATAAGCAAATAAACAAATAAATAAACAAAATAAAAAAATCTAAATATTTTTTTTCGAGCTTGTCAGTAATTGCTGTGTTTCGGTTTTGATATTATATATAACATTAGTATAAATAAACATTTTTTTAAATCATGCTGTTTAAAATCTGAATAGTACCTATAACCTATATCGTGTACTCACCCAATTAATACCATCCTATCTCCAGGAGCTTTTTGAACCACTAAGTTCCCACGGTCTCGTACTTCGGTCAGCCTCCGACAGTTTATTAAAAATTCCGAGTCATAATAGTGATTTCTATTCCTATTCTTTCTGTGTCCATGGTGCAAGACTCTGGAACGATCTCCCAGCAAATATACGAAACTCGCCTTCTTTACCATCGTTCAAGACTCACCTTAAGGATTACTACCTTTCTAAGAAGTAACCAGTTCTTCCCTTTCTCTCCTGTTCCTCTCCCAATTTCCTCTCCTCGGGCACTATTAGTCTTAAATTCTTCCACTTGTCTGTATGTTATGTAATAATCTTTATTTTCACTATGCGCGCATGTACCACTATGTTTAGGTTAGCTGTAAGACATTGCCATGTGGCAATAAGCTCGCCTTTTTTGTATACTTTTTTTAAGTGCAAATAAAGAGTTTATTATTATTATTAATAGTTATAAAATTTCAACTCTTCTAAAATTTCAACAGGAAGTTTTCAATAGCTCTAAACGACCGTTCCTGAAATGTCGACTGCAGTTCCATGCACAAGGTTTGGGTCCAACTTTTAATAATAACCATTAATTACTTGTTTAACCATTAATTACTTGTTTAACCATTAATTCTACTCCTAATTTTAAGTATTTATTAGTTTTTAACGTAGTTGTTGCATGTTTATTCTTTTGTGATCAAATTTTTTTTTTAATACGACAATTTTATTTTTTGTTACAAATATATTTTGTTTTTGTAATAATCACAGTATTGAACAAGCACGCACAAAATTAAACGTTCACCTTAGAACCTACTTAAGTGGCGTTGTATTCATTTTCTGCTATTTATTCAATGTTTAAAATATTTCTGTGCATTCCTAAGATAAAATTGTTTTAAATTATTTTTGAATTACTTAATAAAAGAAAGAAAGAAAGAAATCTAGGTATGTACTCACCGATTCCATCTCTAGATAATCGACCCCGTATGGCTGTGACGTGTTGGTGACCGCAGTCCACATCTTCAAGCCGTCCTTCTTCAAAAGGGTGTCCTGTTTCTTCAGAAACAGCTCCATCTTCTTGCCGAACGCGTTGAAGTGCAACTTGTGAACATCGTTACTATCATCATCACTATCACCAATATTCGCACTGTCACTATCACTATCGTTAGTCCTATCGTGGAAAAGCATCTCCACGGCGTCCGCGAGTTCCGGCTTCTTCTCTCCGATCCGAGGACCGGAGCTCATCTCGTCGTTGTGCAGGCTGATGGGCTTCGCCAGCGGCACTTTGTCGTGCGCCACCTTGGCGTTGGAGCCGTGAACTGTGTTACTGGGGTGCTGGGACTGGATGTGTCTTCTGGATATGCTGTGCGTGAGGTGCACCACGTCGTACTCTGGCACGTGGGATGGGTGGTCTACGTGGAACACATTGAGCAGCTCTTCTGGGGTCATGTGCTCGTGAATCTGTAAATACAGAAAAAAACATTATTTTTTAATTTATTTTATGCAGGGTGAACTCTATTTCATTTATTTATTACTTTTCGAGCCCACCAATCAACGAGGAAGGAAACAATTGTGAACGCGCTTTTTTTTACAAGCTTTTATTTACCTTGCCATGTTTGTTTTTACCTTGTATTATGGTATATTTAGGTAAAATATTGCAAGCTGAATTAGAACCACTTCCTCTTATCCTATAAGGTTGAAATTTTACATGTTCGTTCAGTTCCGACGACAATGCATTTGTATGGTGAGGATGACCTGATTCTACACCCAGGATCGACTCCCGTCGAGGCTACTCTTCCACGGTCAACAGCACAGACCCACAATTTTGTATACGCATTCAATTATGATAGCCCGTTCTACTGTTTACCGCGACAAGGCTGCTGCACCCAGGGTTTGCATCCAACGAGGGGACTCCTCAACGGTCAACAGCAAAAACACGAAATTCTGTGTAGCGTTTAATTATGGTAGCCCATTCTAAGTTCCACAATGACATGGCTGCTGCGCCCAAGGTTGGTTCGGGATAGAGCATTTTAACTAAAGCTTGTTTTTAATAATGTGTTTTTACGATTAACTTTTTCAAATTGAAGACGGAATAAAGCATTTTAAACCCCCCTGAGACGGTTAATGACAACCCCAGATGGAAGTCAATATGCGTGTCTGTCTCTTTGTTTGTCTGTCTGGTTTTCTACACGATAGCACCTACACGCTTAATCCGATTGAGCTAAAATTTGGCATGTGGTCATCATTTGTTCATGGCGAGGGTTGAAAAGGTCGTGGTTGAAATTGGTCCACCAGGAAGCGTACTAATCATATTTTAATCTCGAAATATTAGACTTATAGACTTTAAATTTGGTACACAGATACCTAGATGGGCCGAAATCACATTGTAAAATTTTGATTGGAATATCTCATATTCACGCTACACTAATAATATTGCATACCGCCGCTTTAATTACCAAACTAACATAATTTTTCTGCATTCACGCTGCCGTCATTACGGTTCCGTCAAACCTCTCTCCCGAAGGCATATCACGCTCAAAGTCCTTGGCTACGTGCTGGGATGATTTTGTGGCGATACAACCGATGTTTTAAAATTATGTTTCATAAGTTTATTGTTTTTTTTTTATATTTGGAAATTTGAAGAATTTGACTGTTAGATAAAAGTATGACAAGCGTTTGAGCGCGCTGCGCCATCTATCGGCAGGTAACATATCCTATTTCACCTACCGATAGCGCAAGATAGCGCATCATGCTCACCGCTTTTTAAACTATTTTTCCAAAAAAAGAAAAATGTATTATTTTATTTTTCTTACTTTTTCTATCAAAAGTTCCTTACTTGGTCGTACTGATTAACCCACTTTAAAGGTGCCGGTTAATTAAAACTCATATTTTATATGCAAAGGTATACAATGGCTGTATTCGGAATCGTAGGCATTTACATATTCTATCCATGTTGCTGAATATGCCGAACAATTCAACCTCAACATTATATCTGAAAGAAGCTAGGAAGTCATGTATCTTCAACATTATTCTTGATGTATCTTCAACATTATATCTGAAAGAAGCTAGGATATGACCCTGCTAGGAGGTCATGATCTCCCACTCCGACAATTTATGAATAACAACATTTGCATACTGCAGGTAGGTAAACTCCAAAATGTATTTTATTGATGCATTGATTTCGATTTTATAGTATTTTTTTGTTATTTACAAATATTTAAAATTCGATCATCAAATCAGATCATCATAATTCTCGCAAAAAAAAATCCCATTGACGTGAAATTCGATTGAACGTCGGAACCCCCGACGCGCGAGTTAAATTAGCAATTGACCGGTTTTGTATAATACAAATTGACCTCAATGGCAGATATTAGTCGTGTAACATTGACTTACCGCATAATATATAGTTATAAGAACCGGAAATACACCTCATTATAGACACAGAACAAAATAATAATATGTCATTGAACAAGAATAACCACCAAAACGTGTTTTTTTTTACAAAAAAAACATGAATTACTTGTTGCCTCTGCCGACAGGTGTCTCACACCTGATAACTGACATATGACTATAAATCTTATCAATTTAGTTGAGTTTTTATGTAACAACTCATGATAGAGAAGAAGTTTCTATGAATGGGAATGTATTACGAATATATTACAAATGTATTACCATGTATTATGAAAAATAGTCTATATAGAATAAGTTTTAATTAACCGGCATACTTCAAGGAGGTGAATCAGTACGAGCAACTATCAGGCGATATATGACAAAAAAAAGTTTTATTTTTATTTTTTATTTTTTTGCTGACTGGTTACAGGTTTGAGGTCGCTTGCGCGGACCTCTTCTTTACGTAGCGGTGATTCGGTGTTTACCGAATCTATCACGGACAACGGCATCCATTGCCCGGCTCTTCACCCGGTATCGGGTAGCCGATTGGTCGTTTCAAGAGCAGTTGCCGTAAGGTGAACAACTACTCCCGCTCTATAGGAGACCGTACTGTTTCCAGACCCCTCGGCTGTCAGTCAGAAAGCACAATCGATTTACTGGCACCGCAAGGTGCGCAAACAGTCCAGGAGCGCCCGAAGGTTGACTCCTGAGGAAACTTGCCCGTAGGCCAACCTGGCTCGCACTTCTGCGTGGAGGCCGCCGAATGGGTGTTGACCCGTGAGTTTGACTGACCCTGAAAACATGGGTCTTAGTGGCCAAACTGCAACAGGGTCCTTCAGCTCCCTAACTATGAACAACAATAAGAAACATATCCCGTCTACTCGTTGCTGTATTAATTGCGCTATTGCAAAAATACGCATTCCAGACACCATTGAGCCGCACGCTATTCTTTACGTTGCGCAGAATATATATTCGTTATGTTATTTAGCCACTACTCAAGAAATGCTCTGAATATTTTGTTTACAAGATCAATGCGGATTTTCTACATAGATAATAATTTCGGTCGTACTATGTAACTGATTAACACTTTGAACATAATTTATTTTTTAGGTATATGTAAATTGATTTTCTCTTGTTTTTGATTTCTATTTCTATATAAATTCTTTTGATAACCATTCAAGGGAAAAAGCAAGTGACGAATGCGTTCGTAGTCAAACGGCCATGAAAAAGAAACGACAATGATGGCAAGTCTATCTGAACATTAAAGTGAGTAAATATTACGTATTGAAATCTGTATACCAAATTAAATATTTTTTATTTTATTTTCGTATTTTAATTTTATTATTATTAAATAAACTTACAGCTATTACAGGAGAAATATCTGAATTTTATTTATAGACTACAATGCCAGTTAAAAGTTTCCACTTAAAGATCGTAAAAATATACAGTCGCCTAGGAATGGGATAGGAGGAAGTGGAGGGGAATTAAAGTTATAAATGTTGTTTTGATAATATTTTATTTTATTATTATATTATTAGGGAAATTTTATGGTTTATTTTAATATTGAAGAAAGAAAAGAAAGAAGAAAAGAAAAAATATAATATAATTATTTCACTCGTCCTTGAATATTGCCTTTCAGAAGACCCGGAATAAGAGTCTTAAGCGCAGTCGCAGTTGTAGGTCAATTTCGCTTAGCTTGGTATTGCAGAAATGAGATACTCGATAAATGTAATTATTTTGGGCGTAGTTTGTGCTTACTTGAGGTAGATGAAATAAGTTGAATTGGCGGGAAGGCCGTGGGGGTACATGGAAATTTATAAGCTGAAGCAATTCAGAACAGTCGATAAAGCCATTTATTGTATAGGAATATTACAACTCTTCTCATTTCTAATGGTATAAGCCCATGATAGTCACCAGCTTCGTTATAATCTGAAAAAAGTTACATAAGACCGATAATTTAAGTTCGAATGCATTCAAACAACATGTTTTGAATGCATTCGATCCTATTGATGTGAATATTGTAACAAGGAGACCAAATTCGCGAAGCGTATTCGAGGTGACTGCGGACTTAAGCATAATAGAAAATTATAAGGGACCTATTATGATTAAACTGCTTGGCTAGTCTGAGAATAAAGCCCAGCATACTGTATGCTTTGGCAGTTATTGTGTCAATGTGTGAAATAAAATATTTAATTTACTGTCTAGAATAACACCCAAGTCCTTTATAACAGATTTTCTTAGGATAACAAGTCTATTTAAATTGTAGCTAATATTTAGCGACTTAGTATTTCTTGTAAAACTAACAATTGCACACTTAGAAGCAATATTGACATCTTTATGTAAATAATATTATTGTAATGATGTTTTATTTTTTTACACCGTACAGGCGTATTTAGAGCGTCATCTACAGTGCGCCTCCATTATACCATGAAAGTTGCCATATTGAATATAATAATCAATTTTAGGGACTATGAGTGCCATCTACACGTTACTTTTCGTATTAAAATACTGATTTCTGTATCGTAGTGTGATTGAGCAATACAATACAATATATAATTAATGGTTAGTCATCAATCGATGACTATGTCAAGTAGGGTTTTCGTTTTTAAATTCTGCCCAAGTCAAATACTGACCAAAAACGTTCCGCTCGCATTGCGCGGTGAGCCCGCCCTGACCGCGCGCGATTGCGTTGCACAAGAACGCGCCGAACGCCCACGAATGAGAGCAAGGCCACGGCGCAGGCTATGCGCCAAACATTTTCGCTGCTCTCCAAATGGAAAATCTATGGCATAACCTCATGGGGAACCCGCGGCCAATCGCGCGTTGCCAATCGCGGCACCATTACGCCGCGCGCGCCTTTGTCCGCCAGCACCAACGCTAATCGCTCGTCAATATTGGGGATAAGCCACAACAATACGTAACGACAACAATGCTCAGAGCAGCAGATAGACTCGCAAGACAAGGATCAGCGCTTTCGAATCCAAACGACCGATTAAGGTGAAACCCGAAGCTCGGCCCCGACAAATATGTTTAGAAACAGACCTAAAGATCCGTACAGGCCTCTCCGTACAAAACCTAAAGATCCGTAACAAATAATCATGTAAGAAGAGGAAATCATGTACTTCGAAGTGATTCCTTGTAAACTATATCTGGAAGGTTTTTTATTACTGTCTCAGTAAAAGTTTCTGAGCCTTAAGAAGGGCATCAAGAGCCGACGTACAGCTACTCCAACCATTTAACCCGTGAACCCATAAAACCTGGAATAAGACCATGCAAACCATTTTCAATGTTGCCTTTGATAGCCCATTTCGCAGCTCATGGAAGACAAAACTAGCTTTCTAGTCCTCTTCGTGAGGAATTCTCTTTTTTCCTACAATGGGCGAGTTTATTATCATACGGAAGTCTCTTATAACCAACCCTACCAGGAACTGCTTATATGTATGTGTGGGTGAAACATGCGTGTAAGTGTATGTCTCATTATTGCATTCGATTAACAGAATTAAAATGCCCGAACTGAAATGCGACAGAGGTGAACTCTGAAGCTCAGTCCCAAAACATGTATTGACAAGCTTTTATTTACCTTGTAATGTTTATTTGTTTGTTAAGGTCAAATCTTGCAATGTGAATTAGAACCACTGTCTCTTATCCTTTGAAGTTGAAATTTGACATGTTGGTTGAGTTCCGATGAAATCGCATTTTTATTGTGAGCATGACCTAATTCTACAACCAAGATCGACACCCGACGAGGATACTCTTTCACGGTCAATAGCACAGACATACAATTTTGTATATGCATGCAATTATTACAGCCCGTTCTAAATTTTACTATGACTTGACTGCTGCACCCATGGTTGGCTCCTGGATAGAGGACTCCTCAACGGTCAACAGCACATAAACGAAATGTTCTATACGTATTCAATTATGATAGCCCGTTCTAAGTTTCACCACGACAGGGCTGCTGCACCCAGAGTTGGCTTCCAACGAGGGGACTAAGAAATGTATAACGATGTAATACACGGAAATACGCATGTTTCAACAAGGATTACTTATATAACTCGGATTATGGTCCATACGTATGAATTAACATGACGCGTAACGGCGTTGGCTTGAAGGTGCATTACATTATTTTTTTAAATAATGGTATTTGATTACGTCGCGACCTTATGATCTCGCTTCTTACATTACAGCATGTAGTATACGCAAGGTTTTAGTCGAACAAACGAATCGTGTTGAAACTACAGTTTACTGTTACTTCCGTATTAACCGTACGGAAAATATTGATCCATATACCTAATCGTGTAATGAATTCAACAAAATTACTATGGAAACATCCTTATTCTGTATAAAACCGTAAGAACAAAATGATAATGTAAGAATGAATCCAATATTATTCTCAGTTCACAAACACGAAATTCTGTATAGCATTCAAGTATGATAGCCCGTTGTAAGTTCTACTATGACATGGCTGCTGCACCCAGGGTTGGCGCGGGACAGGGCATTTTAATAAAGCTTGTTTTTAAAATGTGTTTTTACTATTAACTTATTCTGGATAAATATATACATTTAACCCCTATATATAATATAAGGGTTAAATGTCAAGTGTTCGCCGCTCGGTGCTTTCCTCCAATACACTTTCCTAACACTTGAGAGCAACGAAGCATTTCATTCGGGTTTTGCAGAGCGTGAGAATTGCTAAGCATCTGTTAGGCGGCCCGTTGATCTTTTAGGTAATGAGTGGTAGCCGACGAAACGCGGCGCGGCGAGCGAGACTAACCTTTACGGACGGGTGACGCAAGAGCGAAGATGGCCGGACTGACGCCCGATCACGAGCTAAAGTTTACAAGCGGTACAGTCGAAATCTACGCGTGAAATGCGAGAGATTATGATATAAACGATAACGAGTCGACCTGCACGTGAAAATTGACTGTATATTTGTTTTTACTCTTTATTGTGAAATTTCTGGGATTTAATGGGATTTATTGCCATATGACAATATCTTACAACCAACCTTACTATGAAGCGTTTACATATATATGTGCGTGTAATATGTGTGTGTGTCTTGTTATTGCTTTCGATCGACAGAATTGAAATTGCAATTCCGTTAATTTTATACCAACGGAAAATGGTGAACCAAACGGGAATCGAACCCGGAACCTAATAATGTAAAGTTAGCCACTAGATCTCTGGGTCCTTGCCAAGATGCATGGGTCATCGAATAAATTATAGTGCATAAACTGAGTGAGGTTTTAAAAAGAGATGTCGTTGAACGCAAAATGGTCCGCGGGGTCTTCGGTGCCGTGCAGGAGAATGGATTGTGGAGAAGACGCAAATTGCACGCCCGGCGCGTGCATAAGTGGGAAAAGTGGGTGGAATGGCCATAGATATATGATCGCTCGAAAACCACTACTGATCCTTTCAAAACCACTACTGAAAGCTGACCAGTAGTAGTTAGGTTGCAGTCCGCTGGCAGACAGCCGTCTGTTTCCGGTGTGAGAGCTGCCGTGAAGAATATTATCGCGCTATTCTCTCGCATACTGTACAATTTATTGCTCTCTCTGTCACATGATTTACGAGCAAAGGGTATGTGGAGTCAACTTATTTGTATCTGAGGGCATATCTAGCTAATAATATATCAATGTGAATGGCGCCCAAAGTCCATAAAACGAACAGTGGACTCGCATATCCGGAGCAACAACGAGGCAACAATAAAAAATCTAAATATGACTTAATCGGTAAAATGTCGATAGACGCACCGTGCGCGTAGACATCCACCAGACTATGGCAATTCACTGTTATCAAAAAATCTACACTCTTTGTCGAAACACTGTTCAGATTAAATTAACAAATACTATTCTTTTTGATCTACCCTGAACAACGGCGGTTGCAACATCGCCGAAACGTCGGATCTACAAACTTCAAGTGGAAAATCCAATTATCTTATTTAATCTCAAACCAAGCTATCACTGGTGATGTGTCAGTAGAGGTTAAGAAGGTAAATTATCTAGAAGTTCTCTTCGATTCTTAGCTAAATTCAATTGTGAAAAGTAGATTGGAAACGAATGCAGTTATATGGTTTCCGCATAAGGATCTTTATATCATTATGTTGGAAAATTTTCAAAAATGTTCCTTAAGTTTTACATGTTTTAAGCAATACGGATATAGTCCTTACTTATACCTAACCTAGCCTATTCCGGCAACGCCCTGTCGCTCGAGAGTGCGTCTACTGTTCTCTCTGTATACTGTGGTGAACGTATCAACGAGCTTTTGGAGTCAACTCACAATAGAGACGTTGATCGCGATATTACCAGCTTTTCAGTTATTATTATATCAACTGTACCGAAATTGAAATTCATATCTAGAATTCTATGATTGCAATCAGGTTAATGAAACAACCATGTCGTCTAGCTAACTTAGACTATACAGGCATGAGTTAATTAATAACAGCACGAGTGTCTTCTTCTTTTGGTGTCATGTCTGCTATGAACGTCGGTTACCGTTGGAATGTTGACTATTACAATATTGTGTGCATGTTGTAAGATTCCTCAAAATATAAATGTTCAGGTAGTTAGGGAAGGTGGAAGGGATATAAAATAAATTTACCTTTGGAATGCTTTCTTTGTGGTAAACCTCAAAGGCATCATAAAGTCGAACGACCAAAACCAAGATGGCATAATATTATGGTTAAAGACCTAAATGAGCCTGTAGTGAGACCCTGGAATAACAAAGCCCAGTTTAGCATGGATTGGAGGGGGTACTTGACGAAACCAAGACTCTGAGACAGTTGAAGATGATGACTGCTTTAGGTCTGACTGAGCTCTTAAAAAAAATGGTTGTGTCACCCCAAGACTTTCCCGGCAAGAAGCTAAGACTGATGTCATTTTAATTTTAATTTCACAAATAAAATCAATGAGCGCCCTATCGGCCGGCGGATGAACTCGATTGGGCAGCGCCTGGCGGTTGCAGAGCGCGCTGGGGGCGACCCCCGGCGCGGCTCGTTTCTCGGCTAAGCGCCAACAGACGGCGTTAATATTTCATTAAAATGTATGGTGAAATTTAAATATTATTGGTATGGCTTGTATATAAGGTATTCCAAACAAAATTTCTCAACGTGATTTAGGCACAAGAGGGCAACTGTGTACCAAATGTCAAGTCTCCAAGTCCAATATTTCAAGAATGATATATGATATGCCCTGACCAAATGATGCCCTGACCAAATGATGCCTGCATAACAAATTTCATGTCAATCGGATTAGGAATTTGGGCGCTATCTTGGAGAAATACCCACATACACACAGACACACAGACGGACAGACAGACACACAGACAGACCTTAATGTTCTCAATCATCTCACGAGGGCTCAAAAGGGATATTTCCGTCTTCACCTTAAAAAATATTTTTTGCGCGTTCACAATACTTTCCCTCCTGTTCGGTTGGTGAAGGGTATCGCACTTAAAGAAGAAGAAGAAGTAAATTGTTTTCCGGGTAAATGCGACGAAAATATAAATTTTTATTTCAAAAATTAACTTTGCAGACTTCGAATACGACCATGCGTCAAATGTTTGCGTTTAAAAATGTCCATTCGTTGTAGTCTCTTTGGTTAACACTTTCGCCGGGAAATGGAAAGGTTTTATGTTATTTTCAGGGCTCCATACTATAGCATACCAATAAAACCTCATTTTAAAGTCTGTCTGTCTGTCCGTCCGTATATTAACGTCGATTATATCGGCCAGGTTTGAAGAAAACGTCTAGAAACAGAATGTGCGAGATTAGGTCTGGATAAGGCTGGATATTTTTGTTTTTTATGTACACAATATGATGTATATACGATAAAGATAATAAATAATATATTTTTAAATTTAATTTTATATTTAAATAATGCGATGCTGTTTACGAGCTATAAAAAAATCGGTTGTGTCACCCCAAGGCTTTCCAGAATAACAGTAACTCTCATAGAAATGTTGGAAGATGCTTTATCTTAGTAAACAACATTCGAAATTATAACCATAAATTACATTTCATTTTACTCCGAGCAAAATCGAAACATTTGCGTAGTAGCGTAACGCCACCTAGCGGAAATCCAGCGAAAAAGCATCGAAAATGCACGTCGGCGTCTAAGTAAAGACACGAACCACGGACGCGGTTCAAAGGTAGTAGAGCGCAGTGACATAGGTACGCGGCAACATGTGGCACTGGTCGCCCGCAAACTTTAAGCGAAGAAAATACAATGATAACAAATAAAAAAAGGTGGACCGATTTCAATAACAATCTTTTCAACTCTTACTATGACCAAATGACGCCTACATGCCAAACTTTAACTCAATCGGATGGAGCGTTTAGGTGCTATCGTGGAGGAATACACACAGACACATAGATGCCAGTCTGGAAATAGTCTTAATCGTCTCTGGGGAGGGGGGGGGGATCAATATGTATATATCAGTCTTCATCCTGAAAAAAAAGTTTTGCGCGTTCGCAATACTTTCCCTGCCAAGAAAAAACAAGTAAAGCTCTATATCGCGTAATACTTGCACTATATGGAACAGTTCTCACTAATATTGTTCTCAAGTTGATTTCTTGATGTTGTAGGGACTCACCAACGATGCAAAGAATAATAAATGACAATGTATAATTCTCAGTCATACGATTTTATGTCCACACAGTAATGACTAATATAATTTTTAAAAAAATCATTTCGCGTCTTTCAAACGCGACTATCATATTTAGAACTCTATTATTGACGTATTTTGACTCCACTATTCGGATTAGTTCACATGGTTTACGAGTATAAATAGTGTTCAATTTAATTTAATTAATACACTTCAATTACTTCGATCGCTTCTGTCATATCGTCTCTACTGGTAGGTCATCTCTATAAATTAACTTGTAACAGTAATTAAATGGTTTAAATATTAATAAGGTGTGTTATCTACTTTCTGATCAAATACTTGTCAACTACAACGGGAGAACCCGTCACCTCAGGAAGTTTTAACGATTGGTCGTTCTATCTCCCGTGAAGTGAGCGCAGAAGACTTGGACAAAACAGTCCACCGTCAAGCTCCGCCACATGCCCGTAAGAGGCCACCGCCTTATCCGTGAGATAACCAGGTATGTCAACCAGCGGGCTTACACTCACGCCCTTACTTCCAATTGCGATCAGATTACTTCGGTCTCTCAACTGTTTACTAGTTCGAGATCGCTTGCGCGGTCCACTCCCGTAAGGGAAGCGGGGAAACGGTATAAACTGAATCTATCGCGAACCACGACATACTTTGCCCGACTGTTCACCCAGGATCGGGTAGCCGATGGTCGTTTCAAGAGCAGTCGCCGTAAGATCCGCAGCCACCCCCGCTCTATAGGAAACACTACTCCTTCCAGACTCCCCCGACTGTTAGTCAGAGTGCTAATGGGCCCATGCTGGGTTGGCCACGAAGACCTATTCTGTTCAGGGTCGGTCACACTCACGGGTCAACACCCATCCGACGGCCTCCACGCATGAGGTGCGAACCTGGGTAGGACTCTGGCCCTGGTCAGTTTCCTCTGGGAATCAAACCTCTGACGCTCCTGAACGGTCTGCGCACCGTGCGGCGCAAGCCAATCGATTGTGCACTCTGACTAACATCTTGGGTTGTCGACTACAACGGGCGAGCCCGTCACCACAGGGAGTTTTAACGATTAGTCGTTCTATCTCCCTGGAGTGAGCGTAGAAGACTTTGGACAAAAGACAATCCGCCGTCAAGCTTCGCCACAACCCGTAAGAGACCAACGTAAGAGTCGATTGTGCACACCGACTAACATCTTGCGGTGTCGACTACAACGGGCAAGCCCGTCACCACAGGACGTTTTAACGATTAGTCGTTCTGTCGCCCTGCAGTGAACGTAGAAGACTTTGGACAGTACAATCCTCTCTGACTAACAACCCAAGTTGTTAGTCAGAGTGCACAATCGATTGGCTTACGCCGCACGGTGCGCAGACCGTCCAGGAGCGCCAGAAGTTTGACTCGTAGGAGAAACTAGCCCTAAGGCCAGAGTCATGCCCGGGCTCGCACTTGATGCGTGGAGGCCGCCGGATGGGTGTTGACCCGTGAGTGTGACCAACCCTGAACAAAATGGGTCTTCGTGGCCAACTCAGCAAGGGCCCATTAACTCCCCGTCTGATCACGTCGAAGCATCAAGACAACTTGGTTAAATACTTGGATATCCTGGTCGTCGTACATACATCGCATCGGTCATCAACAGTCACGGCAGCCAGACAAATACTTACAATGTTTTTATCAGGTATATGTAAATATTTATCTTTTGTTTTCGTGAACATTAGATTCAAGCGGTATATTAATTTCAGGGCTTTTTTAAATAGTTGCATTGAAATGCAACAGACGGATGTGTTTTTAAAATACTCAGTTTTCCTGTTTTCAATTTTTATTTTATTTTATTTTATTTGGTACCCAAACAGAATATTGACAACACATACAGTGACATATATATACTACAGTTACATGACTACATCAATATCCTTTTTATATGAGTACACAATTAGCACAATGCATGAACAATGGTTGAATGTTTTAAAAACTACTTATAAAAAAGGGAAAAAAAAACAAAAAATACCAGAATTACAGTATTTTACAGTAAATTAAAGGTCATAACGTAGGTATTGATAAGGGATAGCTACCAATTTATGATTACATTAGCTATATTTAGAAATCTTCTTATTTTTGTTATTGGTATTTTTTCCAGGCCTACGCTGGTTTCGGTTTCTGAAATTTCTCTATGACATAAGTCATGGAACTTGCTGGCCTGCACCATTGATTACATAGGGTATTAGATTATTTAATGCCATAGTACGTTTTGGCAGCAAATATTTTACTACGAAACGCAACGTGCAGATGGGACTCATACGTCCAAATATTGATTAATCTTTTCTTATGTTCAATATAGCGCCGTTCGTGGTACAGAAGTATGGCAGCGGTATATAGATGGCGCACTAAGCACGCCGATATGGTATCCTACCTCGAAATAAAATAATAATATAACAGCAAACGATGTTTTAAATAATAGCTCCTGTTATTTTAATATTATGTACATAAACTTGTCAATTTTTATAATTTGGGATACAGGTTTCAAAAAGTAATAATTTCGCAGTTCAATTTCGCCCTACTTTTGGGTTATTATTAAAAAAGTTTTTCATTACATTTCTATCAACCAGACATTTTTTTTACACAATAGACCAATGTATTACCCTTTTTCGTATTGATAGTCGTAGGAACAATTTGACGTATCACGTACACTTTGTGGGTTTCAGGGTTTTTTTTTGTTTTTGTACTCGAACGTAAGTAATACGGGTTGTTGCGTTCGGGCAATAATATTACTGACGTATCACGTAAGTTTGTATAAGTATGGCGGTCAAGTTCATATAGAATAATATATAGTATTCTATCTCTCCGTATTGTTTCAGTGTTGTAATCAGCCTATATAAAAAAATGCGATAGATGGCACTAACAACTGAATTTCATTATTGTTATTATTACTTATTGTGTTTTTATCACTCTTTTATAAAAAAAACATTAAATATCGACGTTATTATAGATGGCTATATAATTTGCTATTTGTTTCGCCGTACAATGCTCTCATCGCCACCTGTATGTCGTCGGCGTAAATGGGTTACCTAAACGTTCTATGGCATTGATCATTCTAATACCCTATATAATCAATGCCCTGCACTTAGCACAAAAGTCAAAAGTGAAAAAGATTTTCTGCATCGCCTTGATGCTTTCGGTCTGATAATTTATAATCGGATTGAGCGTTTGTCGTAGTTTGCAATATTTAAGCAATCAACATTAAGACTAACCGAGAACGATTCTTTGATTTCCATAGAATGGACGGTAGAGCAGTGTGGGAATCCCCAGTTTGTATGTTTCTCTCTTAGGCGTCGTCGTCGACCGGTCTGCATTGTTCCAGCTAAACCACGAGCCGACTCGAAGCCATCTCTTTCAACTCACTCACTCTTGCCTTCCACTTTCATTTTCTAAGCGACGCCAGCCAAGCAATGCCGTTTACCCACATTGACACGCCGAAGAGTCAATAACATCGCCAAATGTGCGAAAATAATAAAATCAAGGAATACAGTCATCAAATTTTAATTTTCAAATTAATTTGTTCATTTCAAATAAACAATAGTTATAATTTAGTAGAAAACTTATTTTAGTTATTATCATCTCGAGAAATCTATTGAATATTATCTTACTCAATTGTAATAAACTTACTTTATAGGCTACTCGCTGCGCTCCGCGGTTTCACCCGCGTGGTATTTTGAATAATTCACACTATATCTTTATAAATTATAGCCTATGTGTTATTCTGATGTGTAAGCTATATTACTGTAAAGTTTCATCAAAATCCATTCAGTAGTTTTTGCGTGAAAGAGTAACAAACATCCATACATACATTCTTACAAACTTTCGAGTTTATAATAGTAGTTGGATTGCTAAATTATTGTTTTTTTTTTTAAATACAATAATAGTTACAAAAATAATATATATTATTTTTCAAAAATGGTCTAGAATAATCTGGATTATAATCAAAGTTATGAATGATAATCAAATTGAAATAATTAGAAAAAATATTTAAAAATACACACAGTGATATTATTAAAATACATAGTAACTAAATTATTTCAGGTTATTTCAAATTGTAACTGGTTTAAACTATATCTCCTCTTTAAGAACACGTTTTCGATGACTGAGCACTAACCCTAATAACATCATGACCTCTTTAGTAATAACGCTTTTACTAACGGTGACGCAATTGAAATATTTGGGCTCAATACTAAGCAGCGATGGCAAAATTGTCAACCATGTTACTCATAGATCCATAGATTTAATATACTACCGTATAATACATTTTTTTTATTTTTATTAGCCAAATGTATACAGCATATTCATTATATATTTAAAAAAAACATTTTATAAATTAACATTAATATAGCCCTTAATACATTTTAAATTAGCAAATAATATAAAGCACCTATTTAAAAGATAATAATTTTATAACCTTTTTTTTAAGAAAAAAGGAAAAAAGGAAAAAGAAGCATTTCTAAATTTAATGTATAAGTACAATAGGGGAATGGAAATGGAAGGAAGGGATTGTTATAACATTATGTGTAATATACGTTCATATTTAGCCATACATACGTATACTATTGACATAATATATACATATAGACATGCATACACACATAAATACATTGTATATAATAAAGTAATAAGTAGTGCGTATTTTATAAATATTTAAATTAATTATCGTTCCTGAGCTTTTCTTGGACTGCGTGAAGAAAAGGCTTCCTGTTCAGAGAAAAAATCTATGCATAGATGTACATCAGGATGGATGAATTGGAGACAATTACATGCGTTATGTGCAACAAAAAAGTGACCCTTAAGATCAAAGGGGAAATGTATAAGACAGCCATTATACCTGCTGTCTTGTATGGATCAGAATGTTGGGCGACTAACAAACGACATCTTAATAAACTACATACAACAGAAATGCACATGCTACGCTGCTAAACGGGTGTCACAAAATCCGAAATCAGTACATAAGAGGAAGTTGCTCCGATAATTGATGAATCAAAGAAAGACGCTTACGGTGGTACGGTCACGTAAAGCGACGCCCAGATGATCACACGGTGAAGCTTGCCCTAGACCAGCCAACGAGGAAACGTGCTCGTAAAAGACCACCCGTCACCTGGTTGACGACGGTCGAAAAAGACCTGAGAGAAGCTCAACTCGACGCCGACACAACACAAGATCGTGCTCAGTGGAGGAGAAGGACAAGGAAGGCCGACCCCAATTAAATGGGACAGGGTCTAGGAAGAAAAAGAAGAAGAAAGTAAGCCGAATTGTGTAATTTACAATTTTTTTTAACCCACAATGCATATGCCTTTTCGTGGAACCCGCCTTGTTGCCTATTGGCACCATCTTCTAGATGGGCATTTGTAGCATCACGCAGTCAAACACTCAGGCGGTCACCCATCCCAGTATTGACCGCGCCCGCCGCTGCTTAACGTCGGTAACAACGAGGAGAACCGGTGTCAACGGGGCTACGGACGCTTCTACAAGATAGGATGGGCTGTAATAAATCTCTAATGTGAATCTACATCAATTATCCCATATGTATAAGAGGGAATGTGCAATTATGGAAATTTTATTTACTCCTATTTTATTCTGATTTAAATTTATTCGCCGATATTTTAATTTTCCATTGCTAATTTTTAGTATTGAGTTATTTTTAAAATATTTTTTGTATTTTTTTTTGTTCATAAATGATTTAACCTTTCGGAAGCTGTCCTTCGCGAACAAAAATGGCGCCGCAATTTTTTCGATTGTTTTTGTATATAAATACTAACAATATCTTTATTTTATGAATTACCTCTTGTTACCTAATAATTCATCTTATTAGTCATGTATATAATATATTTAAATCATCGCAAAAGGCCTGTTTGTTTTATTGTCTCCCCAGCGGTTAATGATTGATTTTGTTTTGTTTTCAATAAAATGATATGCTGATGACAAGATTTCATTAATGAAAAGATCTATGCCATTTTTATAAATACATTAGGTTTTAATTTAAGACGAGGAAATTTACGGATAAGCAATTCAACAAAAAATGTTTACCTTAGAACAGGTCCCGGCCTAGATAGATGACGTTGCTACGATCAATGCGATGTAATAATTTTCTGGTATTGACTCAAAGTTAAAAATATTCTTGTGCATAGTAACTAAGTTCTGATATTGTATACTCACAAAATATATTTAAATTACTACATTAAATAAATGAAAAATTATTTGTTTTCATGTATTTCTGACGTATTCCAGGTTTACCTCTAAATACTCAAAATACAATTATTTAAAAAGTTTTATTGAACTTAAATACATAACTTAAATCATTTTTAAATGAGTTAAGTAATGTATTTACAAAAATTTAACGCATGACTTATTGACATATATTTGTATTAGTTCATTATAAATTTGACTGTCACTTCTATGTGTACTGTACGATGGCAATTAAATCGTTTATCAAATGGTTATCAAATTAGTAGTAGCAAATGGTTGACTATAAGACATCGCTATAGTGATAAGTCCGCCATTCGTGCATTAATATTTTTTTTAAACAATGTAATCTTCTTTATGTATGATTAATTAATTTAGTACAATAGAGTATTTCTATTTTATAAAAGGTCCTCAATTGCACTGCACTGGTGGTACTCTGGTTTCAATCTCAGTCTGGTTATTTTGGACTAAATGTAAACAGCTTTAATGAAATCAAACCCCCCAGTAAGAAATAACAAATTGAAAGAAATGAATGGAGCAAGATTCCAGAGAGATACAATGGATGGATGAATACGTGTTGTAACTGATGGACGGTGCGAGTACCCACATATGTTAGACAGTCGTGTGTGTTACATCAGTTTTTGTATGCAAATCGACCCGAGACAACGACCTTAGTCCATTGTTCTCTCTCAGCTGCAAGTAGGATGCTGTACGTTTTGTTGTTGCAATACGACAACAACGTTTAGTAAATTGTTATTGAAAAGAGTTATTGTTGTGATGTTGCGGGTATTTGCTCGCTTTGTTAGATATAAAAAGGCGGATTTATTGCCTTTTAATGTACGAGTACAATATCTTCCACTGCCATTAACAATATCAACAACTGTCATTAACATTTAAAATGAAGAAATAGAAGAAACTAAGCAAACGTTAGGGAATTAAATAAATCGTTTGGGTTTTCCCCAAGACTTTTCCGGCAAGTAGCCAAGGACTGATTTCATCTGAATATTAGTTTCAAAAATAAAATCGATGAGCGCCCTCTCTCGGCCGGCGGTCGAACCCGGCAGGGTCCCATTGCGACTTATTAGGTAGCGCGGTTCATATCACGGCTAGCCTCGGGCAGCTCACCATTAATATTTGATTAAAATATATGGCGGAATTCAAATATTATTAGTGCAGCTTGTAGGTGAGATATTTTGAACAAAGTTTCAAAATGCGATTTTGGCTCGATTTCGAAGATGATATATGCCTAGTGCGATTCCTGGTATATCGATTTCCACCACAATCCTTTCAACTCTTGGCATGTCTAAATGTTGCCTGCATACCAAGCGGATTACGCGTTTGGGCGCTATCGTGGAAGAATACATGCACACAGACACACAGACAGATTTCAATTTAAAAATGGTCTTAATCGCCTCAAGGGGGCTAAAAAAAGATATTAAGTCGTCACCATAAATTGTTTTTAGCGCGTTTACAATACTTTCCCTTCTCGTCGGTTGGTGGGTCTAGAAAGTAAAAATAGAAGAGTCAAAAAGACAGAAAAAAATTGTGAACTCGTGAATAGGATTCGGCAAACTACATCCACCTTATCTCTTGTTGCTTAGGTCTGCTAAGTCGAAGCGCTTTAAACGCCTGATATGATCTTCTGTATTAGTTAGATTATAAGCCAATACGTTGACTTTATTCTAAAGTCTGCATTCATGTTCCCTGCTGTTACTTTTTATCCCCTCACAAGTAGAATTTTAAGGTGGTGATGGATCAATTTTCACGGACGCTATTAGACTTGTATTGGCCACAGCCCCGGGGGATCTGATGGTGTATCTTTGTTCAAAGAAATGTGACATGCATTTGCGCAAATCTGTGTGTACCAAAATTGTTTTCTGTGTTTTATTGGGAGCAGGTAACAAAGGATCAGCAACAAATAACGTGTTGTCTGATAACTTTATAAGTGTGATGCCGTGTTTTTTTTAGTTTGTTTGTATATTTGTATGTTTGTATATTTTATTTTATTGAAATCCTGCATCGTTACAGTTTAATCAATTCAACAACGTATAAACATTTTTTTATATTTTTTTAAGTGTTCCTTTTTTTTTTTACACGTTTAACAAAAATGTAAAAAGGGGTGGAAACGTACCCTAAAACTGCAATATCTGGACAGGTATGGGAATGGTAGTAAAATGTCTAAATTACTGTGTGAATGAATGCCTGCCCGCGTTATAGTAACTAGCGACGATGTATATACAACCTTAGCTACAAGCAAAGGATTTAGCGGACAATGATCGACTAGCCAGTAGGTAGATAGAAAGAAGGGACCTAGGATATATTAGGAAATGATATTTGAAGAACGCGTTCTTTGTAAACCATGGAGCGTTGGCGATTGATCAATAATAAACAATACATTATTTTAGAAGCGTTGTAGTATTTCAATGTTAGAATTGCTGGCTGTGCCCAACAGCTGCATGTCCGTACATGTTTAAAGATTGTTTTGTATATGTCTTGGATACACGCTTTGAAATATAGTGGCGATTAGATATGACCATAGACAAAACTAAAATCTGTAGGAATTAGGACTATTCCTAAATTTAAAAACGGAATACTATAATACAAAAATTTTACAAAAAAAAACCGACTTCTTTTTTTTTAAAAGTGCAGCTGCCATTTCATGGTGAAACTTGGAACGGGCTATCATAATATAATGCATATACAAAATTTGCTGTGCTGTTGGCCGTTGAGTAGTTTCCTCGTTGGAAGCCAACCCTGGGTGCGGCAGTCCTGTCTTGGTAAAACTTAGAACGAGCCGTCGTAATTGAATTCATAGACAAAATTTCGTGTCTCTGCTGTTGATCGTTGAGGAGTCCCCTCGTAGGGAGTGAACCCTGGGTGCAGCAGCCGTGTCATAGTGAAACTTAGATCGGGCTATCATAACTGAAAGCATATACAAAATTTCGTGTCTGTGCTGTTGACCCCTGAGGAGTCTTCTCGTCGGGAGCCCGCCCTGGGTGAAGAATCAGGTCATGCTTACCATAAAAAACGTCATCGAAACTGAACCAATATGTAAATTTTCAACTTCATATGATAATATTTGAGGAGTTCCCTCAATTCCTCATGGATCCCATCATCTGAATAGGATTTCGATAAAAATGGGACCAATCTTGAAGTATAGGTATCCTTTCGAATCAAAAAAAGAATTTTCCAAATCGGTTTATAAATGACGGAGTTCTTAGGTAACAAACATTGAAAAAAGAGATTCAACCGAATTGATAACCTCCTCCTTTTTATGAAGTCGGTTAAAAGAATACGAATGTTTGTATTTTTTTGTCTTTTAGAGGATTAACTAAGATTAGGCTTACGAGACGCGGAGTCGGCGAGTTTAAAGTGGGTCGTTTCGCGCGTTCAAAAGAGCCTAAAGAAGTTTCATCGCGAAAGTTGAATTTCCCAATTACCAATATTCTGCGAATGCAAACTTGACGTTTGAAATTAATTATCGCGGTTGAACGGGCGGCAAATTAATATTTCGCAAACGGTTTTGTTGGCGCTAAACGTTTGTTAACTCTCAGCATGCCAAATCATCAATAACCCCGATCGAAACACCTTCAAGTCTACGGCGTCACGCCGCGCCGTTTTGAACCTATATTGTTGCCGTTTGACCAATGCTTTGACAGTAGTCAGCCTGACGAATATCGTGAAATTTGATATTTGAAAGTTGTCTTTTATTTTTCTTGCTTAGATTAATAATTTATTTTCTTTGATCTATTATACTGATATAATTCTACTTTATATTATATTTTTATATTTTTTTCCCTGTATGAGCAGGATTTTACACCTACAACTCGAGAACAGCTGGACCCTCACTCCAACCAATGGTTGATTGTAAGATATCGCTATAGCGATAGTCCGCCATTTGTGCATACATTGTATTTTTTTATAAAACCAGTGTAATATTAATTTATTTATTTATTTATTTATTTACATATACATTCAATTGCATGAGCACAACAGAAAATGAATTGACAATTAAGAAAATGCCGTTGTATGCTTCTAAATTTATCTACACATCTGTCTGAGCCCAGGTTACATAGCGCATACATTAATAGCAAATTATTATCTTTCTATTATGCTATGAAAAGAGCAGCTGAGCCCGCCTTGCTAGGCACCCCTGTGTTAAGGCGAGCTCACTCCGGGAGTCTCACTAGAGTGCCACAGTTGTGTCAAAGAAAAAAATAGATATTTTTTTTTATTATTTTTATTTTAATTTATCATTGTTATTAATAATATATATTTTTTATTTTTTATTACTTTTTTTAATATTTATATTTTTATTTGTATTTCCTTTTTTTCAGTATTTTAACCAATTATCTAAACCGCAGACTAAAATCTACACGCTTGAATCCCCTCTTTAGCCTTATAGAGGTGACTGTACACTGAAAACCAGGATAAGAGATATCCTGAGGATACCCCTAATTTGCAGCATTTGTAGCTTTATTTCATAGTCTTTGTCTATTTATAGTTTTAATTTTTAATCTGTGTGTTCTTGTTTTTTTTTTGTATATGTTTTTTATAACAGCTGCAAATAAATAAATAAATAAATAAAATAAAATAAGTAATGTTTTTATAGCACAATAAAGTTATTCTATTTTATTTTATACCATGTACGAGTAACTGAAAATCTTCGACTTGTGTGTTAAAATAGTATCAAATATTGACGAGATGAATCAAATGAGGAAACATACAGAAGAAATTAATAAAATCAAAAGCCGAAACCACAATACTTCGGACACGTAACGAGGGCTTAAAAATACAGAATGATGCAAGGAGGGATATTCTTCCCCAAAATCTACGGAAATCGCATGGACAAAGCACAACCTCTCTGTTTCGTGCAGCAGCTTCGATAGAGAAGTCATAGTCATCGTAATGGCCATTTAAATCATTCAAAATATAAGTTATGATCATTAATAACAAACCAATATTTTAGTAAATAGAATGAAGTAAATATGCATATACTTAGCTTAATGAGGAAATAAGCGGCATGAGGGAAATTAAAGTACGGATTTATATGCTCAGGTAGATACTTGGTAATATACGATAGGGTAAAACATAACCTAAAAAACTGCAAGTTATACAGAACCATCACTTTTGGGTGATAATTAAAATGTTCTGATTGTAAAATAAATAGTTTCCTAGGATAATCACCAAATAATTATAAGATGACTTTAATTATTACCAATATTTTCACATAATTTCTTATTAGATCATAATATTCAAGGTGTACTCCTCCGCATTCTGAATTAATAATTACCATGTGCCGTTTAAATGATGATTTATTAAAAAGTTATAATATTAAAAATTATATATTAAAAGGAATAAAAAACACGACTGCTGTTACAAAAAGTGAACTACTTTATTTATTATTATTTTTATTACGGTTTTTTTATGAAATATTTGTGGTTTATTCATTTATCTATATAGACACTTTCATATTTTCAGAATGTACTCAATCAGATCTTTCATTTGACACATGATATATTTATGTAAATTTATTGACATTTGGAGATTTGGACACTTACACAACTATTTACTTGATATTTGGACAGTTAAGGTACCCTATGACACTCGGGATGACATAATGATTCTAACAATACTACACACTTTTAAATCGGTTCAAGCTTTCAGAAGTTATGGTGGAATAAAGAAACGGAAAACATACATAGATGAACCCTGAACACATTACACTCTTTTTTTTGTTGGGCAGTCGTGTAAAAATAACTAAAATTGACAGTGACAGAAAACTGACTAATAATAATAATAATAACGATTCAGCTGGGCATTGAATTACAGCAAAAAGATAAAAAGAGATCCGTAAAATCTTAATCCGATCCTTAAGATCCTAATGCCATAGATTGCGGAGGAGTATACTACAAAATGCATCGAAATGAGGAATCCAGCTTCGATGGTGGATATTCTATTCTATTCTTTTATTTTGGATGGCTAAATGTATTAACAGATATAATACTACGATGAAATCGAAGACTATCGCGCTTGTTTGACATTATAAATAGGATAAAACGAATTTACTGCGTGAACTTTGTGGTACCATACATTTCGGCGGCTGCAACAACGCCGAAACATAGGGTGCTACAAACTTTACGCGGTAAATTCGTTTTATCCTATTTATAATAGATACCACGATGATCGCCGACCTTCGGTTGAAAACACTTTTACAAAAAAAAAAAGCAACCCAAAATACAGAGTATTACGATGTTGTCCGACCTTTTATAGGGGAGTAACATAGAGAAGAAGATTGTAGTTTTCCCTCTCGAACCAACGATCAAACAAGTTCCACGATGGGCCAGTAATGGGAACGTACAGGCCGTAAGGTCGACGCTATACGTATGCTTTCTATTTACCAAAGCCACGATCTCCTCTGCCAAGAAGCCAACGATGTTGTAACACCATAACCGACAGCATGACACGAGGAATTGTCGTCATCTTGTAAAATAAACTAAAAGATTGTATAATGAAACATGCATATATTATTTAAATGTCGTTACATACATGATGGTGGAGAATAGTAGGTGACGGTTTGCTGAAACGTTTCCTCATTTTGAAAAAAAATAGTTTTTTTTATAGAGCATGTAGATCGTCAATCACCTGCTAGTATACAGTGCCGGATTACCCAATGCAGAGGCCTTTGGCCGTTGAAATGTCGTTGCACCCTTTGCGCTTTTCGGGGCACCCTTAGGACTATCAAACATTCTGACGACGATATAGTGTAGAATAGACGTGTATAAACAAAAGACGATCGCAACCGATTCCTGACAACGCTTACGTCGCGTAGCCAACACGCATATAAACAGAATGCGATCACACAGGCTGGCAGGAGACAATTGTCGATAATTAATAAAAAAAATACTATTAGTCGGATAAAAAGTTTATTAGAAATTCGTTGAATTTCTTTCATTAGAATTTCAATAAAAACTATTTATTAAAAACAAAAAATATATGATTGTAATGATGGGGGATTTTAGGGCCCATGGGCTGGTGCCTACTTGGTGTATTGGATAATCCGGTACCACTGGTATGACTATGGTACTACGTATATTTTATGTTATGTATATGAATAATATGAATATTATGTATTATTTATATTACTATGTATATTATATATTATGTATGTAATATACATGCTTTTAGTATATATTATGTGGTTTCCTTTGAAGCCTATCAAAAATTTTAAAAAAGTTCTACCACAAACAACGTAATTGCTACTCGCTGGTTTGGCTGGAGGATATTGCCGTGTACGGCAATAAGCCCGCCTTTTGCACCCGTTGACTTTTTTATTACTATTACTAGTATGACATTATCATCCGCAAATCAAATGTTGTTACAGCATTTGAGGCTGTGTTCTCAGTTTAATAGGCAGCTTTCTATCGAAACGAAAGAAAGCTCACAGGACGTTCGTCGGCAGCGATCAATCAATCTACGGCATTTCGTCGGTTGGCATTCCTCAGGGATCTGCCATCGTGTGCCCTCGTGTATCTTCGCAAGTCATTTAATTCGTACGTCGAATCGTATTGCCATTAGGAGTTTAAAACAGAGAGAATCGTGCAAACCTTTAATTATAGATCTACATATTTCCACTATATATCAAATTTTGGTTCATAAATGTGTATTCATAATTGTGCAAGGAATAGCAAGGATATTTAATGGAATCGCATATATATACACACACACACACACGCGATACAAGAAACAATTCACTCTACTCGTATATCCATTCACCGCAGGCTGCTAGTTCAGGATTCCAATGCACAACTGTATATAGAATCGCAAATTATTACAATAAGCTACCACCAAATATAAAATATATCGATAATTATATTGAATTTAGGAAACGGACTAAACAATATAAGTCATCTAATTGTTTATATAATTACAGTGAGTTTTAGCTCCATTTTTGAACAAATAACTTGTTGATTTCGGCTTCTATCATTAGTTTTATTAATATTATTAATTTTATTCGTTGAATATTTATTATATTTTGTATATTTGACTATTTTTATAAATTATGATTTTGCTTTCTTCTTTCCTTTACTCATAATTCAATTTTATTTTTGTGGTTTTCATTTTGACTTTTATTATTATTTTTGTTTAATTGTAATAATTTATTAGGTAATATTTTTTTTATACAGGATGTTATTACTGCACGGGCTTTTTTTCTGTGGGTGAATCAGTACAACGTAGTAAGCAACTTTTGATTAAAAAAAATGGAATATATTGTAAATGATGTTAGAGTAGGTGTTTTTAATGGGGATTTGTGTTATATTATGAAATCGAAGACTATCGCGGTTGTTTGACATTATAATAAGTATAAAAACCAATTTACCGCTTGAAGTTTATTTCACCCGACGTTTCGGCGACGTTGCAGCCGCCGTTGTCTAGGGTAGACTGACGTTATCTAGGGAAATTTGCGCGATCCGAGCCCGCCCCCCACCACCGTCATATTCTACGCAATGGCGGCAGCGGTATACGGCCTACCCGCGGAACAAGGGATTAACAGCTCTTTCAGTCTACGCTTGACAACGGCGGCTGCAACGTCGCCGAAACGTCGGGTGCTACAAACGGTAAATTTGTTTTTATACTATCGTGTTATATTATTTTAATAGTCAGGCAATTCTTTTCGCTCGGTAACTCACGCTTTAACAAAATAGGAACAGCCTGTATATGTGTTTGGACCATCTATCTACAATAGACAAAGTGTCGACATCAGGGATATAAAATCAGTACAGATATACAAACATAAACCGAAGACGTATTTACTAAGACGGTGTTACTATTACCATTGCTTATATAGCGTATTAAATTGCTACAATTTTATTACGAAACGCAACGTTCCAAAAAATTATTAATCTTCTCTTATTATATTTAATATGGCGACTAACTCATATAACAGTATGGCGGCGCACTATAGATGGTAGTCTAAACACGCCTATATGGTATAAATTAATAATATAATAACAAACTAACTTTTAAATCTTCAAATTTTATAATTATTTACATAAAGATGTTAATTTTTAATTTGGTATACAGGTTTCAATACGTAATAATTGTGTACTTTAATTTTCATCTAGACTAATAGATGCCATTTGTAACGGTTAGCAACACGCATAATTTAGCTACTACTTTTAATATAACACATGTAACATTTTTTCTCACGAATTTGTCTGACCTCATTAACGACATAATTAACCAGAATTCGTATAGCGTCTTTCGCCATAAGCATTTTATCAATCGTTTCTATCAATACCACGAAGGTACATTCCGAGCATCGCGTCGTGGGCTGGGAAGGGATCGTAAACCGCAGGAAAAATGCAATAAATCTACCATAAATGCCTAATTTTGTAGTTTATACCAGGGATTAGGATTCTGTTAAGGACTTTGAGAGTATTGATTTTCCTAATCTTCCATAATTATTTATATTACAATCTTTTCCTATTTTATTTTTTTTTTAATTTTCTAATTTTGATTACGTTACTAAATACAAGCATTGATTATCAAAGATGGATTATAATATAAAAAAATATATTGACCATTTCTATTGCGACATTGTTATTGATTTAATTGTATATTTTTTATAATCTTAATTTTACTGTTTTCTAACCGACTCTTCGTTTTTATATTTTGACTATCTGCAGTTTTATATTTAAGCAGCTCCAATTATTTTTTAAAAATCTTAAATCTTTATTTTAAATTGAAATATTAATTGTTTTACAATTAAAAAATAATAGTCGATATTTCAAAAAAATATTATACCACATAAGGTATAATACCAGTTATTCAACTTGACTATACCAAGAGTAGAGACTTCTACCAACTGGCTTATTTAAAAAAAATAAAAAAATACCATTATTTAGACGTAATTGATTGATGAATGACTTGACTCTCTGGTATAAACCACAAAATAGGTCATTTTTGGTAAATATTTTTAAAAAATAGTTGCATTTTTCCTGTGGTTTACGATCCCTTCCCAGTCCGCGACGCGATGCTTGTCAAGCATGCTTGATCGTCTAGGGAGCCCTTAAACATTCCAACGCCACAATGTTGGCTATATAAACTGCAATATTTCCTGTATTAAAATCACTCTCATCACTCTATCTTCAGTAATCATCTTCTCTGGTAGGCGTCTTTGTATACAATTAATAAAATAGATAATAAATTGTTAAAATACTGATGTCTGTGTTTCTCTACTCTCTTGTCCGATGACGTAAAAATCTACGTAAGATTGGAACCTCGGTTTTCACATATCATCACAAAGAACCGACCAGGCACCTTCTAATACATTCTATGTCTCTGTATGTAATCTGTCTATATGAAAAATGCAATAGATGGCACTAATAATAGAATGTTGTAATTATTATCATTATAAAATTTATTAAGGTTTTTATAATCAATCAGTCCTTTATAAAAACTCTTCATTATCAATGTTATTATAGATAACCAAATAAATTGTTGTTGGTTTCGCCGTCAATGCTATCAGAGCCACCTGCATTTCGCAGGCGCAGAGGGGTAGACAAATCGTGTTATGGATTTGAGCAATCTAATATCATATATAATCAATGCTATTATATATAATCAATTGAATTTAAAATCCATTAATTTCCTATTAATCCATTAATATCCATTAATTTCCTTTCTAAATAATTGAGTAATACCTCAATTGTGGATACCACTGGTACAATATGAGTAAATTTCTATTGGACGTTCCTATATTTTCTAATATTCCGACTTTATATATTCAAAGACATAGTGATTAGCGATGTTACAGTGAGTATACTGAGATTATACCACGACATGATTTAGTACTGTCAAGATGATCAAATGTCTAATGGCTCGTATTAGGACAGAGAACATATGTTGCCCTTAAACTGCGATACATCTTGCTATGTCCGAGCAAGCACCGGAGCACATCTGTCAATTTACATACATAACATGTACATTGAAACATTAGATTAGTAAATTATATCGCCATACTCGCCATACTCTCACGATCTCCATGTGCCAACCTTTTAAAAAAAAACCTTGAACCGCATTACATATTAAAGCGTTACCCTTATTTGGGATGCGTTCAGTGTTACGTTACCTAACCGACACCGCACTAGGCAACAATACATCCATTCTCATTAACTGGGCATATGATAAGGTATCTGATGAAATATGTAGATTAAATATAACAAATGGATTATAAGAAGGTTTTTCTTCGATTTTGGACGAGTGGACTTGAGTGTTGTTCCGTATTGTTGTTGCTGTTGAGTGTTTTTGTTGTTGGAGTATGATTTATTAAGAAGGAGGCTTTGATTGCTTTAGAAATAGGCTATACACCAAAACCACCAAGCCAGGCTCTACATTATCGAATCAGGCCTAAGATCTACGAATGCAGAATGGTTGTTGCTAGTATTAAAGCTTTCTGCATTACCTGTCCCGAGAGATATCACTCTCGACTCTTAGGGAGAGCGCCGTTCGCCGATACAATTTTTAGTGCAAAAAAAACTACATGCTTCGCCACACTTATCAGCAACCTCATGAACTAAGTCGAGATACTTTATAATTTAATCTTTCTCTGACTTGTCGGGATTTTTATCAAGTGATACGGTTATGCCGATTAAATAAGTTTGCCGTGCATTTTTATTGTTTTAAAGGCGAGCTCTTGATGGTAAATCTGTTTATTGTGCGAAAACTAAGTATTGCTAAGTGCTGATCAACCAGAAGTTATATCGAATACGTTTAACAGACAGATTCCAGGCCCGATATTTGTCAACAGTACCTTTGATTATGAAACTCCTTTAACTGTTTGTCTTGATAACCAGATCCTGTACTGCACACATAAAAACCCCAGTATCAGCAAAGATTCGATTGTCTCGTTAAGTATGGACTATTGTTAAATATAACGTAAGTTACATGAAATTTCAGACTATTTGTTATTATATCTTTTATTTTGATTTTGCGATGCTTTTATAAAGGCCATTGAAGATTTGCTTGATGATTTTATTGATCACATACATGAACGATTGAGACCTTCGTGAAAAAACACGCCGCTTTATCTGGGAGTGTCAAATGAAAGAGCTCTGACACACCGAAGATTAATTAAATTAATTTATCGACCCCTTGGAGATATTTTGGGAGTATAGGCTCTCTAAAAGAAGGCTTAAATCGAGAGAATTAAACGGGCTACTGAAATCGAGCAGTGTAGCATACATAACTAATATCTCGCCTGCGTAGTAAAGTACATAAGTGACAGTGATGTAGTGGACAAGTGCAGCAATGTCATAAACCTTACCTTACGGTCAAATTCAATTTTCATTAACAGTGATTTGAGTTTTAATGACTTTGCCGACCGCCGTGCAATCGGGTACACGGTCGAGCACACCAATTAGCCAATATCGGACAGCAATTAGTCATGACTGACATGCTAAAATATTCGTCAGCCGGCGGCGGAACGCGACTAGAACACTATTTCGTTTCGACTTTCGAACTGTTTCGACTATGACTTAGTTTTTATAACATAATTTTTAATGCATTCTCAATAATGTTTATGTTTTTTGATAATGATAATATCGCAAGGATCATTTTAGTACTTACAGTTAAAAAAATCTATTGATTTGCTTTTATCATTTTTGACTATTTATAATTGACAATTGAGAATACCATTAATTATGGTCACTGGAATATTTTATTATTCCAGTAACCATTTAAACATAAAGAATCTTTAATACTATTGTATCTGAGGAAGACTATGTAAGCGTGAGCAAACAGACGTTTAAAAAGAGATTAAAAAGCTACCTGTTGGATGTTTATCGTGAAATTAGTGGTAATAAGTAAATTTGTTATACGTTTCTATAATTAGGGCTTCTAGTAATACTGGCCTAATTTAGGCCTGTAGTAAGACCAGTAGTAATACTGCTGTGCATTGTTTTTTTATATTTTAATAATGTATTTTTGTATCACAAAATTAGAAGTGTAAGACTAGAAAAATAAGAGTTTGTCTCGCCAACAAACTGTATACCAGTTTGGCGAGATTGTAATATTTTAGAAAATGTATCTTTTTCTATGAATAAATTTATTACATAAAAAAAAAATAAAAAAAATATAGTAGTTTTTAGTTAAATCGTTTTTTTTCTTAACCTGATATTATTTTCCCAGTACCTCACGGTAAGGCGTTGTACTATCACGGACATATTGGTGTAGTTAAACGGTGAATTTCTGTCGTCCCTGTCTCTACGTTCACCCCATGGTTGAAAGAAAGAAACTGCAATTAATGCGGACATTCACTCGCACCATACTCGCACCATATTCTCACCATCCCGAAACATTTTACTGGCGCGATAACAAAAAAAGCGAAAAAAACATGGTGCAGGCGACGCGATCAAATATAACCTCAAAAAATGACAGCTAACGTTCGACAGTTCTCTCGCTAACGGCGGGTTAGTGGCGCTAACCGGGCACCAGGGATCGGTTAGCGAATTTAACCGCGGTTAGCTAAACAGAGCATGGTACAAGTCGCTCTATGTAAAGTCAATTGGGAGCGGCTTTACGTGCATTTTATTTACATGGCTCTAAAAAACATTTAGGAAAGTTCTTTGAAACGATGACAATATTTATTATTAAAATATTCAGTGCTTTTATCTCTTATTGATGTTTCACCTATGTTTTCCTTAAGTATCTATTGATTAGCGTGTTATGTACGTATTATTATATTATTAATTATTTACTTTATCGCTTTATCAATTGAGCAACTCCTTAATATCAAGCTTTTTGTCTGAGGAGTTACCTTATGTAGAATATTTCTAGTAAGATCATGCAGCCTTTGTTTGTTTGTTATATTGTTTTCATATTAACTAACGAGTTTTTTAACCACTGCTAGTTTTACTTTGTTAGAAAATTTATTTTTTCTGTATTTTCTGTTTCACTTATTACAAGCAAATAAAAATTTTATTTTTTTAAAGCATTGTCAAAAGTGCTATTGAATTCAAGCTATATATAGAAGTTTTGTTAATGCAGAAGTATCTATTTTTTTATTATTTTTTTTATTTATTTCTTTTTATATTATTTATCGTATAATTCAGCTATGATTACACTGGGGAAATATAAATTTAAATTAAACACATTTAAATTGAAATAAAGCGAAAAATTGCTTCATCCCAATCCCATGCAACCTGAGGCCTTACTAGGCTTACGCCTGTACCTAGATATGCGATTTACAACCTAATTTGGATTGCAAGCTGACGTATACAAAAAGTTTGTTATGTAAAAAATAAAAAAATAATAAAAATAAAATATTAATTCCTGTACCGACGTAAGAAACTAAGTATATAAACCTAATTTCATCCTGTAGTCTCTATAACATGTAAAAGTTATTTATCCTGAAAAGTGCCCCGACAAAAAGAGTACATTTTTTTATAACACAGGATTGCCTAAACTTTTTTCTGAAAGCATGATAACATTTGATATTTTGATAAAATTTTAAATGATTAAATTGACTTTTCAGTGATGATAGTCTTTATTGATTCTTATGAAATACCCAATTTAGTATCCAAATAATAATCGAAACTTAATAAGGATCTTAAAAATTAAATATTTTTACTTACCCTGACTTCATCTGCTGAGCATATTGCTAGTAAGACAGCCAATAGTAACATCGGTAGAAACTTTGAGAAAAACATGGCATTCCGTAGAGAAGCCCTGGAACAATACAAAAACAAACAATAAAATTACTAAAAAAGCATTTTTAAATCGTAGGATATTAGTACGTAGTTATTAAATAAGTATTCATTAAATAGTGGTATCCTGTACTAATATGCGAGTCCTTAAAACAAGGTTAAGAGATATACAGAGGATACCTAATTTGCAGCATTTGTAGTTTTATTACATAATACTTGTCTATTGTCAGCTTATTATTTTTTTACAAATAAATAATAAATTTATTATTATAGCTGCAAATAAATAATTTATTATTATTATTATTTATTACATTAGGAACAAAAGGTTCGACAGTCAAACGTACCTAAGACATGTTTGTAATACGAATCATTATAAATGTTTATTACGTCATGACATTACGTTTAAAAAATGTAATGCGTTCAGGCAATCGAGTTTACGTTTGTTCCGTAAGTTATCGAATCGATTACGTCCCTATTCTGAATTTTGATTGGATTAGGTGAAAATGGTTACGGAATGAATTCGGTGGTGCGGTTAAAGGAAGGCGTTAATTGCGTAGTTATGGTACTACTAATTATAGATCGCCGATAAATCTATCATTAGACGGCGATTGAGTACTTAGTACTACATACATATACATAATTAATTATCAATAATATTTAAAATATAAGTTAGAATTAAGCTTTTGTTTCATTCAGGGTGCGGCAAAGAGTCAAATGTGAAATGAAAAATCTCTTTATGCACTATAAAAATATTTAACTTAAAAATCCGGAAGTATATTTTATTTTTTAAAAACATACAGCATAAAAATAACATATAAGCATAATATAAAACGGTAGTAAAGCCAATAGTTTTAAAAATTCTAAAACAAAAAAGAATTTTCAACTAAGAGTTTAAAATCGCTATGTGCGAGTGTATGGATAGCGTGTATGTGTGTGTGTGTGCGTGTATGTGTGTGTGTGGGTATGTCTGTAAATCTGTATCTGTAGTGCGTATGTGCTTGTGAGTGCATGTATGTGCATATGAAAATACGGGATGCTAATTCAATCCGTACCTCCCTAACAAAGTATCGAGTATTATAAATAGGATAGAAAACGAATTTACCGCGTGAAATTTGTAGGACCCGACGTTTCGGTGACGTTGCAGCCGCCGTTGTCTAGGGTAGACTAAAGAGCTGTCAGTCCGTTGTTTTGCGGGTAGGCCGCAAACCGCTGCCGCCACTGCGTAGGTTATAACGGTGGTGGGGGGCCGGGCTCGGAGCGCGGGAATTTTTAAAATCCGTCTTACACACAACACTCACTGTATCCTGTTTTACGTCTTTGCGTTCGGCGTTCGGCGGCGGGAACATTTTAAGAAGAGGGTTCCACGTAGAAGAGAGTTTGTAGCCGTCATCTCTATTGAAGTTCGGAGTTCTTCTTATTTCAATGGCTTCCCGGATCATGCGAGGAAAGTAGAATGTAGTGTCGCCAGTGCCAAATTGCTTCGAAAGTTGATTCAAAACAATCGGTACAAACTCGATAATGTGCAAAAAGAATTATTATTTCTTCATCTAGAATTAAGCAGCGTATTAAGTGGCGAGGATTTTCACAAGTGCGACAGAGTTTCCTTCAGCCAATCGGAACGTACCACGGTGCTATGTGAGGAGTCGCATAATGCCAAGTTTCTGCGCCTGGCAAACGCAGGGCATTCCCGCAAGGAGGTACCGAAATACGCTGTAAGTACTGTCATTAATCTTTCGAAAATTGACATTGACCAGCCGACGACAGAAATTCTTAGCAGGGGATTAAATTATGTACCGACACCGAACCGTTTGCCTGTGGAAAGTATTATCGGTGGCATTGAAGAAGTCATCTCTCGTAACAAGATCCCTGCGCCAGAGGCCGACTTACTGCGACAGGATGTGGCTGTCTTTGTACGCAAGGCCAAACTCCCACAGTCGAACACCACAGCCGCCCAGAGAAAAAGCTTAAAATCTCTGCGGGATAATAAGGACGTAGTTGTGTTGCGGGCCGATAAAGGCAACGCAACCGTGATACTCGATACTGTGGACTACGAGCGGAAAATTGGGACGCTCTTAGAAGACGCCAACACTTACGAGAAGGTGAATTACAATCCCACGAGCAGAATTACCAGGCAAACGAGAGTTTTAATCGATAAATCTGTCACTTCCCTCCCAGAAATAGCTTATCTCACTAAACCACGTAACGTACAGCCACCGAAATTATATGGCTTACCTAAAATCCATAAGGATAATGCACCATTGAGACCGATTGTGAGCCAAATCGACAGCCCCACATATCCTCTGTCAAAACACTTGGCTGGTGTCCTCCAACCGCTTACGGGCAAAACGACGTCTTACGTGAAAGACTCGCGACATTTCGTAAGCATTATTAGAAGCTTAAAACTGGCCGAAGACGAAATAATGGTGAGCTTTGACGTCGAATCTTTATTTACGAATTTGCCCATTTCGGAGTGTCTTACGGTGGTGAGAGATAAACTAAGGTCTGAGGACCTCCCTATTAGCTACGCCGACATGCTTCAACATTGCCTGACATCCTGCTACTTTCTATGGAACGGCGATTATTACAAACAAATCGACGGAGTAGCAATGGGATGCCCCGTATCGCCGATAGTTAGTGACCTATATATGGAATATTTTGAGGAATTAGCCATAAAAACCTCCAAAATTAAACCCATTCTCTGGCTTCGCTACGTGGATGATACCTTCTGCATCCTGAAAGGCAACATTCAAACGGTGAAAGAATTCCTGGGTCATCTAAACTCCATACACCCAAAAATCAGTTTCACCTATGAAGTAGAGAAGGACGGCTCCTTACCATTTTTGGATGTCAAAGTGACGAGGAGAAGTGACAATACTCTCGGACATACGGTACCCACATACGGACACATACGGAAGCCCACACATACGGACAGATATTTGCATGCAAGCTCACACCATCATCCCTACCATCTACGTTCAGTGCAAACGTCGCTCGTGAATCGAGCACGCTATCTATGCGACACTGAGCATTTTCCGAAGGAGATGGAACATGTCAATGATGTCCTTAGGAAAAATGGATACGGAAAATATCACGAGACACGCACACGATCTAATACGGACGAAACTCAAAAACCGAGCAGATCAAGAGCATTCTTACCATACGTCAAGGGCGTGACTGATCGAATAAGTAAGATGCTAAACAGATTCGATATAAAAACGATCTTCAAACCGACCCAAAATATAGCTCGATTTTTGAGGCCTGTAAAGGATGTAATACCACTGCAAACCCCGGGTGTGTATAAAGTCGAATGCAGCTGCGGTCTAGCCTACGTTGGACAAACGAAACGGCCCATAGCCACGCGACTGACAGAACACATCAAAGCTGTTAAAAACGTTCAGCGAGAAAAATCGGCGATCTGCGAACATATACTGGATAGCGGAAGTAACCACTGGATGCAGTTTCAAAATCCCATTGTTCTATCCAAGGAACAATTCTACTTTCCTCGCATGATCCGGGAAGCCATTGAAATAAGAAGAACTCCGAACTTCAATAGAGATGACGGCTACAAACTCTCTTCTACGTGGAACCCTCTTCTTAAAATGTTCCCGCCGCCGAACGCCGAACGCAAAGACGTAAAACAGGATACAGTGAGTGTTGTGTGTAAGACGGATTTTAAAAATTCCCGCGCTCCGAGCCCGGCCCCCCACCACCGTTATAACCTACGCAGTGGCGGCAGCGGTTTGCGGCCTACCCGCAAAACAACGGACTGACAGCTCTTTAGTCTACCCTAGACAACGGCGGCTGCAACGTCACCGAAACGTCGGGTCCTACAAATTTCACGCGGTAAATTCGTTTTCTATCCTATTTATAATGTCAAACAACCGCGATAGTCTTCGATTTTATATATCGAGTATTACTATCGCCAAAGCCTACATTGTAGGCATGCATAACGCGCGGCAATAACGAATTGGAACCATAGTTAGTGTTGAACCTTGGTTCGTAAAAAGTTAAGTGAGCGCGCGCGAATCGGAAACGCGTTTGTATGCTCACGCTTTTCAGGAGGTATGGACTGTCCAACCCAGTATAAACAATTTTATGTAGAAGCGACATATCTGATACTACTCGCCGGTACTCCAATGTCTCTAAGCCATAGCATCGCAGACCTTCAGCGTGCGACAAGCCGTTGGAAAATAAACGGAAATTTAGATGACGTATAAATCGTTTTTGAATACGCTAATCCCCAGCTTGCATGTAGCATACTGCGGAGACCAAATATTAGAATCAAATTCAAGCAGGCTGCGTACGTATGCGACATAAACCCTCCTCAAAGAATGAGTGTTTTTAAGAGGTCTACAAACTCTCATAATAAAACAGAGGGTGCTGTAAGCCCTGTTAGAGATGATACTTTTTGGCTATTTTAATTCTTCAATAACATTGATGTTAATTCTGAATTCGATTTTTGTTTATTTAACTATTTTATTGCTACCATTCTAAATATGTTCCTGTGAGTGCTTGTATATGCATATGGGATGCTAATTCAATCCGATCTGATCGTCAGTTTTTCACGTACCTCCTTAACAAAGGATCGACTATTTTGGTTGTATTTTGCTGGTTATACCGTATTTTGATGGTTACCTTTCAGTCGACCGACATATCGACGTGATATGAAGTGGCGGCAAAATAATATTACTACTTTTTTTTTCTATTTATTTATCCAAAACAAAAATTTACAATGATGACATAAATAATACATTATAGAAAAGAGCAAATACTTAATCATTGTTTGCGAAGCAAAGAAAGTACAAATTTGATGGATTTTATCAGCTCCACTAAAGTACAGTCTGTTCTGGAGTGATACCAGTGTTATATTTGTTACATAGTACACATTTTTATAAATTTTCGGTTATAATGATGAAAATTTTTAGCAACATAATTGAGAAAATTTGAAGAAAAAGGCATTTAATGTTAGTTAGTAAAGCGGTAATAATAAAAGGATAAAAGGATAATTACCTACATAGGAATTATAATAAATAGTTACATTTATATATAAATACACACTCATACATAAAAAATATACATATACATACACACACTCATTCATATATGCAAAACGTATCTACCTATATTCAATATATACTTTATATATACGTATATTAATATATAAATAAACGAAAATACATAATTGCAAAAACTTTTCTTTTTCATTTTAAGGCACAATTTCCACGAGCTGCTTTTCGCATTCGCCTCTACTTTCTGCAGCTTTGAAATACTTAAAATGATTTTTTTAATTTAAAAGTAGTGTAACGCATTTTATTCGTATCTAAAGCAAATTAATATTCGAATATGACGTAAATACATATACGAATATATAACTAAATAAACTGCCAAAATAAGGTAAGGAAAATGATGGGTTAGTTAAGGGGATGTATTCAGTATTCTGTATTCAATTTTTCATTCAGAATATACAATAAAAGCATCAATAATAAATTAAAGCTAATTATCGCATATTAGAATTCGTCAGTTTATATGTAGATATAAAACGATTAAAGCATAAATATTAATTCAACAATAGCGTTGACTAAAGTCGGCTTTACACGGCAGACAAAAGGAATTAAAAAAAATAGAGCTGAATCCATGTACATGAGTATACATATAAAATAGATAATTATTATAAGAATATTAATAGTCATCAAGCACTTTATACAAAAAATAATCACACAATAGCAAGTATCAAAACAAAATAAGTGTTACATTACACATTGTAATCTACATATTAAATATTAAATTCATAATATTATTATTAAACAATAAGAACTAAAATGACGTACCTGAAAGTTACATATTAATGTTATTCCCATTTGAAAGAATTGGCATGCTCAAAAAAATCACCCAGCTTATAGCATGTGTGGATTGCAGCTTTTGTTTAATAAATCTTTTAAACGCCTTTGTTTCCATCTTTCTTGTGGAGAGTGGTAGCTGGTGGTTAGAATTTGTGGAGATTACACATATCTGAAGATGTATAGATACAAAAAAATCTAGAACAAGCGCAAGCACCTCTGAGGTTTTTCAATATGACAACTCAAATCACATTCTTTACGCACTCTCTTTCGCCGCGTGTAGATACAAAGAAAAGCCAAGCAGTGAGTGGCCAGAGAGTCACCGACCGTAAAGAGAGGCAGTACGCGCGCTCGCGAAATTTTCGCCGTCTGAAAACGAGTTTGCGCTCAAACATCGACCGGTCAATTATCGCATGACCTGTCTGACGTAACCTTGTGACACAATACGATAATTTCGCAATCGGCCGCATGCGATATTTTGTCAATCCCCTCCCTACGCGGCTGCGAATGCGAGAACGGCGCGAGACACGCGCGAATTGCGAAATATAAAAAATAAAACAATTTTATTGACTGTGATCCCGCGGTGGGATGCCTAACCTGACTATCTCCATGACCCTCTTGCGTGCTTGTGTAGTATGTCAGTTCCGTATCTGCGAAACAGATTAATAGTAAAACGCATTTAAAACAAATTTTTATTAAAATGCTCTGAAAAGAAGAAAGAACGAGTTACCAATTGAATGCGTATTCAAAATGTTGTGTATGTACTGTTGACTATTGAGGAGTCCCCTCGTCGCGACCCAACCATGGGAACAGTAGCCATCTCATGGTGTAACTTTAAACGGGCTATCCTAATTAAATGCTATACAAAATTTCGTGTCTGTGCTGCTGACCGTTGCGGAGTCCTCTCGTTGGAAGCCAAACCCTGGGTGCAGCAGCCATGTCGTGGCAAATTTAGATCTGGCTATCTTAATTGAATGCGTATACACAATTTCGTGTATGTGTTGTCGACCGTGGAAGAGTAGGCTCGTCGGGAGTCAATTCTGGGTGTAGAATCAGGCTATGCTTACCATAAAAATACATTTTCATCGGAACTGAACCAACATGTAAAATTTCAACTTCATATGATAAAAGGAAGTGGTTTGAGTTAAGCTTGTAAGATTTAACGTAAACAAACTGACAAACATTGCAAGGTGTAAGTAAAAGCTTGTAAAAATGGAGTAGATACATCCAAAATCGTAACAACTTGTAGGAAAATCTAACTCTACCATAGACCACTAAGATTTTACTAAACAGCATACTAGATAGGGGCAAAAGCACTTTCCGTCAGGGTGATTTGAATTAGTGATTGTATTAGTGATTGTATAGTGATTTGTATTGTGATAAGTATTCTTGCAAATGATTCCGATAAAATATAATTGTATAGGTAGCCAAAGTATAGGTAACTAAAGTACAATGTAAATTTTTAAAAAACGTTTTGGTCACCCCAAGACTTTCCCGGAAATTATGAAAGGACTGATTTTAACTGAATATAATTTAATAAATAAAATCGACAAGCGCCCTCACTCGGTCAGCGGACAAACCCGGTTAGGTTTCGTTCCATGTGTTTCCCTTAACCGAGAAACATATTATTTGATTATACTGTATAGCTTCATTTAAATATTATTAGTGTAGATTGTATATGAGATATTCTAACCAAAATCACCGAAATCACATTTCGGAACGTGAAATCACATTTCACACCGAAATCACATTTCCAGGCCCAAATCATATTTCACGATGTGATTTCGGCCTAACAAAGGCATCTGTATACCTTTATTCAAGTCTTCAAGTCCGATATTTAGAAATTGATATATGACTAATACGCGCCCGTGTGTATCGCTTTCAACCACAACCTTTTCAACTCTTGCCATCACCAAATGATGCCAGCATGCCAAATTTCAGCTCAATCGGATTAATCGTTTGGGTGCTATCGTGGAGGAATACTCGTTTGGGGGCTACCGTGCTACCGTGGCAGCTGTATGTAGTTCTGATGACAATACAATAATATGGAACTGTCGAACTGATCTGATGATAGAGTCGGAAGATATGAACTGGAACTTCATGATGGAACATCGTATCATAGCTGTGTTTGGATTTGTTAGAAAAGTCTTGGAATGAACTTTGACCACGATTAGGTTTCAAGATCTGATGATGTGGTTTTTACGTGCATTTATAAAAGCGTGCTTTAGTGGTTTTTTTTTAAATATTAATTTATTTTATAAATCGGAATTAAATCATGTTGGCTGGTCTCTATGGATATGCCCTTCGCATTTCCCATAAGATATAAAAGATTATTAAATAAAACTTTAGACATTTATGTGATTATTAGACTTTAGACATGTTAATTATACCTGTTAGTGAGGTAGTCCTCCATAAATGAAGAACTATGCAAAAGAAATAGTAATTTTATTTACATTTTTCGACTAATGATATTGTTATCGATTCGGACAAAAACATTATCAAAAATGCTTCAAAATATCTGTTTTTACCTTAACTACAAATATAATTAACAGACCAGTCATATAGAAACCAATCAACCACTCTCATTATAAATCTCAACACGTCCCATTCGTCTTGTATTTATTTGTCGATTCTTTTCGCCGCTTGCTCGTGTCTAGACAAATCGTTAGACATAATTTTTCAACGCGCATTTTAATTTGTAATTAAGACGTCGTTTCAAAGATACATCTTTATATTTGTGCGGGTTAGTGATTTTCACATGTGATTAGTACGCGAGCAGTTTACAAATTCGATGTTGGAGTGAATAGTTTGCGGAATGAGTATGAGAGATGTGCGGCCTGGATGGCCTTATGTGTTATGGGGGTTGAAAGTTGCGGGCAGGATCGGATGTGCTCTTCATCCTGCAGCGTTCATATTGGGTTCTCTGTGTAGCCCCAGCGTACGAGATTGGCTCGGCATTTTGTCACACCCACCCCAGTCTAGGAGAGATGGGATCCCGGTGTTAGCTCTTCCTTTACGTACTCGCCAATTGAAGCCCTCCATTGAGTAATGCGGTTCGGTCATTTACTGCCATGGAGCGGTTGTGTTCTGCTCATGAACGACTTTCGCGATTCGAGGCGATTTTGGTGTGGTTCTTGTCCATGCAGTGGGTGGCTTGGGTCATTTATCATCCCTAGGCGTTCTGAATCAGCAAGGACATCACGACGTATTGCAGGGGGGCGATGCCGATGAGCGGATAAATATTTTCGACGGGAGTAGGCAGCCAGAGCCTAAGGCAGCCGGAGATAATTCTCGCGGCATCGTTCACAGCAGTATCGACTATTTTTACAAGCTTTTATTTACAGTATGTTTGTCAGTATGTTTGTTTAGGTCAAATCTTGCAAGCAGAATTAGAACCACTTCTTCTTATATTATGAAGTTAAAATTTTACATGTCTCGCGACGAGAAGACTCCTCAACGGTCAACAGCACAGACACGAAATTTTGTATACGCATTCAATTATGACAGTCTGTTCTAAATTTTACTATGATATGGCTGCTGCACCCAGGGTTGGCTCGGGACAGAGCATTTTATTAAAAGATTGTTTTTTTTAATGTGTTTTTACTATTAACTTATTGCACGTGTTGATCCACTCCATCCTGGAGCGGCATGGGGGGGGCTAATGGGCCCTTACTGAGTTGGCCACGAAGACCCATTCTGTTCAGGTTTGGTCACACTCACGGGTCAACACCCATCCGATGGCTTCCACGCATGAAGTGCGAGCCCGGGTAGGACTCTGGCCTCAGGGTTAGTTTCCCCTAGGAATCAACCTTCTGGCGCTCCTGGACGGTCTGCGCACCGTGCGGCATTAGCCAATCGATTGCGCACTCTGACTAACAGTCGGAGGAGTCTGGAAACAGTACTGTTTCCTATAGAGCGGGGGTGGTTGCGGACCTTACAACGACTGCTCTTGAAACGACCATCGGCTACCCGATCCTAGGTGAAGAGCCGGGCAAAGGATGCCGTGGTCCGCGATAGATTCGGTATACATCATTTCACCGCTTCATAAGGGAGAGGACCGCGCAAGCGACCTCGAACTCATAACTAATCGAGAGACTGGAGTAATCTGGTCGCAATTGCAAGTAGGGGCATGAGTGTAAGTCCGCTGGATAACACTGGCGTTGGCCTCTTACGGGCAAGTGGCGGAGCTTGACGGTGGACTGTTATGGTCCAAGTCTTCTGCGATCACTTCAGGGAGACAGAATCGTTAAAATCGTTAAAACTTACTGAGGTGACGGGCTCGCCCGCTGTAGTTGACAACTCTAGTTGGTGAGATTTATAAGACCCTGAGCTGAGGATTCTGAGAGTAGATGGGTTTTCTCCCCATGTACTTCCAGTTAGATTCCTGACGATGCTATTTCTTGAAAACACCATCTGTTGTTAGACTCTATAGTTTAACTTTTATAAACTCATGAATTATAAACTCAGAATGTAGAGACCGACAACGTACGTGTCACTGCAATTTTCCCAATTGAAATTAAAAGATGTGTGCGATAGCACTAACTTCCGCTGCGGAAGTACGAGTGGCCGCGTTGGGCCATGAAATGGTCACGACGCTCACTTGACATTTGCTACTCTTTAAGTCGTAATGTGAAAGACTTGCCGTCGCTTTTGGTGGAGCGCACACTTGGAAACTCAGCATCGTAAGAGAGTCAGTCACACGTAACAATCCCCAATTTACTGCCACAACTGATCCGCTCTCTTTTCTCTCCATTGTTATTTTAAATTTGAATCAAACTATAAACTATTTAGCGAATTTAATGATTAAAAGTTTCCGGAATTGCGTTACTATACATACAGCTTCGTTTGTATTAATCATTGACGTATAAATATATAGATCTGTCATTCCATACGCTTCCTTTTAAATTTTTATAGTGGCAAAAACCAATGCGGAGGAAGCGAGACAACGCTGCTAGAATTGAGCATAGTAGCAGTAAGGTGTGATTTGATTTTACTTTACCGGCCTACCAACCGACGAGGAGGTAAAGTATTGTGAACGCGTTAACATTATTCTTCGAGATGAAGACGGAAATATATATTTTGACCTTCCTCCCCCCCCCCCTCTCCCGAGACGATTAAGAAAATTTCCAGATAGACTTCAGTCTTTGTGTCTGTGTGCGTGTCTCTGTTTGTGTGTGTGTGTGTGTGTTTTTGTGTATTCCTCCATGATAGCGTCCAAACGCTTCATCCGATTTTCCTGGAATTTGGCATGCAGATATCATTTGGTCATGGCAAGAGTTTAAAAGTTGAATTGTGGTTAAGATGGATCCACCAGAGTGCTCGCTTGTCATATTTCGATCTCGAAATATTGAAGTTAGAGACCTGAAATTCGTCACAAAGGTGCCTTGTTGGGCCGAAATCATATTGTAAAATTTTGGTTAGACTGTTATATATACAAGCGAGAAAAATCATATTTATAGTCCATCAATTCCAATTAAATAATAAGGCCGTTTAAAGCGCGACGCATGCGATGCGTGGCTCGTTCGAAATTCAAAAGCTTACAGCGACCTTCGTTTGTAATTTGATGTTTAAATGGAATGAGATAATGCGCGTTTGAAATAAGTTTTATATGTTATTCTAGGAAATGTAATTCCAAACACTTTCGGCTGCTTGCTGGAAGTATTCTTGTAATTTTAGCATTTAAAGTCGTAGGATGGCGAGAAACAACGAGTCTGTTTTAGAACAGTCTTTGGCACATCTAGGTGGCTTATATCACCTTGCCTTAAATTTTATATGCATTTTTGTAAATTGACATTTCTTACTTTTTTTAAATTGTATTATTAAAAATGCATAATTTGTACAAATAAATAAAAATGTGAACTACATTTACAATGCTGCGTATGTACAATAAAAATAAAATTAAGAGCTGCTAGGATAATAAGGGACGATATATCAATTATTTAAAAAAAAAAATCATAAAAAAATTTTGGTCCTCAATTTTCACAGCAGAACGGCAACTTCATAATGTATGGACCTAATATTGAGTGATAACACTGGTGAATTGAATATCGTTTGAAATCGCTATGTTTGCAAGGGGGCTTTCCAACTACCGGCCTCTACCCATCTAGACACAATATTCTAGAATATTCACAGCCCAAAGATATCGGCATACAGTTTGTAGCCAAAATATAGATAAAAACAATTTAAATACATAGAATTTGTAGACAAAAACAACTTAAATACAGCATTGTTTGGTTTTGAGGGGAAGGGGGGGGGGGTCAAAACAGATTCTTTCCCCGAGTTCCTTCAAGCCGCCACTGATTCTAATTATCGACCCATTGTCTTATAAATATTATAAAAACAACCTTCAACTGACATTTTTATTTCTGCATCGATAATATCTAATATTATATCAAAGCCCACAATATTATTCTTCATATTATTCCACGCATAATAATTATCAATCATCTCGTGATATATGGCCGCTACGGTATAATAGAAAATTAGAGGCATCGTCGAGATAATGCATAAAACATAAGTGCCACGTCACATGCGATGAATGATACGCAATCGTTAAGTACGCATACTTCCTTGAGTATCACAGCGGAACACATACATATCATAAATACTTCATAGAAAACTGCGTCTAAACATTTCAACTACTTAAACTGCAGCGTGACTATGATCTTGAGAAAGTAAAAAAATAGCATTTTTCGATTTATCGATTCAATTAAGGATTTATTGCATTCTTTAATTTATGGCATTTATGATGTTTTTGTATTTTTCAATAAAAAATGAATACTGCATTAATTTGATTGCCTTTATCAATCGCTTGGATTTTCGGTGACTCTTATATTATTTCACTAAAACGTTTAACATATAACATAAGAATGAATAATTATTCTTAAATTTCATTAAAATCGTTAGTCATTTTTGAATCTCTAGACCTGGTAACAGGCAGACACACATTTTTCTGGAATAGGGAAACATATTCGAAGCATTGCGATCAAGATCGATTGGAATATGAACCGCTACAAAAATATTTCGTAACCCAAAGATTTTTAGTTTTTTTAGAATGATAACTTTTTTGATTTGTTTATAATTTTTTATCATGATTATTTGATGTTCATTTCCTATTTTTTGATTTATATGATTTCGATTATTTTATTTTTATTTCAATAAATAGTGTTACCAATAATATGGTCATCCTGAAAGCCAGCGTGAGAGATATACTGCGAATACAACTAATTTGCAGCGTTTGTAGTTTTATTACATAGCTGTCTATTTTCACTTTCAATTTGAGTTTCTTAGTTTTTTTTGTCTATTTTTTGAATTGACGGCCTCAAATAAATAATTTTATATTATTATTACCACAAAACTTTTCCATATTGCTTCTCCATAGAAAAGTAAAATTGGGAAATGGTACAGATACTTTTACTTGTATATAAAGACATAAATTAATATTGTATTTCCGGAACAGTTTAATATGACACGTGATCAGAGAATGCAATAAAGTGCAGCTATTATACTGCACTGAATGCTCTTGTCCAGAGATTAGGCGAGAATTGTGTGACAAAACAGATCTGTCATATGTTGCAATACGATCGCTTTCTAACATGTAACATTTAGAGAAATTTAACTTCTTTAATACGCAAAGCACTGTTAGTTGTAAACAATTCAGTTTTCATGCCAAACTTTCAACTGCAGATGCTACATTTAAACTACTCCAGAATGTGTAATGGACTAGATGAGTCAAAAAGAGTCGTATTTCTATTTTAAGGTCTTTGTAAAGCCTTCAACTGCGTAAACCACAATATTCTACTGGACAAACTTGAATACTATGGAATTTGAGGAAAGGAGCTAAAGTTAAATTCAATCTTACTCGCAAAACGTTCAAATCATCTAAATAGATCATAAATGGATGGTAGGTCAATCCCTAGCAAATAATATAAATGGAACGGTAAGGTAATCAATTATCGTAACCAAAGGTGTGCTTGAAGGTTCCATTCTAGGTCCGTTTCTATTTTTATTATACACCAGCGACCTCTTGGGATGTGTATCAACAGACAACGACGATATTATTATCCACTATTTACAGATGATAGATTAGGTCCTCAATTGACCAACTTCTTACTCGACAACTATTGAAAGAGGGCTTTTCTTACTAAAAATTCGATAGTTACAATTTTACCTAAATGTAAAATCGTAACACCGTAAAAATGTAAAATCCTCTTTTAATATCTTCAGGTTTTGATGTCTTTTTATGTTGAAGTAGGTTGTACTCCAATAAGGACCATTTGATCCCTGGCATTTCGAGAACCCGAACAATAAGAGCTAATTGCCACTTTCCCGGTTGAAATATTATGCACCGTCATTTGTACCTACATCAACATATATAACGTTTTCTATTTCTAAATAGTTACATTCCTAATGTACTACTTGGAATATTTATATTTAGTTATTTGCCTAATGTTTTCATAATATATAACATGCGTTCTTCGTAGTTATAATAATAATACTATAATTTTCACATGTCATCATTACCAAAATGGGAGATATTACGTCATGCCGCAATGTTTAAAGAAAATAGAAGCGATCCATAATGATAACCAACAATTGTTTTTTCCGTTTTCGTTTGTGACCTATCTGTTTTGAATATGATAACTAACCATTGATCTGTGGCTGTATATCATATGCTGGTGAGTTCGACGAATGGTGACTAGCTAAAATCACTTCCGCTCAAGAAAGTTTTTGTCCTTTGTCTATAGGCACATAAGCCAAGTTTGCTTTTGTTGCTGTGACGGTGTTTGCATGATATGATGATGATGATACCCTAATTGTGTTTGCTTATGTTTATGCGGGATTATATTTTTATCTTATTTTATTTTCCTCTTCCTATTCAAACAATATCCTTTCCAGCTGGGTAGAAGACCTATTACAGATCAGTTTCTTCTGTCACAAGGACTACCTCGATTTCTAAGAATTAGGTATTCAAGATATCCTTGATCTATCTTGTCCAGCTTCTGATGTGATTTCAACATGTTGAGTTGATGCATTTAAGGCGTGGGTCTACCGATGCATGCTTTATTTAAATTAGGTAGACAGATTTATGAATTAAGGTATCCTACCTAGTTTTACACTATTCAATAAAACCATTTAAGTAAGTCTTAGCTTACCTAGTTACCTAACCTAGTTATTGCTTTCCAACACAATCAGAATCAAAAGTCTTCAAAAAGACGTGTTTTATAAAACCTCGAATTCAGATTGGAATTTCTGTTTCACCAGTTGGTTTGTGTGAATGCAAAGTGCACTAATTTTATTGAAAGAAACTTCGAAAAAGAATATTTATGAAAAACTATTTCGGGGTGTCGTTTTCCCAATTCCCGATTATTTACATATGCATGAACATATAACTGAAGTATTAATTATTATATAGTCCCTTGCCATATTTATTAAACCCACCGTACATTTCAGTACAAATTTACACTTTTCAATTACAATGTCAATTTCAATTTACAGTTTTACTTTTTTACACTTCTAAAGAGAGCTTACTTTTAGATGTTTGTGTTGTTTTATTTTAATAAATATGTCGAAAACCATAATTTTCACTAATTCACCATTCAATATCAGTTCTGAAATTGGCGTGGGTAGCGTCTGCTTAAATTAAATTTTTACTGCAAAAAACATGTTTTTTTAAATTGTAAAATGAAATTTAGCATTTTTTTCTCAAAACCCGGGAGAAAACTCATTTATAACCGATAACTTTAAAATTATTACGCAAAACGAATAAAACCAATCTGCAAAAATATTTCTGTATATCATAATTCATATTTAGCGATTCATTACACAGGAAACTGTATAATTACTGTTCATATTGATATACAAAATTAAATTATGAACTAAATAACCTTTTTCTTTATATGATAATATACATAATAGTAATGAGGAACGATCTTACCTTTACCATTCTCCCCGTAAAGACAATTCTGACGAGATGTAATTCTGTCGAGAGTTAAGGATTTAGTTGTTTCATGCTCTAGCATCAGTTTTTTATAAATTTAGTAAGTAGTTTTTTTTTATTATTTACATAAATGATAAGTTAATTCTATGAACAAACAAACATTAAGAAGGATACATTATTTAAAGGTTTACGGATATTGAAGTCTTAATCGGTTCTGGAATAGACGGTGGGTCTAATAATATGGACCGTATAATTCTTTGGATTTAATTGTAACATGTCATTAATTATATAGAGTATTAGATTGAACAATGGCGTAACATATTTTGGCAACCCTTCTGCGCTGGCGACATGCAGGTGGCGCTAATATAATTGTCCGGCGAAACAAATAGCAGTTTATCTATTATAACATGGCGATCTATTATAACATTGATAATGACTGTTTTTTTTTAAAGGAGTGATTGCTTATAAAAAAAACCCACAATTTAACCAACGATAGCCATTATAACATTCAATTAATAGTGCCATCTATCACAATTTTATATAGGCTGAAAACATAACAAAAATTGCGCGTTTTCATTGCGTATTGAAAGCTGTATACCAAATTAAAATTTAATATTATATGTAAATAATATTAAAATAATAATAGCTATGATTTAAAAAAATCGTTTATTATCATATCATCGTTTTTTTGAGATAGGATACCGTAACGGCGTATTTAGAACGTCATCTATTGAGCTACTGAACATAAGAGAAGATTATTGAATGTGGAACTATGAGTGCTATCTACACGTTGCGTTTCGTAGTAAAATAAATGAACGAATTAAAATTCCTTTATTGCACCATAAAACAAGGTACAATGGCGGACTTATTGCTACGGACTTATTGCTAGTCGGTACTCGGAAACATAATCATATTTCTCTTCTTATGCAAACGCTCTGTAGGCGCTCAAGCTTATCCAGTCTGTTTTCGGTGAGATCCAGATATGCGACATCGGCATAGTCTAAAAACGGCAGAAAGAGACTTTGAGCTATGGTTTGCTTAGTGCTTACAGAGAGGAGCCTCTGCAACCTTCGAAGGCTATGAAAGCCATTATATATTCACGTAAAATCCTAGCTGCCAAAACGTACTACTGCATTGGGCAATCTAATGCCCTATACAATCAATTACATACTAAGGAAGTAGGATACCTACAAAAAATATACGGGGTGTTATTACAGAACGGGCTTTTTTTTCTGTGGGTGAATCAGTACAACGTAGTAAGCAACTTATGATTAAAAAAAATGGAAACAACCAAAAAAAAAAATTTTTTTTGGAAAAAAAATATTTTTAGTTTTTTTTAATTTGAAAATTTGAAGATGTTGACTATTAAATAAAGGTTTGAGAAGCGTTTGAGCGTGCTGCGCCATCTAGCGGTAGGTAATAAGTCGTAAATAAACAATATCAGCGACATTTTACCAACCGCTAGATAGCGCATCGTGATCATAGCTTTTCATAATATTTAAAAATAAAATTAAAAAAAACAAATTTTCCAAAACAAAATTTTTTTTTTCAAAAAAAAAGTTTATATTTCAGTTTTTTCCAAAATTTTTTATCACAAGTTGCTTACTACGTTGTACTAATTCGCCCACAGAAAAAAAAGCCCGTGCTATAATAACACCCCGTATAAATGAGTTAATATAACTATCGTCGCGTCGGGATCGTGGCGAAAATCAATAATTTTACTTGCTTATGTATATTAACGATATGTTAATATAAGCAATATACAGCATATGTATAAGCAATATACATATGACATGCAGCACATAATAAGTCAAACATAGTTTTATTTATGGATGACACCTATATCATTATCTTGTCATGATTTTCTTGTAATATATTCTCTTGAATAGAAGTCACATATAATTAATATTTTGTCATTATCTATAGTATTTATTAATATATTTAACAAACTATATAAGATATTTAAAATATATCAATGTGGTTTATATTTATTTAACAAAATATATTCTTTACAAAATATATTCTTTTACTTATTTTGAATTTATGTTGTATAACTGTGATTTATATATGTTTGCGGTTAACTCTTCAAATGTTTGCGGTTTTTTGTCATTTTTTGCTTGAAGAGGACGAGTCCTTGTCGTTTGGACTTGGACGTTGAGTTTTCCCGGCAAAGTTACATCTTCGGCAAAGTTGCATTTGCCGTCTACAAATGCGTCGGGGGTCAGACTGTCGTCTGTTTACGCGCGGTATAAATCCGTTTACTATCAACTAATAAATATTTACGGATGTTTCATAATTTAGTTTGTAAAATATTTTTCAAATCATTTCGAATGGCGTAAGTTATAATCGGCATACCATTTTTTTAAAATTATGTATCTAATTATTAGTTCATGCTTTTACCTTACAAATAAATACAAAATAACATTTTTAAAAATAATAATTATAATAAATATGATCACTAATAACTAGGCAGCGTCTGTTTCAAGGAAGTCAACAGTTTTATAGCAATTTAAAATATAATTTTAAGAAAAACATATTTTCTATTCTATTGGTTTCAAGCAAATTAGACAAAAATATTCATTAAAAATAAAAGTAGATAAAACGTGAAATAAAAAACCAATAAAATAATTATTATAAAAATCAAAATCAAAAAAATCTAATCATTTTATGTCAGTAGTTACGCTTTAACTGCGTGCAGAGTACGAAATGCCTCCAATGTCATAATTGAACCGACACATCATCCATCTCTCTCAAATCTCTGACCTTTCATAATTAAACCATAAAACCAGGAAGTAATACGTCATCTCGATTGCGAACGGAAACCGATTCTCAGTCGAACAATTCGCCTCTTATCTGATGCACATTTGGACCGAACTCTGAGGTCAGAGCTACCGTTTAGCTGCCTATCAAAGATGTCCTTGTCCTTTCTTTTTTACAGCGGCTTCTGAATTGAACCATTAATATCTACTTAATTTTATGAGTAATCGCTTAAGGAAACTAAGGGTCATTAAATCATCCTTCCTGCCGTTGTTCTTTTCAAAACTACACGCGATCCGTGCCAGAGATGTTTTAAATAACGACCGCTTTTCGGAAAATATGGAAGAAAACTAATTTCAGAAAAAAAATGCAAGAAATACATAATTCGCTCATTAATTAAGCATCATATTGGGTCCTATAAAGTTGCTGTTCTATAAAGGAAATGTAAGCCCAAAAACTTTGTGTGAAAAATATATATTTAAATAATAGAAATATTGACCCCTACTATCTATGCAGATTTGTCAATTTAATAGGAGTTGCTTAATTCCTCTGCTATAAAACTATAGTGGACAGGAACCAATAAATTATTTAAAGGCGTTTTTCACCGACTCTTTGAAGTTATTTTTTTTCCGTGTAAAAAGTTATCTAAATTCTGAAAAATAATTGAAACTCTATTGAGGCAAGGTCTAGCAAGTATGGTGGGTGACCAAGAGTCTCCAGCCGATACTCCCGCAACTCTGCGACTGTTTACAGTGAACTCTGTAGTTACATGTTGTCATGCAGGAGCAGTAGCGATGACCGATTGACCAGGCTCGGTTATTTAATCATGAGCTTCTCCGTCATTGTTTGCAGTTCTTAACACTAAACATTTACGGTAACTAATAGCCAGACTGCAAGAAGCTGTAAAAGAAAACACCGGCACAGGATTTCACATTTGAAAATAATGCAAGTTTTCAACTTTACCATGGTGGCACAAACGAAAATATTTGAGCAAGAACAAACGACGGATAGACAAATAAACAGCTGATTCTTGAAAAAGAATAACATAGCCTTGATTAACATTTTTTTGAATTTGAAATTCCAACTCAAACCAGTTATACACTTTCAAAAAGGTCAGTGTGAAAAAACAGCAATTACATCGTTAATTGAACTGATATATTTTTAGATATCGTGTCGTCAAGAGTACCTAGCTTTAGCAGAAAAGCGATAAAATTTCTAACGCCGTTTGTCACGACCTATAAGTGTGAATAAGGGTTTTTAACACTCGTGTTTCTGAAAACTAATTATAGAAACTGATTGGAAATTGAACCAGAACTAAGAATAAAGTTAACGTCTTTCCAGCAAAATTGTTTCCAATTACCACGGCAGTATTGCGCCGCCGGATAGGTGTTGACCCGTGAGTTTGACCGACCCTAAAAGCATGGGTCTTAGTGGCCTAACTGCAACAGAGCCCATTAGCTCCCGAGAGATACATCAGGGTGGATCTTTTAAAAATAATAATGTTTTTATTCGCCTTTATCAGGCAATGTATTAAAAAAAATTGGTCCTATGTAGATACTAGTCACCTGGAACTTAGCCTTATATGATATGATCGGTTAAAGGTAATTGGTATTCCTGGTGTCTTCCTCGTGTGATATTGCCGAGCTCTTAGGGTCGGGCCACACGATGCGGTGCGGCTGCGGCGCGGCGCCTGAGCAGTGCCGCTGCGGCGTCCTACATACAAATATCCATGATATGTCACACGGTGCGTTCCGGCGCCGCACCACACGCAAACCGGTAACATGCGCCGGAGCAGCACCGCTCAGTTGTTAAGTGCAGTCGAAGGAGGGTACATGCTTGCCTGTTTCATTTGTTTTCACGTATTTTTGTTGATTTTTAATCGAAGTGTTTAAAATGAGTACCAACGAAGAAGATATTGGCATTGACTACCTCATTTCACTAGTTCTAAGTACAGGTAACTACAACACTATTTGCCCACTGCGGCGTCGTAGTTACGTGACGGCGTCGCACCGTGCACTGTACGTGTGACCCGCATCCTGTGGACCGGCTCTTAGTTTCTTGAGCAAAAGTTGCATATACGGTCAATCCCTGGTTTTTGGAAAAGTTCACGACATGCCTGCTGTGGACCAATATCTACTATCGCACTGGTGGCTCTTTCTGCAGAGTGAATACACTGTTGGTGTGCGCTGCAGTGCACTACATAAAAATATCTTAGTGCCAATGTTATTTAACTACCGCGTAATAGGCTGATATCAACACCGATCTCTCCAGACAACTCCTGCTGCGTAATAGAGCATAGCAGGCTGACGACAGTTTGGACTTGGAAGGGCCCCGCAACAACATAGGGTAGGTGGGGGTAAAGCCCCGCACGGGGGTTTTCTAAAGGAATTTTTGTAATTATTTCGATAGCCGCCAGGTGGCTGACCCGTCTCAATAACTTCCAGTGCCACACCAATCCTCAAGAAGTTCGGTCGGACGTGAGCCTGGAAAATGCGGTAAGTCTGTTTTTTTCGTGTTTTGTTGTAATATTTCTTGTCCTTCCAAGCTGAGTTTTTCCAAAACGGATTAAGCTATTTCGCATTTGAACTTACGGTAATGAACTGCCTGGTTTAGCTTCAAATTCCATTGTCAAGTTCCTCGATATCATTTGCTTACATAGTTGGAGACGACGCCATGTTGAAAGTGTGAAATGGTAAAAGTGCGTGGCTTTGCCCCATTTTTCGGGGCAACCCCCTGAAATTCTTTTTTATATATAATTTTAGATTTTAGATTGCAAATGATGATTGAACATGCCTCATATTTTCAGGAGTAATAGGTAAGATCCTAATCTAAAACTCCAATATAAAACTGAAAGAAAATCTATCTCTAATTCTCCACAATTTCCAAAAAACCGAAAATTGAAGGGCCTTGCCCCCACCTACCCTACATCATTCCAATATTTTTAGAGTTCTCTACCAAAACGTGCAAACGAAACCTTATTTTTGAGACTTCGGTCATCCGCAATTCATGGTGAGAATACTTTCCTAATCAGGTACGGAGCCGTCGGCGTGCGAAACAAACTAGCACGAGCAGCTTTATTTTTATTTATTTACATTACATATTTACGTTGGCGCTTGTACCTACTGTAACAGCAAAACGGTAAGAGTATTATTAAAATTTAAATGCAAAAAAAAAACTAAAAATAAACCGATTATCTACAAAAAAGGCACAGCAAACGACAGTTTAATTAAATATTACCGTGGCAAAAACGATCTCATAAAACAATACAAATTACTCGACCTCTCCGCCATCCATCAAGGCAATCGTTAGAGTTAAAGGCACGCGACATTTTTTGCTCAAAATCCCATGGCTAAGGATTTGCGCGCGCGTTGCATTTCCATCGGCGATATTCTGTCATCGGCACGCGATTATGACCCTTTGTAGCAACGCGAAAATGTTGTTTGTTTCGCGACTTTGGTTATACATATTTGAAATGTGGTGGGTTTCTTGGCGCACACTGGCCCTGATTGCGTTTCTTCGTGGACTTAAATTGAAATTTAGTACAAGCGAAAGAGATAGAGTAATATGTTAGAGTGGAATATATAAAAAAGTAAAACTAATAAAAAGAATAAAAAACATGACTTCCATTACAGAAAGTATTTATAATACTAATGTATTTTTAAAAATGTATTTATAATTATAATAATAATAATAAAACGTTCTCTTCGTACGAAAAGGCGAGCTTATTGCCTGCAGGCAATATTTTAGAGCTAACCTATACTATTGTATGAACATTATTTGCGAGTACATAGCTTAACCTATAATATATACAGAGACAAATACAAAAAAAGAGGATAGAAAGAAATATATTTAACTCTTTGTGGGCACAGAATGTGCATAACCAAAATAATCTAACACCTATAAGAACGCTAAGGTTTTAAAAGGAGGAGAGTGGGAAGGGAAAGGAGATGTGGAAGATTTCAAATGATCTCTTAGTCTATTTTTAAAACTCGTTATGCTTGGCGCGTTTCTAACATTTTTCGGCAAAGCATTCCAAAGAAGGCCTCCATGCACGGTGAAAGAGAATGACAAGAAGTCAGTGCTGTGACTAGGGATAGAGAGTAGCAAGTTATCTTTTGATCTTAATAGGCGTCTATGAGCCTATAGTGCAGTAAATCTGCCGGTAAGATAATTGGGAGCGACACCACTCAAGATCTTGAAAAGCATACAAAGAAATCTCATGTCTCTTTTCTCCCGGACGAATAATTTATAATTATTTTATTACGGTTTTTTATGAAATATCTGTGGTTTATATATTTATATAGATACATATATATTTCCGGAATGTACTCCATCAGACCTTTCATTTGACTATAAACTGGTTATATTTATTGACGTTTGGATATTCGACAACTACTCACTTGATATTTGGACAGTTAAGGTACGCTATGGCACTCGTGACGACGTAACGATTCTAACAATACCACACACTTTTAAATCGGTTCAAGTATTCAAGAAGGTATGGTGGAATAAAGAAACGTAAAACATTTTTATTTGATAGATGACCCCTGAACACATTACACTCCTTTGGCACTCTTGTAATAAACAATCGTCGAATTTCCCGCACCAATACTTCCTGTCGCTTTTACAGCTGTCCGAACAAGTTTGAACAAATTTCGAATGGTTTTAGATTCAGCTTTTTTGTCATCGGTGGATAGTTTTAATGCGGACAACCGTTCATTTCACATTCCGCTCTAACGCATTGCCCTGTCTCGTTTACATAAACTTATTTCCGATTTTAGTTAACGAAGAAACGCAATCGAGCCCACTGTATATATTGCGACTAACAACGGGTTAAGTAAATTTCAATACAAGCGCACCCATCCTTACCGCACAATATATCAATTAAGCATGACATTAATATCAATAATTATATTTAAAATCCTTCCTCAACGGTAGATGAATAATTCAATCTGCCGCGGGGGCGATAATTATGACCCAGCCAAGAGGTCAGGCTGTGGTCAAGTGTAAAAGGTGTCACCTCTCCTTGACTCCGCCTCAAGATAAACAGGAAACGGAGACCTCGAGAGCTCTGGATCCTCGTCCGACAATAAGTCAATCAAGCTCAGCCTTCAACGTTGAAAAGAGGACTTTTTTTGAACAAAAAAACTGGTTTTCGTGCAAGAAGTAATGATGATTGGTAGGCAATTGTATGATGAGTTTTTCTCAACTGTTGACGATTTCCGTGTCAGCCTATATACTTTACAGAATCTCCATATAGTCCTATAATCTAGCATATATACAGTATTTTAGGTGCCAAAACATGAGATTAGGTTTTGACAAAAAATCTCTCGCTATTGTAATGGATTGAAGATTATCAGGCAATGTATAGATGGAGAAAAAATAAGAACCCTGTGCTTTTTATTTATATATTGAAACAAATATTTAGTTATTATTATTACTGCAGGGTTTCGTGCAGCTTGGGCCCACAAGATCCATTTTGTTCTCGGTTCAACTCACGATTCAGCTCCTATTCAGAAGCCTCCTCGAGTGGAAGGCTACCCCGGGTAAGACTCCTGTGTCTCAGACCTCAGAGCTGGTGGACCGGTTTCTCCCGGCGGGATCGCATCCCGGCGCTACTGGACGGTTTGCGCACCGGTCGGCGAAGCCAATCGGTTGTGCATTCTGACTGATTGCTGAAGGGGTCTAGAGACTATGGAAATATACTGTTCCCTAAGCAGCGGGGGTGGATGTTTCATCTGATGTCATGCCACTCTTGAAATGACCTTGGGCCACTCGATCCCTTGTGGCACTACGGGCAAAGAACGCCCAGGTCCGCGATAAATTCAAACTCAATTACCGCTGCAATACAACAGGTAGAGGTTGCCCAAGAGACTTCGGACCCGTAATCAGTCGGGAGGACGGAGGTATCCTGAAGGTTAGTTCCAGCGAGATATCCTGCCAAATCTGGTATTTAGGGGGTGAGGCTGCCCGCTGGGTACCTTTCCCGGTGCCTCGCCGTAAGGCGTTGGTCTCTAACGGGCTGCTGGTGAACTAGACAGTAGATTGTCTTGTCCCCAAGTCTTCTACGCTCATCCCGCGGCTGAAAGAACGATATATATCGTTATACCAGCCTGGGGTGACTGGTTCGCCCGTTGTAGTCGACTCGACAGGTTAAAGAGAAAACAAACCATTTGCCGTCCCTTAATAACTAGATTCATTTTTAACTCTAAAAGCCCCTCAAAAATCCCCCACGTTACAGGAGTCGTTTGGTCCATTCCTCACGGAAACCTTTTACCTACGCATATGCTAGAAATGCTGACCTGCAATGGATTTACGAAACTATAATACTCGGTTCTGTACGTCACGGGCTACGTGAGGCCGAGCATTGCCATGAAAAGTCAACCCCCTGTTGTCAGCATGCCTCGTCTTCGATTTTGGATGGCTCTGCGAAGTTTTTTCATAGTCTCGCAGTATAAAGCTGCATTGATGGGTGTACCAGTTGGCATAGATGAAGGAATAACGGCTCGGAGTTCGCACTGAGTATACACGGAAAGAGAGGTGGCGGTGGCCGACGTAGAAGCGTTCATCCTAAATGCATGTCAGACGCAAACTAAACATCTGATCGAGTCGGACCAACTCTCGTTGGAAAGAGAAGGATCTAAGATACAACAGCGTTACCAACTTCAGGAAATACATTTCTTTCCGGCGCTAAGAGCGTAGAGATCTTACTTTTAGGATATGCCCCGTAACAGCGAGACATACACATCCGCACAAATACCAGACAACTAATAAAAGTGTATTTGATAAAAACTCTAATTAACAAAACAAGTTGCACATGACATTAAAATCAGTTTTCCATGTAGAACAATCCTATAAGAAAATCTCCTAATACTCAAAAACATTTCTTTTATGAAGTACAATAAGGAGCATTGAATCCGAGTCACCAACATAAACATTAATATCTTGGAAACCACGAATGCTATCTTAATGGAATTAAAATTATATTATAGACTATTTAATACTACTAAAATAAATTTAATAAAACTTTTTGGTTGCTGTACAGTAATGCCATCAAAAAGGCTAAAGACAAATATAATGATTTTTTGAAAATTGAACTACGAATTCGCTACATTTGTTTTAACACGAGTGCCCAATGAAATAGGAGTGTAATGTGTTCAGAGTTCATGTTTTCCGTTTCTTTATTCCACCACAACTTCTAAACGCTCGAACCGATTTAGAAGTGTGTGGTATTGTTAGAATTGTTGTGTCATCCCGAGTGTCATGAGGCACCTTAACTGTCCAATGTCCAATTATCTAAGTAGTTGTCTAGAAGCCCAAATGTCAATTATTCAACATAAATATATCCTGTTTAATATCAAATGAAATGTATGGTTGAGTACATTCCGGAAATATACATGTACCTATCTAAGTATCTATATAGATAAATATATCTTTTTCTTTTTCGTTTTCTGTCTGTTTCTTTTTTTTTCTAATCACTTTAATTTTTAGTATTCTTTTGTGTAGCCAACGTAACACATTATATTAAAAACTTAAGCTATAGGTTAGCTGATAGACGTTGCCGCAAGGCAATAAGCTCGCCTTTTTTATTTTGAAATAAAGAGTTTTTTATTATTGTTATTATTATTATTATAAATACATAAAACACAAATATTTCATTAAAAAAACCATAATAAAAATAATTATAAATACGTTCTCTTTCTGTACGGCAGTCGTGTTTTTATATTCTTTTTAATATATTTACTTGTTGCTTTGTTTCTTTATTGTGATTTTTTTATGAGAAGCATTATAATACCCTGGTAATTCTTATTAAGGTGATAATTATTGAATAAGCTAGCATTCTTAGTTACCGAAATATTAGGGTTTATGTTTGTGAACCGAATTCAATGCTACCGAGTGTATATAAAAACATCAGTTATCTATTGAAAGATTTCTCTTGCTGTGTCGAGATCCCGTATCTATAAGTTTACGAGACGTAACCTTTAAGTTTAAGAGTCATAAAGGCCAAAACAGTGATTTTATAATTTTCTCTTATTCTATAGGGGAATTTATATAATATATTTTTTTCAGAAGCTGTAATTTTTATTGTGTGTACTAATTTTTCTGACGTAATAAAATAAGATCTGTTATTGAATGTTACGTGTTTGAAGTTACGCGAAAAAGGTTAGGAAGCACTGATCTAACTGATCTCGGCATTTGCAGTTTTTTTAATTAACAACAATTGCTGGCTGTTATGTGTTTGACCTGCGAATTCAGCGGGCATGTACATATGTCATCGGCGCTGTAGGTTACGCCGACAGTTTTTATACCAACAATATGTACGTAATCTCAATTGATCGTCCGCCTATTATGACGACGAGTCTGTCTAGCTAGCAGATGAAAGTGAAAGTATCATATGAAGAGGGGACTTAGCTGCTTGCCGGCGATATTATCACGAAATAATGACAATAATTAACCACTTCAGCTTCGCTTCTCATGAAATGGCAGTAGGACGGAAAACGGGAAAACAACATTCTAAAACTTTGTGTTAATAAAACAAGTGAATATTTATATTAAAAAGAATAAAAAACACGACTACCGTTACAGAAATAAAAGTTTTTTTTTTAAGGATTAATACTTTATTCATTTATTTTTTTGTACATTTAACCCAATTGTTATCAATGTTATAAGTAACTCTAAAAAATTGAACACCGAAATGCAGCTAATGCTCATTGCCCAACTAACTTTTTAGTAGTGTGACCTAACTGAGCGTAATTTTTATCGACGACGACGGCTATATTGCTAGATTTGACAATTAATTTAAATTTTAACAACAATAAAAGTTTAAAGAATGTTAAAAATATAGTTTAAGTTTTTAAGAGAATAAATCATTTGATTTGATTTGAGTAAATTATCGATAAGCAACGTCGAATTGTTGGACATCTTTACGCGCGTCGTCCGGCTTAATGATTTATGACTCCAGGTGCACGTTGATTTTGGCCCTACTATAGGACTAAACTGTCTCGTATCTAGGCGGGTCAGAGTAAATAATTAAAATTTGTAATACAACTTATGTAACAACTAGCCTAATTAACGTAAAAACTTTTTATTTTTATAATTAATAAATGTACTTAATTAAGATTGAATGATATATAATAATAAATAAATAACACTATAATACAAATCCAAATACTAAATTTGTAAGAGTAATACATTGTAGGTAATACAATATGGCAAATACACATATACGTAAATACGATTTCAATAAATAATAAATGCTATATGGTATAAACATATTTATAATTAAATAAAATATATAAATACAATTATAAAAGCAGTGCTAAAAAATATAAAATAATGTAAATAAAAATATGATACTATATACTATTAATATATGCATAATAATTTATATAATTTTTTTATTGTTCTTCATGTGTTTCAGTTTTTCCTCTATGTCATTATTGTATTTATAATTATTTTTATTACGGTTTCTTTATGAAATGCATATGTTTTTATGACATGTATATTTCCAGAATTTCACTCAATCAGACATTTCATTTCACTAATTGGGATATCATATATACAAGCGACACAAATAATATTTAAAGTATAGCATTTTAAAACGAATTGCGCGCGGAGGAGGTTGGGTTGACGCGCGGAAGAGGTTGGGTTGAGGGGGAGGGGGAGGGTTGCCTACTTGCCGGGAAAGTCTTGGGGTGACACAACCGCTGTTTTTGTAACTTCTGTATATAGATCAAAAACGATAGGGCAAATAAAATGTGGATTTATTTCCAGAAAAAAATTGTTATCTGGCTGCAAGGCAACCTTAGATAAAGGACGGTACACTTACCACCACCACAAATCCTTGCTGTTATTCACCAGGTAATTAGCCTCTCAGTGACTCGTGCCTACAAACGCCTCACTGTACCCCCCAAACCCCCAATACAGTTTGTGCGGGGTGGCTCTAAAGGCAAAAAACATTTCACTACAAAATCTTTCGCAATAATTGAGAAAGCTTCAGATTGGATTCTGGAGGTCGATTCGGTTTTTAAGCAGAATAAATTTCATGAAATTCTCTGATGCATATCCCTCCGTCCAGATTTCTCTTACTCCCTATCTCGGAAGATAACCCTTATTGTAAAATTAACTGTTCCATGGGAATCAAATACCCCAAAAGACCACAAGTTAAATAAATACCATGATCTCGCAAATGCCATCACCAGGAACGGCTTCACTGTTCACCTTCATGCGGTGGAAGTTGGCGCTCGTGGCCTGCCAGCCAAATCTCTGTTTCACCTCTTTAAAGAACTTGGTCTCTCCAGCAAAATAATTAATTCCTTCCTAGTAAAAATCTAAAACCGCGATTTCCAAATCTCGAATTCTATGGCTTCCAAGGGGAAGTGAATTGGTGGTATGATGACGCTCACATGTCTCAATACAACTGTCCTAAAGTCTCAATACAACTGTCCTAAAATCTCAATACAACTGTGGCAGCACCATTTGAATTTTATATTATTTGTTCGTGTACATGACATATTGTCGACATCTAGTTTCGCCAATTCTCTCACATTTCACCTCCCCACAAAAACCTTGTTCTGTGATTCCCCTGTATCTGTTAGAAAACTTAACAATACCTATATTTAACATGACGGAGGTAGTTAATCGACTAAAAAAACAAATAGATTTTTTGTTAGTAAAGACGGCGCGGGTTTTTTACCTTTTCCAGTAAAATCCATAAAAAATGAATGAAATCTTACTAATCAGAACTCATAAATTATAAACCAATTGTGAAAGCTTGCTTGCTGCGTGTTAGTATATTTGAATGAACGTCGTCTTTTATACTCCGTGTATGGATGATGTTGCTGTCACGATATCTCGATTGAGGATCGCCATTTATATGTTAAACTGTCTTCCGATTTGGCACGAGAAGTGACTGGCGAATCAGTCGTGACCACATGTCACCAGATGCCGGCTGAACAGCTATCTTTCGCGTAAGTTACACGATAATTTTGACGTAGTTATAGAAGATACAAATATGTATATATTTATTTTATAAGTGAATCGCTAACTGAGGAAAGGAAACGGAAAGGAAGCCACAAAACAACAGTGTACTGAAAAATAATCTTAGGTAACACCGTTGTTAATTGTACACATCTTAATCTTTTCACTCTGACTTTTTATTAAATATTTAGTTATTAATCTCCAAGAAAGTCGCAAAAAAGTGCTAAATGTATCGGTCAGGTCACCACCGAAAGTTGTGATACAATCAAACCCCGGAATAAAGTGTTTTTTTGACATTTGATATTTATTTATTTATTTATTATTAGTTTCAAATATTATTCAAGAGCATTACAGACGAATCCAATTCGCCCTTGAATATTAAAGCTAGAGTGTAAGTCTATAAAAAAAATTAATTACATAACTAAATTAATGCTAACATTGAACAAGAAAAAAAAACATAAAAATAAAAAACTAAATAAAAGACAGATTATGATAAACATGAGATAGCAGGGAATTGCCTTTTTAGCTGCCAAAGGGATATACAAAAGATGTCCATTTCTGAGGGTAAGGAATTAAGAAGAGCTATAACCCTTGCCACTGGCCTGTTTACAAAAATATTTGTACGATGGTACGGCACATTAAACAATAGATGCGATCTCCTATCTGTGTAATTTACCGGTACGTACAATTCAAACTTACATAGTATCTCTAGCAAATAAATAGTTCATTGAATTAATTTAACTGTTGTGTTTGTGACGATTTTGTGCTAGGAATAGTAGGATACAAGACTGTTGTATCCTACCATTCCTAGCACAAAATCGGACGGAAATAAGTATGGATAAATATTGTATTTTCTGTAATAAATATATCTTAAAATTTTTCTTTGAATACGCTCTACCATCTGAATGTATTTGTTTTCACTTGTACACCAGATGACCGAGTTATATTCAAGTATGCTACGGACTAAACACATATATAGTAGAAACATTACATGAATATTATTAAACTGTTTGCATATGCGAATAATAAAACCGACCATTTTACTAGCACGATTGCAAATATTTGTAATTTAATATCTTATGTCAGTGATCTTCAACGGCCATCAATCAATAGTTATGAGGGACCTATAACATTATTACAATTTTCATCACCCTATTGGTATCTTAAATGACATTAAACTCTGAATTTCGTCTATTAAGAGCCGCATAATGGATGAATCTAATTTAAACGGGCTCAAGGATGTAATTTTGCGCGGGAATGGTGGAGTTTTAAAATCGTATTCCTGCCTTGGAATCCACAAATAAACCCACAGCTAAAAAGCTATCCGTAGACTTCGCTTCATTCCAGAAACACATCCTGGGCCTATTTAGTTCAATCCATAAATCGGCTCAGCAATTGGATGTTCGTTCAGATTAATTAGACAGCTACACTCGGAGAAATAATTTGCTCATTCATGGCCTGTCGGAAGAACGGGATGAAAATCTGCTATCAAAACTGTAAATTTCATCAAGGATAAACTAAAAATAGTCGCTTTTAACTCGACCGTAATAGAAAGCGCGTTCCGTCTGGGGAAGCGGTGAATCCAATAAAAACAGAGTCGTTCTCATCAGTTTTTTCAGTAGATATGATCGTATTTCTGTATGGAAAAATAAAAAAAAACTCAAAGGAACGACATATTTATTATGTAATGGAATCGCTGACTAAATTAAGGCAGACGTTGTATGCTGAGGCTCGTAAAGTGTTCCAGCCTGGCTCCTGTTGGACCAGGGACGGAAAAATCGTAGTCTCACTACCATATTGTAAGATGCAAAGACCCCTTAGAGGGCTAAGGGACCCTTGCTGAGTTGGCCACAAAGACCCAATCGGTTCAGGGTTGGTCACACTCACGGGTCAACACCCATTTGACGGCCTCCACGCATGAAGTGCGAGCCTGGGTAGGACTCTGGCCTCATTGTTAGTTTCCCCTAGGAATCAATCTTCTGGCGCTCCTGGACGGTCTGCGCTCCGTGCGCCATTGCCAATCGATTGCGCACTCTGACTAACAGTCGGGGGAGTCTGGAAGCAGTACTGTTTCCTATAGAGCGGGGGTGGTTGCGGACCTTACGGCGACTGCTCTTGAAACGACCATCGGCTACCCGATCCTGGGTGAACAGCCGGGCAAAGGATGCCGTGGTCCGCGATAGATTCGATATACACCGTTTCATCTCTTCGTAAGGGAGAGGACCGCGCAAGCGACCTCGAACTCGTAAACAATCGAGGGACTGGAGTAATCTGGTCGCAATTGGAAGTAAAGGCGTGAGTGTAAGCCCGCTGGGTAGCACTCCTGGCTATATCGCGGTTAGGGCGTTGGCCTCTTACGGGCTTGTGGCGGACCTTGATGGTGGATTGTTTTTGTCCAAGTCTTCTGCGCTCACTTCAGGGAGACAGAACGACTAATCGTTAAAACTTCCTGAGGTGACGGGCTCGGCCACTGTAGTTGACAGCTCTAGTTAGTCTCACTACCGAATGGCACTAAACACACGATCACCACCAAATCACAGTTAAGGCGACATGAGACCTTAGAAAAATATCCGAAATGGGCGGACACGCCGAAAAATAGGCGGGGTCAATTTTGTAGGGGGGGTCAATAAAAATCCAGCGTTGACGAAGCGTCAAGCGCAGACTCAGTGGTGGTATAAGGGTGTTAATGGCAAAGCATATTTAGCGTAAATTTCAGAGCGCTCTCACGTTTTAATTATATGGATTTAATTTAGGGCCTAAATAAAAAATGTGGCTAAGTGCTGCCCTATAGAATTAAGCAGTCAGTATAATGAGATTATAATAAAACACACTCACCGCTTACATTGTAGGAGTAAACGCGCCTGAAAGTTTTCGAAGTTAGTTTAAATCCTTAATCTCCAAGACAATGAGCAACTTTTTTGAGTCTAAATTTTAAATTAGTTCCTTATTGAGGGAATCACTTTAAAACTTTTTTGAATTAATGGTTAATTTTTTCAAAAAACTCATAAAACTAAAATTCTTCAAATATGGTCGTTCCATGGAACAGTTAATTTTACAATAAGGGTTATCTTCCGAGATAGGGAGTAAGAGAAATCTGGACGGAGGGATATGCATCAGAGAATTTCATGAAATTTATTCTGCCTAATAACCGAATCGACCTCCAGAATTCAATCTGAAGCTTTCTCAATTATTGCGAAAGATTTTGTAGTGAAATGTTTTTTTCCTTAAGAGCCATCCCGCACAACCTGTATTGGGGGTTTGGAGGGTACAGTAAGGCTTTTGTAGGCACGAGTCACCGACAGCCTAATCACCCGGTGAATAACAGCAAGGATTTTGTGGTGGTGGTAAATGTACCGTCCTTGATCTAAGGTTGCCTTGCAGCCAGATAACTATTGTTTTCTGAAAATAAATCCACATTTTATTTGCCATATCGTTTTTGATCTATATACAAAAGTTACAGAAACATCGGTTGTGTCACCCCAAGACTTTCCCGGCAAGTAGACAACCCCCCTCCCCCTCGCGCACCAATTCGTTTTAATATGCCATACTTTAAATATTATTTGTGTCGCTTGTATACGTGATATCCCAATTAATATTTCATAACGTGGTTTGGATCCATCAGGGCATATAAGTCTCTAAATCCAATATTTCGAGGCTGAAGTATTACTAGCGCGCCCTATGTTTGACCTATTTTTGAACGCTTGCCATGACGGAATTATATCTTCATGCCAAATTTCAGCTCCTCAATCGGATGAAGCGTTTGGGCGCTGTCGTGGAGGAATACACACACATACAAACAAACAGACAGACACACAATCAAACTTCAGTCTGGAAATGGTCTTAATCGTCTCGGAGGGGGATCAAAATGTATATATTCGTTTCCATCTCGAAAAAAATTTTTGCTTCTTCACAATAGTTCACAATACTTCACAATACTCCTCGTCAGTTGCTAAGCTGGTACAGTTAAAGGAATACAAACTAACGCCCAATAGATGCACTACGTGGATTACTTCTTCTTTATTTCGTTTTAATGTTGATATATTAATTTATTTTGAATAGTGTTTTATCAGAGTATTGACCGATAGCGATTCAATGACCTTTCCTCAGTACGATCAGATAAACCTGCGAAGATACATATTAACATAGTGATTACATACCCATCGAAGAAGATTAAGCAAACATTGAAAATACAGGGTCAGGCACGAATAATGCGACCGTTTCTTTTTTTAATAAAATAAAAAAAACACATTTTTTGTGTTTTTTTAGTTAATTGTAGAAAATAATGTCACGTAAATGGCCGCCCTTTTTCTTTGATGGCAAAGTGGACTCTTTTTTCGGCATTTTTCATCTTTTTTTCAAGAGTTTCTGTCGATATTTTACATATTTTACGTGAGAATAGTGATTTTTTGTACACCACTGATTTCAAATAAGCCCACAAATAAAAGTCTGGCGGGGCTCAGACGAACAAGCATCATGCTTGTCAAGTATCGCGTCGCGGGCTGGGAGGTGATCGTAAACCGCAGGATATATGCAAATATATTTTAATATTTACCAAAAATGCCTATTTTTGTAGTTGTATACCAGGGAATCAGGTTACCCCTCATACACGTAACATCCATTTGGGGATCCAATATGGCGGCCGCCTACAATCCGTAACATCCATTTGGGGACATCGCGCTCGCCGCTGCGAAAAATGCAATTTACGATTCGAATCGTCGTAGTTAATGCTTTCTGACCGCGGAACAACATGGCCAAATAATCTTTCATTCGCCGGCCAACGACGATACAATCGATCGCCCATTTAAAAAGTCAGCATTAGACGTCAAAACACCAGTCTCGATCGGCCACCCCGCGGCGGCGTATAGTTCCGCGAAATGTTTGTTTTGTGGAGTGTTTTGTGGATATAAGTGAAGTGTTTACCAGATAAAAGTGAGTAATTTCCATTTTTAAGTAGTTTAGGCATTAGGATTAGTCAATTTAGACAGTCCATTTGCTGTTTTTCACGAATTTTCGAAGAAAACACTTTGGCAACCAACAAACGGCTCGCGAAAAAATGACCGTTTTTATTTTGTAATGTTTGTGAAACATCCCGATATATCGCGAAACATGACGTAATGTCGCTTTAATTTACTAATAAAATAGGTATTGCTTCATTTACATCCTAAGTTATCACATAATTAGGCGTATTTTGAACATTATATGTTGTTTTCTAATATGGCTCGCGAAAATGAAACTTGTTTTGATAATTACTATGAGAGAAAAAAGTGCGATTTTCCATAGTTTTTCGATGAAATGTGACTCTTTGGAGTATAGTAATTAGTTATTAGACATATAATAAGTCTATGATAAGACAATATAATTGAAAAAATCTAACGAATTTTATATTATGGGCATTCAAAGTTTATTATTAGGTTCGGACGCGGGAACTCTCAAAACTTTAGATTTTTCTATAATATCAGACAAAGCTCAAAGTTCTGGTGTGATTTCTAAGAAGTGTGATGTAGTAATAAAGTTATTTTGAAAGAATTTCATATAAAAAAATACCATAAGTAGTCACAAATTAAAAATTAAAAAATTTTTTTACGAGAATACATAAAATTTTTCTTGGCTGAATAAATAAATATTTTTTCCGTATTTTTGTATGCAAATAAGTAAAAAAAAATATCGTTTTGGTAAAGCATTTAATAAAGAACATAACTGTATTTACAATTTTTGATATTTACAAAAACTGTATTTACAAAAAAATCGAAATGATTTTATAGGCGAGTTTTTTCAGTTTGCCAATTTTGTAATATTTATTCATTATTATCTTAATTGTTTTACGAGATAAGGTTATAATGTTTTATATGTCAAATTTCAATGCGATCATTTTCCTCTTTATCTTTTTTAAATCCGTTTAGTGGTTTATAAGTTATGATCGTTTTTCTCAAGGCCGTTGACTCGCGTCGATTTTTTGCCCGAATATGTCGCGCGCAAAAGTGATTGAGTTTTTACCTCGCAACAGGAGGGGTTAGACGTAATTGATTGATAAATGACGTGATTCCCTGGTATAAACTACAAAATTAGGCATTTTTGGTAAATAAAAAAAAATATTTCCTTTAGTTCTACTTCCCAGCCCGCGACGCGATACTTGACAAGCATGCTTGATTGTCTAGAGAGCCCTTAGATCGGGCAAGCGCGGACGCTAGTCAAATCTTATATTTTCGAGATAAGTAGGCCGGAGAACGATAGCTTGAAATAATCGATGTAAAACTGCAGGTATGTGGTAAAGTGCCATCCTGCTGGAACAAGTACTAGAGCTGTCAACTACAACGGGCGAACCTGTAACCTCAGGAAGTTTTAACGAAATTTGATCGTTGTGTCTTCCGTGAGGTGAGCGCAGAAGACTTAGGACAAAACAGTCCAACGTCAAGCTCCGCCACATGCCCGTAAGAGGCCAACGTCGTATCCACGAGATAGCCAGGTATGTTACCCAACGGGCCAAAACTCGCGCTCTTACTTCCAGTTGCAACCAGATTACTCCGGTCTCCCGACTGGTTACGAGTTCGAGGTCGCTTGCGCGGTCCTCTCCTTTACGTAGCGGTGAAACGGTGTCTACCGACTCTAACGTGGACCACGGCATCCTTTTCCCGGCTGTTCACCCGGAATCGGGTAGCCGATGGTCGTTTCAAGAGCAGTCGCAGTAAGGTCAGCAACTACCTTCGCTCTATAGAAGACAGCACTGTTTCCAGACTCTCCCGACTGTTAGCCGGGGCGCGCACTTGCGGCCTGGCCGCGGCCAACGAGATACTGCGAACTGTATGAAAACGCGCAAGAGCGCGCTCACTTAGCCGCGTCACTTAGTCACTTTTTCTTGATAATGTGGTTGGTCCTGTATCTCTTGTGGATTTGAAGTTCCATAAATGCGGCAATTTCGCAGATAACCATGCTCAGCGCATACCCAACTACGCGGAATATAGCCTGTATCTGGGCATACGACTTACTTTTTGACAGATGGAGAAGCCTAACTGACATAGGTACTCATATAGATACGTGTACATATACACACACACATAATATATATTAAATATATTATACATAATATTATGTACATAAAATATATCATAGTGTCATTGCATTATACTACATTATATTTATTATCTTATATCATATTAAATAGTATAATAGTAAGAGATGATTTTTTAAGAGATGATTTGCAGAAATTCGCTCGACATAGGTTGTTCAGCTTTCCTTGAACGACCTATGTAGTCAAGAAGCCATTTTTCTATTTTTTTATTAAATAAAATGGTACTTTCTATTTCTATTATTTTGTTATCAAGACGGTTGTCAATTTTCGGTGCTATATAGTTGAATTGTCTTTGGGCAAATGAAGAATTAACTCGGGGGGGGGCAAATGAAGAATTAACCTGCAGATGCTGTTGTAGTTCGGTGTTGCTGGCTTCGTGGTCGTTTATCTGTGGTTCGATGAAAAAACTTGAGTGACTGTTTCACAAACACCTGGGTTTAGGTTTAGGTACATAAGTTAGTGGGCCATTACACTTCGTCAATTTATTACGCAAGATTAAAATATTTCTAAATCTATGGAACCGGGAGTGGATAGAACAGGGGGGGGGGGTTAAAGTTTGAAAAAGTAAAATTACTCCGCCATTTTTCAAGATGGCAGCTCAAGCACCGAAAAGACATACTATATAGCATTTCACATTATCGTCATTATAGCTTACTGAAGAACTGTGCCTATGGGGTGGATTGCGTTTGTTCGTGAACTGAAATCGAAAATGAGTCCATGTGAACGAGACAGGGCAATACGGTAGAGCAGAATGTGAAATGAACGGTTGTCACTTTTTCGCATTAAAACTACCCACAAAAGATAAAGCATCTGAATCTAACACCGCACGAAATGTGTTTAAATTTATTCGGACGAGTATAAGTTCGACAGGTAGTTTTTATCGACGATTGTTTGTCTCACATTTCGCCTCTAACGCATTGCTCTATCTCGTTCGCTTGAACTAATTTCAGTTTTAGTTCACAAAGAAACGCAATCGGGCCCTATATGTCCTTATAGTATAGGTATGTAGATAGAACCATCTTCACTCTGTGAGATTAAAATAATAATATTATTATAAATAAATTAAACATTAGTAATGTTTGAATAAAAATATACTTGTTGTATAAAACATCACTAAAAAACCACTTTTAGTATTCGACTTTGCCAAATGTCTAATGACTTAACAATCAAATGAAGGTATAGTAAATAAAATATTATATCTACTTCAAAAGTGGTATACATTAATTTGAGAATTAATGATTTGCTTAGCCTTCTAAACTAGTATTTAATATCTTCCGTACTAAATTTAATATAATTCAGGAAACAGAAGATGATTTATTATTCGTTTTCGCGCAACCTGATCTATTACTGAGTTTGAATTTGTTATTGAAGGACACGATGGCCATTTATAATGTCAAACAACCACTATAGTCTTCGATACCAGCGGATGTGTAGTTAGCAAGTATCGATGTTTTCGATAAAGGGGACTATGCCACATTATTTTATAATTATCTTTCGAAACATCTTTTTAAATTATTTTACTTACAAAGTAGGACCAGAATCGTCTTAGGAATGGTGCTGCAGATACTTACCTGAAACAATATAGAAAAAAATATTAAAACATATCATTTATAAGTCGAACTCTGAAGTAGGCGCAGTTTACGTGATGATTTTTTCTATTATAATAGTTTGTTTGATTAAAAAGCTTTATTGCATACACAATAGAGTACAATGAGGTGGGCCTATTGCCAATTGGCAATATCTTCCGGCCATACCGGTATATTTGATAATCCTCTGACCATTTCAATTTGATTTTTTGACTATTTATTATAATTCCTTTTTCCATCCATAATTATTTCAATTTGATTATTTCACTATTTATTGCAATTACTATTTATCTTTTTCGTGTTAATGAAATTAATTTTATCGTGTTTTATGATAGATATTTTACAAATATAATTTGCAGACTGACAGACTGACAGACGCATTGACATATCAATGACCTAGTTTTTATAGTAATGATTAATTTCTACATACATTGTTTATTGCCTCAAGTTAAGTCCTAATATTATTAGATACTATTTTTTTTTCTCTTTTACCATATGTAGTTTGAAGTATGCACAAGCCACTATTTCCTTGGTACGCTTGCCTTAGTACGGGCCTAGGCCTAGTTAGGCAGCGTTGATCTAAAGAAGGACTGGGCTGCAGTATACACCTTTTTTTTTTGTTACTATTTACAACGGAGCCTCTATGATAATATGTAATGTACTGTAGTTTTTTAGAAAATGCGAATTTCTTTGAATAAATACTTAAATAAATAAATAAATACTGCCAGGGTTATTGTGACTAATGGTTTATTAGGCAAATTGATTTACAAGTAATAAATGAATACACTTTAGTCGTCATAATAGTCATCATAGTATAAAATATAAAACAGTGATTAGTCACGAATGCCAACTCGATATCGAAGGGAGGAGGATAATCATGAGTTGTCTAAATGTCTCTTTAGAGATTGTTTAAACCTAGAGCCATCGCCGAAACGGTTACGGTCGGCTAGTGTCATGACACTAGCTGTGAAATATTTTTCTCGCCGTATCTTTAATGCTTTATTTCGTAAATCACACAGTATTTCCGTGAATAATTAATTACAATAAAAAATACAGTTTATTACAAAATATATCCGGATACGGATTCCAATAAAATTACAGAAAATACTTTCACAACAACTGAATAAAACTGAAATACCTAAAGATTTTCTAGTACATATTGAGGCTTGTGTTTAGGGTGTGTGTGTGAGTACTCGTGTTGAGTGTGTGTGTGGAGTGTGAGCGTGAGCGTTATTGTGAGGGTTGGGTACCTATCTAGAATATCCGACATATTATGTTCTTTTGTTAATATTGTGTGTACGAATAATCAGTTAGGTTTTGTTATTATTCGGAGTATTTATAAGTGCTTATGCAGTGCCGCATTAATCTATATAAAAGATTAATCCATGTACGATTTGTACCGGCAAAGTGGGTTGTCAAGCAATCTGACGACGAGATAGTGTAGAATAGACGTGTATTATACATGAAAAAATATTTAAAAAAAATAAAAAACACGACTGCTGTTAAAGAAAGTGAACTGTTTTATTTTTATTTTATTTTATTTTATTTGGTACCCAAACAGAATATTGACAACACATACAGTGACATATATATACTACAGTTACATGACTACATCAATATCCGTTTGATATGAGTATAATACACAATTAGCACAATGCATGAACAATGGTTGAATTTTTTAAAAAATACGTATAAAAAAAGGAAAAAAACAAAAAATACCAGAATTACAGTATTTTAAAGAGGGACGCTTTGAAGGAGCATAAACTATCATGAAATATATCGATGCGATTGTCAAGATGAAATTTGTTATACAGACGACATATACGTGGGATTACGTTATTTACTCCGGTATAGTTTTTTGCTAAAGGTGTTTTAAATAAGTCTGGGTATCGAAGACTTCTTTTGTATTTATTGTTGTATTTATGATTTTTAGTACGGTTTTTTTCGAAACATTTGTGGTTTATGTATTTATCCATATAGAAACATGTATATTTCCGGAATTTTCTCAATCAGACCTTTCATTTGACACTAAACAAGATATAATAATGTTAATTTATTGACATTTGGGCATTTAGACACCTACTTACTTGATAATTGAACAGTTAAGGGTACCACATGACACTCGGGATGACATAACGATTCTAACAATAGCACACACTTCTATATCGGCTTAACTTCTAAATTGGTTGACACTTCGAATTGCTAGCGAATCTATTTTAAATAGTACCTCCTTATTTTAAAATCATGATCGTAGGTTATACATAATTCTTTATAAAGATATAAAAAACAATACTTATCAAAATAAATATGTCCCTGGGCGCAATTGCAATTTGTGTATATTACCTTCCGACTATTAACTTAAAAGTATTTTGGTCAAGGGACGTTGTCGAAGGCATGCGTGTCTTTAATAGGCACTGCTAACCGTTTCCGTTCCGATTAGGTTACATCAATACGTCACATAATTGACATTCGTGCTATATTATTTGTATTGAGTAAAAGGTATATCTTTGAATGAGAATGTAAGATATGCAATGCTGGTCTCTAACATATCTTTTTTTATGCTATATATTTTTTGTAAAATAAGTAATGTATACATTTGCAAGACATAAAATATTAGGATATAAATACAGTTCTACATAGAATTTTCTCCCTGTATTGTGATCATAATCATATTTATTAATTATAGAATTTCAAAAGATATGAATCCGTCAATTTTGGTTATTAACATTTCGACAATTAAATACTTCATAATCAATTAGAGATAATCGAACACAATATCCAGTATTTTAAACGTGAAAGCATTATCTATAAAATATGTACCTAATAAAATATATGAAAGTAACAACGATAAAAAGCATCATAGCCCAGCATTATAGCATAAAGATCAATAACCATATTCCCAAAATAAAAAGAATATGTAATGATCAAATAGATATAGCTAGCAATAGCAATTAGATGCAATAGAACATAATATCTCTAATATAAATTAATAGTTAAAAAAAACCCTAAAAACACGCTTTTATAAATGCACGTAAAAACCACTTCATCAGACCTTGAAACCTAATCGTGGTCAAAGTTCATTCCAAGACTTTTCTAACAAGTCCAAACACAGCTATGACATAATGTTTCATCATGAAGTTCCAGTTCATATCTTCCGACGCCATCATTAGATCAGTTCGACAGTACCATATTATTGTATTGTCATCAGAACTACATACAGCTGCCAATTTTCATGACGCTACTATCCTTGGAAGATGGTTAAATTAGTTACCTTAGATTGCATTACATAGTTAGTTACATACAGGTCGACCTAATAAAAGTGTGTTAATAAAAGCAAGAGAAAGCTACATAATCTACAAAATACACCCTCCAAGTTTACCAAAATAATAATAACTAAATAATGTATCACCAAAATCATAAAAAAGCATCATATTTAAAAAGAATAACAAAAAATACAAACAATCGTCAAAGGAAGACAGCAATAGTCGAAAAAGGTATAATTAGTCAGAAGAAATAACAGTATAAAAAAATAATCACAATAATATTAGTAGTAATCTATATCAGCAAAATAATTAATATCTTCAAGTGATAAAATTACCAGCAGTGTTTAAATACAGATAAAAAACATAAGTTAAACCAATATTCAAAGCGTAAAATAATAACAATATAAAAAAGATGTAATATAAAAATAATATTAGCCACTATAATTCTAACAAAACATACCGAAAACACTGTCAAAATAATATTTTTGATGATGCATTCATCACATCCTATCTCACGTGCATACATCCTGGTTATACAACACCTTAACCAATAGTGGTGATAATATACATTGATTTTTTTTAACTTGGAACCCCTAACAATTAAATCCATTTCAGTCTAAATTACGAGACACATAAATTGATAATTTACCGTATGTTTTTTATTACAATATTTAAAAATTACTAAATGAATTTTTATAATTTTATTCTGAATTTATTGTAAAATTAATTTTTATAAAAATTCTTAATAATTTTAAAGGATCTCTTTTTTGTCCTTTTGCTGTAATATTATGCCCTTCTGATACTTTTTTATTATTATTAGTTAATTTTCTATCAGTATGTATATACTCAATTTTTTCTATACAGTATGTATATATGTTAATTGGTCTCAATAATTTCAACAATAATATTTTTTTATATTCATATTTTTAATTAATCGTCAGTTAAACGGCAAATATGCAAAAATAATAAATAGGTTTAGAAACGAATTTACGCGATGTTGCAACCGCGGTTGTCCAGGGTAGACTGACATATAGACAGTCTACCCCGGCGTTTGCAACATCGTTGAAACGTCGGGTGGCAAAATTCGTTTTTAAACCTATTTATAATGTCAAACAACCGCGATAATCTTCGATTTCATATTAGGGGACGCAATAATTAATTTAGCATGCGGAGTACACTAAAATATTTGACCTGAAAAGAAATTCTGAGAAAATATTACTAATTTATTTATTTATTTATTTTTATTTTTCAGAAAACTTACAGCGTTTTATACTTAATACTAACACATAATATATACATCTAAGGCCAATTAAAAGTTTTCACAATTAAATTAAATCTATTGTTACAGCGCAATGAGCAATGAACAAATGCAGGTTCAAGTAAGGGGAAAGGGATAGGGTAAGCTAAGTAAGTAAGTAAGATAAGCCATATTATGAGTTATGTAGATGTATGATATATGATGATATATAACGTATATACATATATACATACATACACGTGCACAAACAATAAATTAATATAAATAATACGATACGGCAATAATAAAATGTAAAAATATAGTTAATATAAATATATATAAATATATATATATATATATATATATATATATATATATATATATATATATATATATATATATATATATATATATATATATATATATATATATATATATATATATATATATATATATATATATATATATATATATATATATATATATATATATATATATATATACACATATATAATATACATCACAATGTGTTTATAATGTTAATATACATATGAACTTTTATAGAGAATATTATACTGACTAGAAAGCATTGTTATAGTGTAGTGGCGATTGCCACAGCCTACGTACCCAACGGACGAAGAAATACCAATCAAACCCGAAGGCTGTTTATCGTATTTCTAATTTCTTCGAAGCAAGTATTTGAAGATAAATTAAAAATATCCAAATATTGAAAGTTGAGGTTATATGATCGAAGTGCTCTATAAAAATACATATTTTGACCATAATTGGTATTGACTCTCGGTAGATAAAATAAATCGCGAGCCCTGGTCTTGTTGTTGGGGATTCGGTAGGAGATTCTGCCAACAGAATAGGGACTGTCTATTTTATTATTAATAATATTGTACAGAAAACGTATATCATATTGGAGGCGCCTATCCTCGAGTGAGTCCATGTTATGACGGTTAAGTCTCTCTGAGTAACTTTCGGAGGTTTGAAACGATTTAAAATCAAGATGTCTAATGAAGTACTTCTGGAGTCTCTCAACTCTATTTTTATAGACTGTATATTGAGGCGACCAAATGATAGATCCGTATTCGAGAATGCTGCGTACATAGGAGAAGTATAAAATCTTAAGGGTTCTTACATCGCTAAACGGTTTACACACTCGCTGGATGAATCCTAACATTTTATGAGCTTTTCCGGTAGCATAGTCGATGTGTTTATCAAACAGCAGTTTATTATCTAATACTAAACCCAGATCGCGCACCTCACTCTTTTCACTTAGGGGGATATGATTAAGTTTATAAATGAAATTTATTTTATTGTTTTTCCTTGTGAAAGTGATTTTTTGACATTTTGAAATGTTTAATGTTAACTTATTCCTAACACAATAGTCGTAGAACCGGTCGAGGTCTCTTTGGATGGAGACGCTATCCTCGATGCTATTTACAGACTGGTAAATTTTTAAGTCGTCAGCATAGGAGATGTGAAAACTATTGGAGAAACAATTGCCTACGTCGTTGATGAAGATATTGAAGAGCAATGGTCCTAAATGAGACCCCTGCGGTACCCCAGATGGGACCGATATAAAATTCGATTTATGCCCCCCGATGACAACAGCTTGATGACGATTGCTGACATACGAAGTGAACCAACGCAGTAAGTCACCATGTATACCGATATTGCCGAGTTTGCAAATTAGAATCGCATGATCAACTCGATCGAATGCCTTGCTAAAATCGGTATATATAACATCGACCTGAGAGCGATTATCCATTTGGCAAGATACATAGTCTGTGAATTCACACAGATTGGTCAAAACAGAGCGTCGCTGTGTAAACCCATGTTGCTGTTGGGAAAGAGACGAGGAAATAGCAGGATAAACTTGGTCGAAGACGACCTTTCCGAAAACCTTGCTTAGAGTAGGTGAGATGGAGATTGGTCGGTAATGTTCGACCTTCGATTTGCATCCACCCTTATGGATTGGTATGATATGGGCTTCCTTCCATTTACCGGGAAATTGTCCTTCGTCGACAGATCTTGTGAATAACATGCTGACAGGTTTTGCAAGTTGTGTAGCACAGTTAGCGATAAAGCAGGGAGGAATCGAGTCGCTGCCTGCACTTTTCTTCTTGTCAACTGCTTTAAGGTACTTATAAATCAATGCCTCATTTGTGTCGATGCTGCTAATAGTCGCTATTGGGGAAATATTGCTGGACGCCATATTATGTGATGAAGATGCGGAAGTTGGAATATCCGCAAACACGGATTCAAAATACTGAGAGAATGCTTCGGATATTTGTGAGCCACCGCTAATTGAGTGGCTGTCATAGGTCATATGTTGCGGAATTCTATCATTCTTCTGAAGTTTCTTCACATACAGCCAGAACTTTTCCGGGGAACGGGTTATATCACATTGGCATTGATTTATAAAGTTCTTAAAACATTCTGCTTGGACGCGTCTTTGTCGAGCGCGTAACATACAAAAAGTGTCATAGTCGGAAGAATTATGGATTTTTTTTAATATTAATAATTAATATATGTCTTAGACTTTAGAGTATTGTTTGTGTTGTGTAAGTAAAATAAATAAATAAAAAGTATTTATATACGTGTACGTTGAATACAAGTATGACTAGGAGAACTCCTATCTGGAGTGATATATAGTCTTATATACTCTAATTTAATCTATGGATATTTTTCGGAATTTTATATTATATATCAAAAAAATTAACAATGGAATGTAATTCTCAAACGAATTAGCGTTACAAATATGTACAAATATTAACCAAGGTGTAACAGAGGGACCGGCCTCCTCTAATGAGTTATTGTCATTAGTCCAACAGCGTTTGTAATTACCCAATCGCCTTAGAGTTAATTAAGGACGCGGAGCAACTTGCATCATTTGGAAATGCACCGATACGTAGTTATGATGACAGACGATTTTGCAACCAAAATCATAAACCTGTAGGCACTTCTTTACCAATGGCAATAGCGACACTAATAATTCTAAGGAAAGCCGCTGAGAATATACGTCCTGCTGTACATTGCTAAATATTTTTAAATTATAGGATAAGAAAACAGTTTCAAATCAGCACATTCATGAGTGCGTACTTTGCACCTATAGATGTCGACATGCTATCGACCATTGGGGCATTCCGCAAGGCAATGTTCTGACGCCGGCATCGTTCTTAGCGTTTTCCGGTACTTTATAACGGTGAGAGTGTTTCCACAGCAGGCAGCGACGCGGCAGCAATTTTTTTCCAGTAATCTGAATATTTCACACCTCTGCCGGTGACAAAAAAGATAATTACGCCGAGAGCGAAATGGTTCTGTTAGCTAAGCCAATCGGCTCCACTCGGCTCTATTCGGCTCGCCGCGGAAAACGAAAGTGAACGACTTGCGGCGCGTTGAGACGCGTTGCCAAATCTCAATTTGTCGCATTGTTTTGCTTAATAATTCTCGCGGTAGCGGCAACGGCGCATCCGACCACACGTGCCATTGTGTGAGAGACAACATGGTTAGCTCTAATTATATCTCCGGTATCGACAAAGCGAACAATAAGATGAGGAAAGAGTAAGTTAAAGAGTGTGAACGAGTCCGGATGGCATGTTAAAGAGTGAGACATAGGGGGTCTCAGCGGCAGACTCGGGGACAACCGAAAGGTTAACAATATGAGGAAGTATTTAGAACCTAAAGACAGTATGCGCAAGGATAAGGACGAGAACATAAAAAACAAGCCCAGCAAAGACCGAATACGAGGTTTAGACAGAGGCATTACGCGTTTCTGGCACCGCGTCTGAATGATTCCTTCTGCTCTTCCTTGACGGAGGCTAAAGTGCAGAGTATAATCAGCAGATTGACTGAAGAAATATATTATCAAGTGGCTCAAGACGAGAACTAGAAGCTAGTGCGAACAAATGGTGTCTCACATCCTAACGTAGGCCATATTTGGTAATTGATACTTGACAATAAATACATTTAGTTGATTATGACAAAACAAAATAAATTAATAACGTGATACTAAATAATTAATGTTACAATTTTAAATAAGAAGAAGAAAATTTTAAAGAAAATAAGAAACCTTTTTACCCGTCGTCTGATTTATCAATTATCACGGTCCGATGGTATAGTGGTTAGGTTGCCTGATCTTACATTGTAAGGTTCCGGGTTCGATTCCTGGCTGGGTCACCTTTTTCCGTGGGTTAAAATTATCGGAATTGCATTAAATTCTGTCGATCGAGAGCAATAAAAATGCGCATTTTTTTATTTTAAAAGTTAAGCAGTTGGATATAACCAGGAGGCAATAAGCTCGCCAATCTGTTACGATATTTTTATTTTGTGCAAATAAATAGTGTTTAATAGTACTTACTTACTAATAAAGACTGTTAACATATATGTTGGGAGCTAATGGGCCCATGATGAGGTGGCCACGATGACCCATGTGTTCAGGGTCGGTCACACTCACGGGTCAACACCCATCCGATGGCCTCCACGCATGGGGTGCGAGCCTCGGTAGGACACTGGGTCAACCAGTCTCCCCTGGGAATCAAACCTCTGGCGCTCCTGGACTGTCTGCGCACCGAGCGGCGCAAGCCAATCGACTGTGCTCTCCGACTAACAATCGGGGGAGTCTGGGAACTGTATTGTTTCCTATAGAGCGGGCGTGGTTGTCTACCTTACGACGACTGCTCTTGAAATGACCATTGGCCATCCGGTCCCGGTTCAGAGTCGGGCAAAGGACGCCTTGGTCCGCGATAGATTCGGTTCACACCGTTTCACCGCTTCGTAAGGGAGAGGACCGCTCAAGCGACCTCGAACTCGGAACCAATCGAGAGACCGGAGAAATCTGGTCACAATTGGAAGCAAGGGCGCGAGGGTCGGCCCGCCAGGTAACACTGGCTATCTCGCGGTAAGGCGTTGGCTTCTTGCGGGTTGTGCCGTAGCTGGACGTTGGATTTGTTTCGTCCAAAGTCTTCTACGTTCACTGCAGGGCGACAGAACGAGAAAATCGTTAAAACGTCCTGTGGTGACGGGCTCGCCCGTTGTAGTTGACACCGCAAGTTGTTAACATATATGTGAAGCGTTTAGTAGATTACGGGCTGGCCCGCTCGTCACACTCAACGAGCTGGAAACAGTTAGTGATTTAATAATAAACCTCAATTAAATGAATGATTATGAGCAATCTTTTTTGTGCCACCTATGACTGGAGGCGCTTAGTCAACATTCGCCACGGTCTGTGACATAACCGAGTCGTTTAGGCATCTGCCCGAAGCGGGACAATGACCACCAATTACAAATGCTAATATTTGAGGTTCTCCTTTAACCGCTTTAAGTGTAACCGCTTTGGAAAAGTCGCCTATATGAATGAGTAACAGCTTTTAAACGCTGCCTATCATATATGACCTAATCTTCCTCTTATATATTTGTATTGCCTTTTTCGACCCGCAACACAACTATATCCTTGTTATCCAGCATAGATCGCGCACAGGATCGAATACAGCCGAAACTCAACCGAGCAGATCACGAGTATTCATGCCATACACCAAGAAGGTGACAGGTAAGAAGGATGTTAAAAAAATCAACATAAAAACAAAACAACCCAAAATATTGCTCGATTTCTGAGGCCTCTGAAGAATGTACAGTAGTACGCTTATCCGAGGTAATGTGGACCGAAAGAACCTCGGATAATCGAAAACTCGGATAACGCGGACTCTGTCGTAAATCAAAGGGGAAACATACGGTAATGTTTAAAATGAATGCAAACGTAGTCAATGAAGAAAACGAACACATCTATTACCTACTCCTATTTAAATGTAGTTAGTTAAAAATGTGATACAATACATACATACATAAACTATGAAATACAGTACGATATAGTCAAATTGGAGCAGAGGGGTAATGTTGGGGGGTAAAAACATGCCATGGCCATGGCCTCTTCGACTTCGGTTAACTCGGAACTCGGTTAATCAGTGCTCGGATAAACGCGGCCCTGTTGTAATACCACTGCAAAGCCCAAAGGTGTGTATAAAACCGAATACAGCTGTGGTTAGCCTACATTGGACAAACGAAACAGCCCATACCCACTCGACGGATGGAACGAAAACTGTTAAAAACTGTTCAACGAGAAAAATCGGCGATTTATGAACACAAAATGGATACCGCAACTGACCGCTAGTCACAGCTTTAAAATCCCATTGTGCTATCCAACCAAAAAAATTATTTTCCCCGCATGATCCAAAAAGCCATTGAATTAAGAAGAACCACGAACTTCAATATACGGTTTTAAACTCTCTATTTCGTGGAACCCTCTGCTTAAATGTTCTCAATGCCCATCGCGGGATACAGTTAGTGTTGTGTGCACTGTGCCGAATCTGCAGGACAATGACGATTGACACTACTTCAGTCTACCATGTACGACGGCGTTTGTAACATCGCCGAAACTTCGGGTGCTACAAACTTCACGCGGTAAAGTTGTTTTAAATTTATAACGTTAAACAACCGCGATAGTGTTTGATTTCATGTAATAAAAATAGTCTCATTATTGATTAATCATGGAAAAAATAAAACCGTTTGTTAGAAATAAAACATAAAATTTAATGAGACTGAATTATTTAGGTACGGATAATTTCGATTATATGTGCTTTAATTTAAAATGTTGAATGGTTGGTTTTGAACTTGTATTGTTAACTAATTACTAAAAAAATGCATTATTATTTAACCACGCCTAATGAAATTAGTACCTATTAATCAGCTATAATATTAACTAAACAATACAGCCATGAACTTGTTAAATTACTGTAACTAATTTCACGATTAGGTACAAGGTGCATTTACCAAATTAAAACCAATTCCACGAAGCAAAGAACGTCATAATAATAAAAGGATAATATTAAAAATCTATTCCAAGGATTTTATATTATTAATATTATGAAGATTGAGAGTAGTAACAGGTTCAGAGATAAACATTGTTTTTCCCTAAATAGAGGTCTCATCGCTTTCGAACAAATTCAATATTACGACATATTATAATTTTATAATTTTTTTATTATTAAAGCACAAAATATAATTTCCTGCAGCATTACAAAAAAATGGGTTTGGACCAGTAGCGAAAAATAGAGCACACTGCAGTATCTTGGTCACTCCGTCAACACCGCCTAACTAGGCCTAGGCCTGTACTAAGGCAGTAGTATCAGGAAATATTTTACCTGTGCACACAAAAAAAAAAATAACAACTAAACTTAAAAATTAAACATGTTAAAAAGATAAAATTAAAATTACTCTTCCCTAGAGAAAATAAATATAATCGGTTGCGTCACCTTAAGACTTTCCCGGCAAGTAGTCAGGGACTTATTTCATTTTGAGTATTTATTTCATAAATAAAGTCAATGAGGAGTTTGCGAAAATTTCTGTTAATACGCGACGCAACGCAATGAAAATTTCAATCACAAACGCGCGCCATCTCATTCAATTTAAAAATAAAATTGCGATCGCGGGTCGCCGTGAGCCTTCGAATACGAACTTCGAATGAGACACGCATCGCAAGCGTCGGCGCTTTTAAGGACGTTACTATTTATTTAATATATGGCGGACTTTAAATATTATTTGTGTATATGAGATATTCCAACCAATATTTCACAATATGATTTTGGCTCAACAAAGCATCTGTGTATGGAATTCAAGTCTCTAATTATAATATTTCGAACGAGCCATGCATCGCAAGCGTCGCTGTTTTTAATGAACTTACTATTTAATTAATCAAAGAAGTAATTTTATTATTATTTTAGTCCCTACAGATTATTTATTTATTGCAGCAATACCCCTTGCACAGCCAGACATATTCTAGCTGGCTGCAAGGTGGCCTTAGATCAAGGACGATACACTTATCGCCACGACAAAGTCCTTGCTGTTATTCGTGAGATAATTAGCCTCTCAGTGGTTCGTGCCAACAAGGGTTTGACAGTACCCTCCAAACCCCCAATACAGTTTGTGCGGGATGGCTTTAAAGGCAAAAAACATTTCAGTACAAAACCTTTCTCAATAATCGAGAAAGCTTCAGATTGGATTATGGAGGTCGATTCGGTCTCTAAGCAGTATAAATTCCCTGAAAGTCTCGGATGCACAGCCCTGCGTCCAGGTAAAACTCTTTACTCTCTATCTCAGAAGATGGCCTTTATCGTAGAATTGACTGTTCCATGGGAATCAAATATCCCAAAAGATGACTACAAATTAAATAAATACCATGATCTCGCAAATGCCGTCACCCGGAACAGCTTCACTGTTCACCTTCACGCGGTGGAAGTTGGCGCTCGTGGCCTGCCAGCTAAATCTCTGTTTCACCTTTTTAAAGATCTTGGTCTCTCCAGGAAAATAATCAACTACTTCTTAGAAAAATTATCTAAAACCGCGATTTCCGCATCTCAAATTCTATGGCTTCGAAGGGGGAGTGAATGGGTGGTAAGGTGAACGCTCACATGTGGCAAGACAGCTGTCCTAAACCTACCACAGTCGGTCGTTAGTCCGGAATCCACTGCTCACCCCCCAGAAGAGTAATAACACTATATGATGGGCCCGACTTCGATCGGTGAATTCCATGGCAGCTCCGTTTGTATTTTTTTTTATTTATTGTGTCGCTATTATTTGTGTCAATACAAGCGATTCCAACTAATCAAGATATTCAACCAAACAAAATACAATATATTTCAACCAATGTTTCACAATGACTTTTCGGACCAACAAATAACATCTGTGTACCAAATTTTAAATGTCTAAGTCCATATTTGAGGATTGTGTATGGCCAGTGCGGCTCTTCCTGATGGACCGATTTCAACCACAATCTTTTGAACTCTTGCCATGACCGGCTAATGCCCACTTCCCAAATTTCAGCTCAATCAAATTAATTGTATGGGCGCTATCGTAGAGGAATACACACACACACAAGCAGACAGACATACACATAGACAGGCTTCAATCTGGAAATGGTCTTAATCGTTTCAGGGTGCTCAAAATGGATATTTGCGTCTTCATCTCAAAAAAATATATCATAGTCGGTTGGTGGACCGGAAAAGTAAAAACAAGGAAAACCTAAAGCTGAAACCTGAAAGAGAAGGAAAAGTAGTTTGACCAAGAATGAAAACTTAAGCTGAAGCAAGAGTCTACTTAACGAATGCACCGCTAAAACTTGATTTATATTTCTTTTTTTGTATTTTAATTTTTAGAGTTCGAGTACTTCTCTATTGTATACTTTCAGTGTATGGTTTTGTATGTCGAAGTGTATGGTTTTGTATGTTAAATGTGTTGATTTGGATTATTCGATTCGATTTATTTTATTTGTTAAATAATAATGTTATATATGTAGGTTCTTTTTATATATTTATTTATGATCTGACAAATCGAAGAAATAACCATGACATCAAATATTATTATTAATTGGACTGTTTAAATAAAAAAAAATTAACCTTGGATTGCTTTAAAAATTACTTTGATTAATTAGAATCTTAATATAGTTGCAATTAAATTGGATTGACTATATTTCATAGGTTACTGTAAGTAAATCTCAAAAATATCAGTTCAAATTATTGTTGTTATAGTTTTACAGTTTTAAAATTTTTATACATTATTTGAAATAATACTAAATTAATTTATGTGACGCAAGTTTTCAAATTCTTGAATAATTGGCATATTTTATAGATTATTTTTTGTGTTTTGTTTTTAATTTTTGACATTGTTATATTATTTTTATGACTCCTGGAATATTTTAAATGCTATGTTTCTTAGACTCTTGAAATGTTAACGTGATTGATTATTTTTACACCTTGCTATAACAAGTAATTATATAAAAATAACAAAAAACACGAATTCCGTTAAATAAAATTAAGTATTGTATTTATAATTATTTTATTGCTGTTTTTTTAATGAAATATTTGTGGTTTATGCATTGATCCATAAATATAGATGTATATTTTCGAAATGTACTCAATCAGACCTTTTATTTGACACTAAATACAATATACACGTATTTATGTTAATTTATTGACATTTGGACATTTAGACAACTACTTACTTGATATTTTGACAGTTACGGTGCCCTAAGACACTCAGGTTGACATAGCGATTCTAAACATACTACACACTTTCGAATCGATTCTAGCGTTTGGAAGTTGGGGTGGAATAGAAAAACGGAAAACGTACATTTATGAACCCTGAACACATTACACTCTTTTTTTTCGGCTGTCGTATTAAAAAAATATAATAAGCAAAAAGAATTATCTGGGGTATTGAAATTGTACGCCCTGTGGGCAAACTGTATCGAACTATTTTGCACCTGAACATCTATACCTCTAACATACAGTTAAACGATAAAAATCTGACAATCTATCTATCTATCTCTGTTCGGGCATACAGTAGCTACTACGTCAATTTTAATATGGTAAAGATTTTTGTTATAAATTTGCTTTCTTTGGCGCTGCCTCTTGGTTTATTCGGGAAACCGGCAAGAATGCAAGAAAGCGTGGACTCGCTCGAATCCGTAGCGGTCGTGAGCGTTGCGGGCTGAAATTTGCATGTATTTGCAAGCCTAGGCGGTCGTAATATTTTCACCGATCCATTACCGTTTTGCTCGAATTGAGACCTGGCAGCTGCCCGTACCATAATACAACAAACCGATCGACCGACTGCCGAGTATGGCCGAGAACGGCCGAGTCGTGTCGGTAAAGTGGTTCGGTTCCCTTCGCCAAAACGCGGAAGTGATTGCTTTATTTATGTGTGCAAGAACATTGTAATTACGCTGGGCTGCCAACGGTCTCGATATTTCGAAATACTGATTTCTGTCTAACCCAACCTAATAATAAACAAGTAAATATATTAAAACGAATAAAATATATGACTGCCGTTACAAAAAGTGAACTACTGTATTTATAATTATTTTTATTACGTTTTATTTATGAAATATTTGTGGTTTATGTATTATCCATATACCTATATAGATACATATACATTTCGGAACGTTCTCAATCAGACCTTTCATTTGACACTAAATACGACATATTGATGTTAATTTATTGACTTTTGGAAATTTGCACATAGAAAACTATTTACTTGATATTTGGACAGTTGAGGTACCCTATGGTACTTGGCATGACATAACGATTCTAACATTACTACATATCTCTAAATCGGTTTAAGAGTTTAGAAGCTATGGTGGAATAAAGAAGGGAAGATATGTGATCATTCTTTCAGCCATGGGATAAGTGTAGAAGACTTAGAGACTAGACAGTCTATTGTTTAGCTCCGCTAACAAGCCCGTTAGAGGCCAAAGCCTTACGGTGAGGCACCAAGAAAGGAAACCAGAGGGCAGCCTCGCCCCCTAACTACCAGTTTTGGAAGGATATCTCCGTCTGGAATTAACCTTCAGGATACCTACGTCCTGTCGACTGGTTAAAGGTCCCAAATCGCTTACGAGGACTCCACCTGTTATAATTACAGCAGTAATTCAATTTAAATATATCGCGGACTTGGGCGTCCCGTAGTGCCACACAGGGTCGGGTGGCCCAAGGTCATTTCAAAAGGGGCACGACAACAGGTCAAGGGAGTTGAGCAATCTAAAACCATATGGCATATATAATCAATTGTATGAGCTAAGTGTTACCTAGTTGGCAACACTGTCGCGTACGTCACCGCGTTGCGCTGTTACGTTTTGTCGAAAGCGAAAACGAAATTGATTCGGATCGAGTCACGACCGGACTGCATTGTCTGCGGGCGGCTCTCGATCCAGTAAAACCGCCGACCGACCAACCGACCGACCAACCACTCACCTACCCACCGAACCAATCAACCACCGCGCAAACCCACGCTCCACAATCGGGCCAGATCACGATCTAATTGCCGACGATATAACAGCAACAAAGGATCTTTTATTCGTATCGTTTATAAATACGCCTTTTGTTGCGGCATTGCAAACGCGTTCATGAATGGTTTCACTTTCGTTGTCAATAATAGACAACATTTTTACAAAAAAAAACCGACTCCATTTTTTTAATAAATGCAGTAGCCATGATAGGTGATACTTAAAACGTGCTATCATAATTGAATGCGTATACAAAATATTGTGTTTGTGCTGTTGACCGTTGATGAGTCCCGTCGTTGGAAGCAAACCCTGAGTGCTGCAGTCCTGTCTTGGTGAAACTTAGAACGGGCTGTCGTAATTGAATGCATATACAAAATTTCGTATCTGTGCTGGTGACCGTTGAGGAGTCCCCTCGTCGGAAGCCAACCCTGGATGCAGCAGCCATGTCATGGTAAAACTTAGAACGGGCTATCATAACTGAATGAACAACCCAGGGTGTAGAATCAGGTCATGCTTAACTTAACAAAAAGGGCATTGTCATCGGAATTGAACCAATATGTAAATTTTCAACTTCATATGATAATATTTGAGAAGTTACCTCAATTCCTTATGGATCCCATCATCAGAACAGGATTTTTATAATAATGGGACCAATGTGTAAGTGTATATGTTTTCAAATAAAAAACAAATTTTCCAAATCGTTTCATAAATGGCAGTGTTCTGAGGTAACAAACATTTAAAAAAAGATACAATCTAATTGATAACCTCCTTTTTTGAAGTCGGTTTAAAAATGGGCTTCCTTACCAAATTTTAACGACATCAATCTAATCCAGTGTTGTAAACAAGGTTATACACGTATTGTAGTAGTAATACCGTGTGAAGTTTGTAGTATCAGGGTAGTGTGCAGGCTACACTAAAGTGCTGTTAATTGTCATCCCTTGTTCTTCTGCGGGTAGGCGGCAAACTGCTGCTGTTACTAAGGTTATGGGTGGAGAGGGGGTGGTGGGTCAGCGCGCGCGAATTTTGAAAATCGATCGTGCACAGAATACTCAATGTATCTTGTTTCGCGTCCTTGCGCTGGGCGATCGGCATTGAGTACATTTTAAGAAGAGGGTTCCAGGTAGTAGAGAATTTGAATCTGTAGCCTCTATTGAAGTTCGGGGTTATTCTTATTTCAATGGCTTCCCAGATCATGCGGGGAAAGTACATTTGTTCTTTGGGTATCACAATGAGATTTTGAAATTGCACCCAGTGGTTAGTTCCGCTATCCAATATATGTTCGCAGTACGCCAGTTTTTCTCGCTGAACGTTTCAAATAACTTTGATGTGTTCTATCGGTTGAGTGGTTTGATGTCTTCTATCGGCCGTTTCGTTTGTCCAACATAGGCTAAATCACAGCTACACTCGATTTTATACAATTCAGGGTTTGTAGTGATATTACATCCTTCACAGGCCTCAGGGATCGAGATATAATTTGGGTCGGTTTGAAGATCGGTTTTATATCCACAGCCTTGATGTTCCATTAGTCGAGTGGCTTTGGGCCTTTTCGTTTGTCAAAGTAGGCTAACGGTTAGCCTACTTAGTAACGTAACTACAAAAAATGGGTCCCGGTGTAATATTTAACAAAAGGCCTCTCCTCTATTTACCTTCATTGTAGCATATAGGAAGTGATTTCTGTATACCTAGCTACATTTCATATTTATATTGCAATCGGCGTATTCGTTTAGGGGCATTGCCTCGAACATGTTGCGAAATCGAAAACGAACTTTAAGCTGTCAACAGAGACGTGACAGGAATAGCTAGAAATAATATTAGTAACGAATGAACTTTAGCAAATCTGGCTCTTATAGCATTGTATTTTATAATAACTGATTCAGCAATCTCAAAAATAGTTGCAAGTTTTGCAATTCTACTTGTTAAGGATTTTACACAAAGCTAATTTTAACACTGGGCTAGATTTAACACTGGGCTAACTGCATTCGGTTTTATACATACCGTGGGGTATTCCTATTCCTATATACTATTGTGAGCAATTATAGGCCGTGTCCCCCTTTACTCGCTGTCACCGAAATCGGGTGACCAAGAGGCTATTTTAAAGGTAAATGTCAACAGGTCAATAATTACTCCACTTCTTAGGAAAAATTACGTTTACCGACCGACGTTCCGTTTGTCAAAGTAGGCAAACACTTAGCTGTATTCGTCTTTATATTTTCTCTGGGGTTGCAGTGGTATTACATCATTACATACCTCATAGATAAAGCTATATTTTGAGTCGGTCGAAGATCATTTTTATATCGAATTTGTTTAGAATCTTACCTTTACAGGGTGAGTTTTTAGTTGTTGTTATCCTTGAAGTGGGTGAATCAGTACGAGCAAATAAGCAACTTTCGATATAAAACAAATCGATTTTTTTTAATACCTTACCTTTTTAATACCTTAATTTACTAAGCATGGTAAGCAATATTAATTCACTTACTTTGCGCAGAAAAATACTCACCATGACCAATGTTTTTAAAATTACCGTGGTAGAGTTAAAAATCCTAGCATGCTAGCGAAGGTCTGTCTCTTTGTACCGGAAAATTCGTCTCCGGAAAAGGAAGTGGCTGCAATTTAATAAGGCAAAACAGGTGATCGAATCTCGCTGCTGTGCAAACAAACACACAAACGAAAGCTACTTAATTACCGTGTTGGTGACCTTTTATATTGGCAAGAGGAAATCGTCTGTATTTTTCAGAAACATGTATTATTGGAGTGGTTATTATAAACATAATTATTTTGAGCGTAAGTCGTGTGTATTATTTTCATACTGATGATTTTACCTGACTAAGACGACAAGGAAGGAATCACAAATCTCCCATAGGATGGGGACAGTTCGACCATTTTACTCGTCTTCATTTTTCTTAATAACTGTAATATTTTAAAAATATAAACATGTAGGTACATACAAAAAATATATATTATTTAATATCAAATACTTTCACAAAATTTGTACCCTTACAATTGACTACAAGGAAAAGTTGTAAAGGAAGTTGGTGAAATATTTATTATTTATTATTTATTTAGGTACATAGGATTAGGTATACAGTTCATTCATAGGTCATGTAATCTTATAATAATTATATAAATTATTTAATAATTAATATAGGGAGGTTTAACACATCTTACATGACCTTTACTGCCAATAGCACATCTAACTAGGCGATAATTTGGCCCGTCTCTAGATGTGCATATTTTTATGCAATTTTAAGAAATGAAGTGTTTTTTTTAAATAAATTATTTGGACCCACCACCTGTATATACACATGAATATACCAATTTTATAAAAAATATAGCTATGTAATAAATATATACATAAATAGGAACAAGTCTGTTTTTGTTTTTGTTTTATACTCTTTATTGTGAAATTTCACAATGTGCAAACCGCCCATTGCGAAATTTCATTCGCAATCTAGCGTATTTCGACCGGTTAAAGCAACTTCCACTAAGAATCTTGTTTCTTTGTTTCTAGTCTTTATTGTAAAATTTCACAACGGACGAGTTTATCATCATACGATAATCTCTTATAAACAACCCTACTATGAAGTGTGTATATGTATATGTGTGTGTAAGTGTGTATCTTGTTATCGCATTCGATCGACAGAATTGAAATGAATTGAAAAACTATAAATATGTCTTGGCCGTGACTGTATTTTATTGACCGCCGTTTTCATTGCGTCACCTGTGTTTTATTTATCTTTTGAGCCATTAAAACGAGATCACCTAGCGAAAGCCGTAGTATTCTTTTTAACCAATCTAATCGTGGGTTCGCAGAGTATCGGTCGGCAAAACGCGTGTACGCTTTCGCGGGATCTTTGCTCGTAGTTTCCTGCGCAGGCGCCGCGCAATTTCACTCAGTAGCAGGGTCGGATCTTTGAAAAAGGTACAGTACTGTAATCAATTGGAACTAATGGTATTTTTCTTCGAAGAGTGCTTTATTGGACATAAACATTCAAAAACAGTACTGGCCCTTCGCCAGCATTTCCACCACTGGCCTCGTTAATAGCCTTTGGAAATATTATGAACCTTAAAGCGACTGAGCTAGAGACCATTTGCAAGATATTCAGGGTTGTGAAAGATAGTGAGCTTGCATATGAAATATGGTAATTGTGACAGTACCGGCTCTAGGGGTTCAACACCCATCCGGCGGCCTCCACGCATGAAGCGCGAGCCCGGGTAGGACTCTGGCCTTAGGGCTAGTTTCCCTCAAGAGTCGAACTTATGGCGCTCCTGGACGGTCTGCGCACCGTGCGGCGTAAGCCAATCGATTGTGCATTCTGACTAACAGTCGAGGGAGTCTGGAAGCTGTACTGTTTCCTATAGAGCGGGGGTGGTTGCTGACCTTACGGCGACTGCTCTTTGAAAGGACAATCGGCTACCCGATTCCGGGTGATACAGCCGGGCAAAAGATGCCGTGGTCCGCGATAGTTTCGGTTTACACTATTTCACCGCTACGTAAGGGAGAGGACTGCGCAAGCGATCTCGAACTCCAGTCGAGAGACCGGAGTAATCTGGTTGCAATTGGAAGTAAGGGCGTGAGTGTAAGCCCGTTGGATAACATGCCTGGTTATCTCGCGGATAAAGCGGTGGCCTCTTACGGGCATGTGGCGGAGTTTGACGGTGGACTGTTTTGTCCAAGTCTTCTGCGTTCACTTCACGGGAGATAGAACGACCAATCGTTAAAACTTCCTGTGGTGACGGGTTCGCCCGTTGTAGTTGACAGCTCTATTTGTTTCAAACCCCTGTTTCACTAAAGCGACTAGCATCCAGGGCGCGTCGTCCTGTCAATTGTTCGTTTGAACGCACATTAAGCTGATTTTTCAACGTGTGGGGAGTGTGTGTTCAGTAATCGGTGTACTATGGTGTGTGTGATGACCCACCAGGAGAACAGCCGTCGCGCCTAGAAGAGAGCACACGATTAAGAAGAGCAAGCATATTATGAAATTTCTCCTGTGGCGTACTAGCACCTACTTAAACCGTGCCATTTATTCGGACACGTGTGAATGGTCTACTTGCGTAGCCCGGATGAATCGTATGCATATATTTTTCAAACGTTCAACTTTGTTGAGTAACTCCTCTGATAAATCGAGATTAGCCACATCTGTATGACCAAGAACAAGTAAATATATTAAAAAGAATAAAAAACCACAACTGCCGTTACAGAAAGTGTAATATTGAATTTAAAATTATTTTTATTCCGGTTTGATTTATGAAATATTTTTACTTTAATTTTCCAGCTTGTACGAAATTCTTTATTCTACATTACTAAATTTTCTATATTTTACATTGCCTAGTTTTTTTATATTGGTTCATAATATATTTAAAACAATGTAAATGTCCGCCATAGAACAGGCTATTGCCTAGTTAGGCGACATTAAAATAGGATCACTGGCAACAGTTTCTTGCATAACATATTATAAGTTTTTTGCTACTGGATTCTCGGCTATGATATTATAATTGAATTACCAAATAAGTAAATATATATTTTTGTAAAAGTACATGTATTGTCCAGATAGATCTACATGTATATTTCCGGAATGTACTCAATCAGACCTTCCATTTGACACAAAACACGATGCATTTATGTAAAATTATTGATATTTGGACATTTAGACAACTGTTGTTTACTTAATATTTTGACAGTTGTGATACCCTATGACACTCGGGATGACATAACGATTCTAACAATACCTCGTACATCTAAATCTGTTAAAGTGTTTAGAAGTTATGATGGAATAACGAAACAGAATACGTACATAGATGAACCCTGAATGCATTACACTATTTTTTTGCTGGGAAGTCGTGTAAATAGTAAGAGGGAAGACTGTGCAAAATATATAATATATATATATTTAAGGCGTATCTTTGGTCGATGTGGCAAAATGTGTAGATAGATGGTTGCCGTAATTCGGCTCTGCTCGCCAGCATAGTGATATAGCAAAGCCCGGCCAGTGCATACTAGCTGTTAGCGTTTGATTGCCGCGTATTGCGTATTAATTGCACGTTATTAGCGGCTATCTAACAAAAATGTCGTCATAAAACGTGATGGCGGAATAGTAGAATTTTATGCAATGTTCGGTTTACAGACGGCCGAAATCCGCAATAGAAATTGTGACTAAATTGCGTTTGGCTGGTTGTGTTTAATTTTATGAGTGTCTATCACCGCTGCGAGGCCATTACGCAAAGGTCAAGGTATAGATTGAACATCAAGTACGCTTACTACATGCATACTGTCCAAATTTAGTTTCCGAATACCATAGAACCTCGCTTATCCAAGGTAATGTGGGGTAAGTCGGATAATCGAAAACTCGGATAACACGTACTCGGTCAAGTAAATCGAGGGGGAAACGTACGGTAAAGTTTTAAACGAATGAAAACGTGGTGAATGAAGTAACAGAATATCTATTACATAGATAAATATACATCAACAGTTAAACATGTAAGACAATACATACGTACATAAATTATAAAATACAGTAAGTACTGCATAGTAACGATGGAATAGACGGGTGACGTTTGGGGGTGAAAACACGTCCTGGCCGTGGCCTTTTCCACCTCGGATAACCACGGTCCTACTGTACTAAAAATCTATCTAGCTTATTTCAATCGGTTAAAACAACTTACATTAAGAAACTTGTTTGTTTGTTTCTACTCTTTATTGTGAAATTTCACAGTGGGCGTGTTGATTATCATACGGATATCTCTTACAGTGTAGTATTTATATGTACGTGTATGTAACATGCGTGTAAGTGTGTGTCTTATTACTGCATTCAATCGACAGAATTGAAAATGCAATTCCGTTAATTGTATCCCAAAGGAAAATGGTGGCCCAGTCGGGAATCGAACTTGGAACCATACCATGTAAGATCAGGCTACCTAACCACTACGCCACCTGGGCCGAAACTATATACATGCCTATCATTAATTCTTTGCCATAGTTTTTTTTTGCCTGAAATAATTTAGTTATTACATGTGTGTGAAAGATACCATAATGGTCTAGATCTTCGCGACGACATTATCCTAGCATGATTTCCGATGCGCAACTTTAAACACGTAAAAAACAGAAAACATTATGTATGTACTAATTAGGCAAAAACAGTTGTTTTGTTGGTCAACTGTCCCCGTCCTATATGGGAGATTTGTTCATTCCCCGTGGAAGTCTCTGTAGTCACAGTAGTCAAGTAAAATTATTGGTATAAAAATGATAATAAGCACGAATTAGGTTTAAGGGAATATATTTTTACACGACTGACCAACAAAAAGGAGTATAATGTGTTCAGAGTTTATCTATGTACGTTTTCCGTTTCTTTATTTCACCATAACTTCTAAATACTTAAGCCGATTTAGAAGAGTGTGGTATTGTTAGAATCATTGTGTTTTCCCGAGTGTTACATCCTTGTAAGGTACCCTGTAAGTGTCAGTTAAGTTACCCACCTTAATTCACCAAATATCAAGTAAATAGCTGTCTAAATATCCAAATCTCTAAATGTCCATAAACTAACATAAATATATACATAAACCACACATATTTCATTAAAAAAACCATAATAAAAATAATTATAAATGCAGTATATCAGTGTTTGTAACGGCGGTCGTGTTTTTGTTTATTTTAATATATTTACTTTTTGTTGTTTGTTTTCGGAACGTGTGGTGTGGCGGCAGCGCGGTTTCGATTACGTGTCGCCGATATTCGCGTTCGATAACAGCTGGTTATCCTGCGTGCATGAAAGTTTTATGAGATAGCAGCCAGTTTGGCCGCCGGAAAAAGTAGCGAATCGTAAATTAATACGAGCGACCGGCCGTGTTCGCTCGCGCATTCGATACCGTTTCGCTGCCGCAACAATCGGGGAGAAAATCGGCCAACCGCTGCCCCGAACTGAATGTTGCGTCGATCCTTCTTGTTGGTTGTTTGGTAGCCAACGGTTCTCGCGCGGTTGAGCCACTAAGACCCATTATCGTTCTCTGGGGTCGGCTTAACTCACGGCTCAGCTCCTATCCAGTAGCCTCCTCGAATGAGAGTCTACCCCTGAAAGGACTCTGTGTCCCAGGCTACGTCTGGTGGATACATTTCCTCTGGGAATGGCTCTTGGGCGCTACTAAGCGGTGTCAGTCGACTACTAGCTGACTGACAGCCAATCGACTATTGCACTCCTGCAAATTACGAGAGGAGTCGGGAAACGACATACGGATTCCTAAGAGCGAGAATGGATGCTGGACCTGATGTCAGCTACCATTGAAATGACCAATTGACCACTCAATCCCGAGTTCAAAGCCGGACAAAGGACGTCATGGTCCGCGATAAATTCAAACTGAATTACCTCGTTCGGGTTCGCTTGTTGTAGTTGACAAGTGATGTTAACATCACTTGGAGGTGTCGACTACAACGAGCGAACCCGTCACCTCAGGATGTTTAAACGATAGTGATCGTTCTGTCTCCCTTAAGGTGTACGTTGAAGACTTAGGGACAATACAAACCCATTGTCCAGCAATGCCAATAAACCCGCCATAGTCTAACGCCTTACGGGAGGGTACTAGGAAGGTAGCTCACCGGGGGGCCACCTCCCCTCCTGGCTATCAGTTTTGGCAGGATATCTCCGCCTGGATTTCACCCTTCAGGTTACCTCCCCTCCGTCCATCCGACTGGTTACGGGCTCGAGGTCGTTTGCGCGGTCCCCTACCTGCCGTATTTCCAGCGGTGATTCAGTTTGAATCTATCGCGGACCATAGCATGGCACGGCCTCTACCTGTTAATAGCGGTAATTCAGTTCGAATTTATAGCGGACCGTGGCGCACTTTGCCCGTCAAACTCACACGGGACCGTGTGGCCAACAGGTCGTTTCGAAAGTAGCTGATATCAGGTCAACAACTACCCCGCTCAAGAACCACCACCCAACAAACGTACGCTTCCAGGTTATTCGCCGGAATTCACAGTATGTTGGCTACCGCCGCACGATGCGCAAGCCGTTAAGCAGTGCCTGAACATCCCCCATAGGAACTGATCCACCTGCCGTAACAGGGAAAACAGAATCTTTTCCAGGTTCGACCCTGCGAAGATAGTAATATATATGGGAATTAAACCGTGAGTTGAGCCGACCCAAGCTGCACGGAACTATTAGCTGTTTCCTATGACAGCAGAATTAGATGTTTACCTCATCCCACCTTTCCTTAGAAGCTGACCGTTGGCCAGCCGATCCCGAGTGACATGCTGATTCGATAGATAATGAGTCAGTCGCAGAAGAAGGTCGATGTCTTTATTCAGAATATACCTACGTAAATGTTTTCCATTGAAACATACTCCTGTGTCAATTTTGATTAAATCAATTGAATCACGACAAAAACACAAATACTTTTTTTACCTGTTTTTTTAAGAAAACTCGTAAATTTATGCACAATACATCAGTAAGTGCACAAAATACAAAAGTGTTTGTCGAAGCAATTTCCACGCAATGTGACATAAACAACTATAGGATACCACGAATCGCGTATTATTGCTCGAATATTTTAGTGTGTGCAATCGTGAAAAAGTTAAAAATTCGCATTATTTTCGAGTACAAGACCAAATGCCGGTGTTATCCATAACAGCTGCTTGCGGTTTGGCGCAAAAGTTGAAGCAAATGTGTACTATCAAGTACTTCAAACATCGATAGAAAATCTCGAGATTAAACAACCGAGTTTGATCAATCGTTCTTCGCCACTGCTTCCGCACGACAACGCACGACCAGAAACACAGAAAACTGAAAAGTTTTCACAGAAAACTGTCGGGCAAAGTTGCGACTGGAGACTGTTTGTCCCCAGCGTACTCGCCAGACCTCCCTGCAACGGAATCCCACACTTTTAAAAATTTGGATAACATTTATAGGTAAAAACTCCAAAGAGGCGGTACAAAACGCCTTCGAATCATTCATTGCCTGAGATTTCACCAGCTCCTATAGATCCGATAATGCTGCTGTTACTAAGCAGCTTAAAAATCAAATCGACAGTACTTCAGTCTAAACAGGACAACGGCGATTGCCACATCGCCGAAACGTCGGATGCTATAAAGTTGACACGGCAAAATCCGTTTTTGTTCTTATTTATAACAACCTAATTAGGTATACGACTTTTTGTGATTGTGATTTCTCAAAAAATATATCTCTTTCAGATTATTTTCATTCTTTTCAGTGTGGACTAGGCATACTCTGCTCAATTGAGGAGTTAGACACGTGTGTATACTATTGTCACCCAGTTTATATCTACTCTAAATGGATATTAAATACTGTTCTTGAAAACGCGAAACTCTTTAAAAAATCACTGAATTTCACTGTTTTTTTTATATATTAGAATAGTCAATAAAAACTGTCCAAAATGTAAAACGGTTTAAAGCAAAAGTTAAGAAATTTTCAATTCTGTCGATCGAATGCAATATCAAGACACACACTTAACACACATGTTACACGCAGCATAAAAATTAACACTTCATAGAAGGGTTGGTTGTAAGTGATTCATTCACAATAAAGAGTAGAAACAAACAATAATCTAATATATGTATGTATGTATATGTCTGTGTATGTGTGTGTATAATAGCGTTCTGTTTTACCGTATATTTGTAATATATATCATGAATGTACTTATACTTATGTAATATATAACTAAGCCTGTTATGTCTGGTATATTCATATTAATACATATCGGACATATGATTTCTTTATGTATGTGTAATATTTTATCCTATCATGTTGGTATTATTTTTTAAAGTAGTATAGTATAGTTGTGAAATAACATCAGCTCTACTCAAAAAACCAAGGCAATTTAATTCGTATGCCCAGATTCAGGCTGTTTGGCCTATTTGGGCATTCGTCTAGAACAGTGATTTTCAACAAGAGGGTCACGACCCCCCAGGGGTTCGCGAAGTGACCCCCGGGGGGTCGCAGGCTAACTAAAAATAAAAAAACTAATATATATCAAGATATTATTAATCGTCCAGCGAAACACTGTATTAAGATAATTAGTCATAATTAAAGAAGCACTATATATTTCCCGAAAATAAAATAAATTAATATTATATGCAAACATTTACAGCTTCGGAAGAGAAGCATATTTAATATGTGTTTTGCTATTGCATATATAAAACTTTATGTTGAACTTTATGTTGATCTGGTTAGATATAGCTTCAAAAGTGAAATAAAACAGTTAAAATGTATGCAGCTTTCGCCATTATTTTACAAAAACTTTATATATTGGATACTGGGCGTTACAGTTGCTTAAGAGTTTTATTTTTTTATCAAAAAGGCGGGGTTACGATCTAAAAAAGGTTTAAAAACTCTGGCCTAGAAGGATTGTATGGGTTGTTCTCATGTTTCCCTATTGCTTATATTAACTAATTGCAATTTACCTGTACAATTGCATTGATTACTCACTACCAAATATAAAATAAATAAACTGTTAAATTTTAATTATACTGTGAGGCAGATCGATCTCCTCTGTAAGGGTGTGCAAGTTGACAACGCTGGCAGATCAGATTCGATCTCATTTCATATCTTTCACTTTCACTATCTAGGAAACGGAGTGGCCTGCTGCTCGTGACGTCACGGTCGATCGGCGCCGCACCACTTATGCAATGAAATATCACCTCAGACTACAGCCTTTGTATATCGGGGCCAAGAAGTGGACCACATTTGGACCTTTGCTATGGGAGAAGCAACGCTCATTACATTTTAAACAAATATACCAGTACTTACGTTTTGGCCCTAAAATATCCTAACCTAACAACGATTGCTTTCCGCGCGTCTGTGTATTTCTTATATATTGTGTATTTCTTATATTTTGTGTATTTCTTATATTTTGCGTATTTCTTATATTTTATGTATTTCTTATATGTTGTGTATTTTTTAACACACTGAACTGTTTATTTCCGTAGGGAGCTAATGGGCCCTGTTGGAGTTGGCCACGAAGACCCATTTGTTCAGGGTCGGCCACACTCACGGGTCAACACCTATCCGGCGGTCTCCACGCATGAAGTGCGAGCCCGGACAGGACTCTGGCCTGAGGGCTAGTTTCCCCCAGGAGTCAATCCTTTGGCGCTCCTCGACAGTTTGCACACCGTGAGGCGTCAGCTAATCGATTGTGTATTCTGACTAACATTTGGGGGAGTCTGGAAACAGTACTGTCTCTTATAGAGCTAACGGGCCCATGATGAGTTGGCCACGATGACCCATGTGTTCAGGTCGGTCACACTCAAGGGTCAACACCCATCCGATGGCCTCCACGTACGGGGTGCGAACCTGGGTACGACACTGGGTCATCCAGTCTCCCCTGGGAATCAAACCTCTGGCGCTCCTGGACGGTCTGCGCACCGAGCGGCGCAAGCCAATCGATTGTGCTCTCCGACTAACAGTCAGGGGAGACTGGGAACTGTATTGTTTCCTATAGAGCGGGGGTGGTTGTGTACCTTATGGCGACTGCTCTTGAATTGACCATTGGCCATCCGATCCTGGGTGAACAGCCGGGCAAAGGACGCCTTGGTCCGCGATAGATTCGGTTTACTCCGTTTCACCGCGTCATAAGGGAGAGGACCGCGCAAGCGACCTCGAACTCGGAACCAATCGAGAGACCGGAGAAATCTGGTCACAATTGGTAGTTAGGGCGCGAGTGCCGCCCGCCAGGTAACATACCTGGCTACTCGCGGTAAGGCGTTGGCTTCTAACGGGTTGTGGCGTAGCTAGACGTCGGATTGGTTATATCCAAAGTCTTCTACGCTCACTGCACGGTCGATAGAACGATGAATCGTTAAAACGTCCTGCGGTGACGGGTTCGCCCGTTGTGGTTGATATCTCAATATGTCTCTTATAGAGCAGGGGTAGTTGTTCACCTTACGGCGACTGCTCTTGAAACGACCATCGGCTACACGATTCCGGGTGAACAGCCGGGCAAAGGATGCCGTGGTTCGCGATAGATTTGGTAGACACTGTTTAAGGCCGCGAGTGTCTTCTCGCTGGGTAACATACCTTGCTATCTCGCGGTTAAGGCGTTGGCCTCTTACGGGCATGTGGCGGAGCTTGACGGTAGATTGTTTTGTCCTAAGTCTTCTGCGGTCACCTCACGGGAGACAGAACGATCAAATTTCGTTAAAACGTCCTGAGGTGACTGGTTCGCCCGTTGAAGTCGACAGCTCCAGTTGTTCATTTCCGTAATGAAAGAGGAAATTGTCCCGCAAGATACATCTTCAAATCGTCTTTCAGACGTGTTGCAAAAAAATATTTCAAGCGCCTTGTGTAATCATAAAACCTTATTCTTCCTTAATTCCAATAAATCTATTCCAATTTGTATCCCTTCCATTTATTAAATATGTACCTATATTATTTATTTACCGCCCATACAATCTGTGCGAAATTTGCGCGCTTGTGGTCGTATCGTACGGAGTGATTACTCGTCTCTATACGTGATAGAAAAATATATTTAAAATCATTCTCGTGGGTCGTGCATTTCGTGGTTTTTTATCGGGATCTGCACCAGCGTCTGGGGTAGCTACCCATCAAAGCAGTCAATAAAGACCAGGAAGAAGCGGTTTTTCAAGGCAATCCTTTTTCTGATTCCTGGCTTTATCCACACTTGGCTGTCCAGCTCTAACCAATACCTTTTCTTAATTGTACAGTCCGCTGCATGACTTCCAGGATATCGACCAAATATTATATGACAAAATATTACTCCCTTTATAAGGGAGAAGGAATAAACCAAAACAGAATAACGGAGCACACTATTAATAGAGACATGACCACAACAAAACCATGATTTAAGGTCCGAATGGACCTGAAGTGTTGTAATTTACAAAAGGCAATATCATCACATTTTTATTTTTATTTTTAAATTTGAAATCGAGGGAGCGGGGGAGAGGATGGTTTGTCTCCAAAACATGGCCATGTTTCCTGTGTTTTTCAGCTTTAGGAAATTATCTGTTTAATTCGGTTTGGTTCCGTGCAGCTTGGGCCTGATGGCCTGTCTGCGTTTTCTAAGGTCGGTCCGATTCACAGTTCACCTCCCATCCGGTAACCTCCCCGAAGAGGGCTTAACCCGGAAGGGCCGCTGTGAAGTCTGCCTGCGACTGTAACCTGCTGTCGTAGACAATTGATATCGGAAGTGGGGACCCGGAGGAACACCGGGGTGGTCTGGAAATGTACGTTTCCTAAGAATCGTGGGGGATAGTGGTTGACCTGGTGTCACCTATCTTTATAAACGAGTGCGCTTGACAGTCTAAGGGCGCGTCGGAAGCGTGACAAATTTGAATTACGAATTACCGCTAATGTCAGATAGAGACCGCGCAAATGACCTCGAATCTGTGACCAGACTAGAGGATGAAGAAATCCGTCCAAATCTGGTAGAATGGGCGCGTGGATGCCCGCTGGGAGTGCCTTGCGGTAAGGCGTCAGACTCTTACCGGCTATTAACGTAGTTTGACTGGATTGTGTTTATCCAAGCCTTAGCATTCATCCTTCATACCGCAGGAGGAAGGATGGCAACCAGTGCCGGATTAACCTATGTAGAGACCCTTAGAACATTGTAGTCTTGGGCCCCATTTGCACTTTTTAGATCCTCCTTTAGGCTGTCAAACATTCTGACGACGTTATATTGTAGAATAGACGTATATATCAACAAACCACGATCGCACCGCCAAAGTGGGTCATTAAATATTTCTGACAACGCTATCGCGTAGCAGTCTTTGCTACGCGTAGCAGTCTTGCACATAAAAACAAAATACGATCGAACAGACTGGCATAATTTATAACAATTATACTATTCGTCGGATCGAAAGTTAATTAAACAATTCTCCTTAGAATTTCAATTACAATTTATTTTATTTAGAAACAATTTATAAAAATATGTTTTCAACTATCCCTTGTCGCGGGGCCCCTGAAAGGCGTCAGGCAAATAGGCCGGTGCCTATTTGGCCTATTGGATAATCCGGCACTGATGGAAACAGTCGTTATAACTCCCTGTGATACACGAGCGCCGAATCGGCACTAAAGAGGAAAATATTATTCTCATAAATATTTACCTCAAAACGGACCTACCACGACGCGCCTAAAGTAAAGGAGCGTAACATTGTTCTTACACCTACTAAGAATCCTGCCTCAGGGTGAACAGCCCTGAGACGCCATATACTCGAAAGCCGAGCCAATGGACCCGGCTCACACGAAGCCCCACCCAACAGTACGAGAAGTGGAAGAAGTCACAGGCCTATATACAGGGCCTGTCGACCGATATTCGACCCCTAACTCCCTGGGGTGGAAGGTTCAGCCCTAGAAATCGACACGCCCTCAACTGTTTAATTTGGCTAAAAGAGCCTCTTCCAAATAAGTCCGCAGTCGTTTGTACAATACCTTTTATTGTTGACTAAATATGTATTAGGTATTATTATCATCAAACAGTTTTTAATGCGATAAATCATTGCCTTTTCAAAACTAAATACGAGTGTTATGATTTAGTGCGGCTCGGTGGCGAGCGATTAATCGTCGATAATGTTGATTTCGCACTTAAATGCTTGAAAAATGCAAATCGTGGGCACTTTCGCCTCGTGTCATTCGCCCGGCGACACTTTATTGTCTCAGTTGAGCCAACCTTTGCATACTTTTTTTTATGAATAATCATTGAATTTGTTTACATTTTAGCCAGTCGCGCCGCGCAGGCAGATCGCAGCAATATCGTCCGGGAGCCACTTGTAGTTCCGGGAGCCATTTCATTTGGGACGAGCGATAAGACCACATTCTTATAAAACGGTTGTGTCACCTTAAGACTTTCCCGGCAAGCAGTAAACCCCCTCCCCCCTTCTCACGCGCTAACAACACTAACCCTCCCCCCAAACCACCAACCCCCCCCCCACAACTCAACCGTCCCCACACCGCCAACCACCCCCCTCCGCCCCACGATTGTGACTGTGTCAAGTGATTATGATTTCAAATGTAGTCTATTTCTAGTATTTTTATAGTATTTCCGTGGTAATAAAAGCTGATCGGAATTGCATTCTCGTACTCCAGAAAGCGCAATCCGTAGATTGTTGAAGTAACTCAAGAAACTTCCGCCAAGTCCTATATTCCCGTCGATTCTGACATTTCCGTCAATATATAGTTGGGTTCTTAAAACAGGACAACTAGAGATGTCGACTACAACAGGCGAACCTCAGGAAGTTTTAACAATATTAGATCGTTCTGTCTCCCGTGAGATGAGCGCAGAAGACTTGGGACGAAAACAATCCACCGTCTAGTTACGCCACACGCCCGTAAGAAGCCAACGCCTTTCCGCGAGATAACCCATATTACTCCGGTCTCCCGACTGGTTACAGGTTCGAGGTCGCTTGCGCGGACCTCTCCCTTACGTAGCGTTGATACGGTTTCTACTGGATCTATCGCGGACCACGGCATCCTTTGCCCGGCTGTTCACCCGGAATCGGGTAGCCGATGGTCACTTCAAGAGCAGTTGCCGTAAGCTGAACAACTACCCCCGCTCTATAGGAGACAGTACTGTTTCCAGACTCCCCCGGCTATCTGTCAGAATAGCCGGGGGAGTAACACGGTCAAAGGAGCCACGAGACGAATTTTGGAGTAACGAAAAATGGCATTGTTACTTTTTTGTAATTTGTCACAAGTTATTAGAACTTGCCTAAAATGTACTTATCCCATACAAAAGTCTATAAAAAGAAGCATATCAACTGGCCAAGAGATTATACGTAGGTAGATAATTTGAAAAAATCGTATAATCATTTAAACTATAATGGGCTCGATTGCGTTTCTTCGTGAACTAAAATCGGAAAGTAGTCCGTGGAGTGTGAGATGACCGGTTGTCACTTTTTCGCATTAAAACTGCCCGCCAAGATCAAATCTTACACCGCACGAAATATGCTCGAATTTATTCGGACGAGTATAAGTTCGACAAGTAGTATTTATCGACAATCGTTTGTTTCATATTCCGCTCTAGCGTATTGCTCTGTCTCGTTCGCTTGGACTAATTTTAGTTATAGTTCACAAAGAAACGCAATCGGGCCCAATATGTATGTAGAATTAACCAATTAGAAATAGTCAAGTTAAATTTTCCTTTAGTTGCTGGTGAAAGGTGTTTAATTAAACAATAAAGTAGTATTGTAGCAGTACACTTTTATAGAGCAACTCTGACTAAACTCTGAACCTTGATTTAATACTGAACATCGACGAATGTTTGGAAGAATTATCGCTATTATACGACGTGCACACATCCGTCGAATATACGTATTTTTGCTGTAAAAAGTAATAAAAACAACCCATACCCATACATACCCGTATTTTGTATCACTATCGAGTTATGGTTTCAAAACTAATAAGCGAAACTCAGTTCATGATGATAAGATATGATATGATGTAACATGCTCCATAATCCTACCTCGCCTGCTTATAGAAATAAGAAATAAGAAATAAGAAAATTTTATTTTCATAAACCCGATCTGGGTATAGAAATTACATTACGAAAAAATATTATATATATAATAACATTACGAAATTACAAAAAATAGTATTTCTACAAATGAAATTACATTTCAAATTATAAAAAAAAAGTGTATAAAAAGTTCTGCGATATAAGCTAACAGTGTATAAAAAAAGTGTATAAAAGTTCTGCGATCCAAGCAAAGCATTCGACTGTATAAACATCAATACCCTGGTAGACAAGCTAAACCATTATGGAATTAGAGGAGTGGCCAATTCACTCATTAAATCGTACCCACAAAACAGGCAGCAAGTGGTGGAGATTAAAATAATTGATGGAATTGAGGAAAAGGCTGAGCAATCGAGTTGTGAAATAGTAAACATCGGTGTGCCTCAGGGCTCAACATTAGGACCTCTCCTCTTCAAACTCTATTGTAACGATTTAGCAACTAACATAACTTGTGCCAAGACTGTCCAACTTGCAGACGACACCACGTGCATTCTTTAAAGCGATTGTAGAACAAAAATGGAGGATCCAACAAGCGAAACACTTTTTGAAGTCAATGATAGAGGTGTTGACAACATTCACAGTCACACTGCATTACAGCATTCCTGCATTCACAGTCTTTTACTGTCCATGCAACCCGAATATCGAACAAACGTCGAAAGCGCTTCTTTCTCGCGCTAATTTTGCCGGTAGTTTGTAGTTATCCGAAATCTCCAAATATGAACAACAATTTCCAGCTTACGGTTTAATAAGCTAGTCACTCATCATTTTTACACCTTTGCACCATCTCTTAGTCTTTAAAAAATATACAATGTGCTCCTGCACTAATATAGATACATATATAATATCTGCCCCAATGTTTGCATTCTTTATGTATATAAGCGGCTAGCCGCATGTCAAAACATCATCAAATATTTCGACACAGTATGAAAATATCGCTGCGACCTGCTCATTGTTGGCATTGTTTCTCAGCAATTTATATCGGCCTGGCTTCGTTTCAAATCGATAATCGTGACAACCGCATCTATGTCATTCTTTTAACCCTGCACTAGTAAACCTAGTAAAATATTACAATGTTATTTAACCCTCGAATAGTAGACCAACAGACATTAATTTAGCACCATAGATCGACAAAAAGGTGTCGACGACAAACTATAATAAATTACAATATGAAGTTAGTAGCAACCGATGTATCGGCGACGTTGCAGCTGCCATTGTCCAGGGTAGACTCAAGTGCTGTCAGCCGTCCTCCGTTGTTGATTTGCGGGTAGGTGAAAATTGCTGCTTTTTTTACGCAGATTATACAGTAGGGGAAGGCGGGTTTCGCTTTTTGCGCTCGGCGAAGGGCGTTGAGAACATTTCTAGAAGAGGTTTCACGTGTAGAGAGTTAAAACCATCGAGAAACGATAATAGTTTTTTTTATTTGAATGAAATGAAAATAAACATATTAACAAGTTATATTATATGCGGCGTAGTAGAATTCAAATGCGAAGCAAAAAAATTGTTGGGGAATTCGGAATTGCGCGAGTGGTAACACTGATCCCTTTTATTTCGAATGAAAATGGGTGGAACTCGCCAGTATACGCGGTTGGGTCTCTGTGGCGGTTTATGTGTTGAAAGTTCGAATTTAAAAAAAATGCTCAGAGTTCACCAAATTTTCGTTGTCCGTGTTTATCGTCGTAGTTTATATACGTCATAGGGTCGAAATCACATTGCTAAATGTTGGTTGCATCTCTTATATTTATACAACCGGCTGGTTGGTTGTATTTCTTATACAAGCTACACAAATGAGGGGTAGGGGCGATAGCGGGGGGGGGGGGGGGACGTTGGGGGCGTTAGGGGGGGTCGGGTGGGGGGGGATTTGGCGCGTGGGGTGAGGGGGTTTTCCGCTGGCCGGAAAAGTCTTGGGGTGACAAAACCGTTTTTTATTTATGTATATAGATAGATGGACAAGATGGAGATAGGTAATCATAAATGTTGCGTCATTGATTTTAGGGCGACCATTAGATACCAACGCACAGACAATGTCAAAATCAATAGGATTTTTGATGATCGTTTGCTGCCAGGTTCTTCGACTCGCGAAGTGGAATCAAGGAGCAATCGCAAGTTTATATCATAGAACCAAATCATAGACAATAAAATTATATGTGTGGAATTCATCATTACTCGAAACGATTGACCGTTGTCGTTTCAGTTCTATCACATCGCATAATCAAAATAAAAATGTATAATTACTAATATTAGATTGACTAGATACAGATTTTATAGGAATAGTTGGAAAAAGATATCAAGTTCCGCTTGACTAAAATTTTACTTAACATTCTTCTATATCTTATGAGAAACACGCAACGAAATGTCGATAAAATGAACCAAAATGACTAAAATGATTTTTACATTACGACTTCAATACAATACATTATATTACAATTTTATTCTTCTCCGGCAAGTAGGCATTTCAATTTTAATTTATTTTATTGTGATTGTATTGTAGTAATAATATGGAGTTTTACAATCATTCAATGCCGTACTGCCTTTTAGGCGTATAATATTTTTGTTACATTTATCATTCAATAATTAAAAAACACATATTATAATCAGTTAGACTAGGCATCAAAAAGTTAAATTGGCCAAGTATAATATTATTTAACTAATATAAATAAAATTTTACGGAAAATATGACGGGAAAAAATCCAACACTTGAAAGCGGCATTGCGTCTAATATTCTCAGTAATGTAATTAATTTTGTGGTTTGAATTTATAATGGAAAATTAACTATCGTGATAGTTGGGAATATATAATTTAATTTAAGTAATTTACTATCGGTATGAGAATCGACAATAATTAAAAAATAACGTAATGATGAAAATTGCTGCTTATAAACTTTGGTTGATTTTATAAATAAATACTAACAATATCGCTTTTTCATGAATTCCCTCTTGTTACCTAGTAATTAATCTTGTTAGTCATGTATATTATACATTTATATAATATATATGGGGGCCGTCCGAAACGCTTACGCGCGGATCTGTCAAACGACGCGAAGTGCCTATAGGCACTGTTGGCGTCCGACTGGTTAAATAAAGAGAGCATGTCTAAAATAATAATTATCCTAGTAACAATGTGATATATGAAATTAATGGTCAAATCCAGCAATATAACCTTCGTCGATAAAAATAAAGTTACTCTCTATGGAAAATGTCAGCATCAGGATATTTTTTTTATTTTAGAGCATGACATTCTTGGATTATGGATACAGCATTATCAGAATCTCTTATTTCTATATTGGCTGTTTGTCTATTGATTGACTATTGATTTTGACGATTTGACTATTGATATATTGATTTTGAAAAAATTCCAGTGCCAATTTATAAGTAAATAGCTACATTATTTTTTTCTCTAAAGATGTTAGAAATATTTCAACATTTATTAGTTGTTCAGTCAAATTCAGCAATGTTTAGCAAAATAATATAAGAGCTATGAAAAAAACTATCAAGTAATTTTTGACGAATTTTAATAAAAAGTTGGTAAAATTCTTTGGGTTTTTAATTTATTTATAATATTGTTCAACTCATTGACTGTGAGATTAAAGAAATAATTTTCATTTTATGTCTCTATAGCGGTTGCTATTATTCTCATAGAAAAGCCTTATTGAACATTTTTACCGAATTTGTCATAGATTTCTCGCTATATAAAATATATTGTGATATACTTGTTTGTTTACATCGTATCTATAGTCTTTGACTTATTTATAGCAGAATCATTTATAATGATGCAAATATTGCCCTCACGGGAAGTGCCTTTTGCATATGACTGTTCCTTAACGATTACATGATATCCTCCTCTTGTGTTACGCAACTCTATGCGCACACAAGGGTATTTACCCATTACGCGTTTTGCGTTTATTTGGGGCTTCTTGATATGTCCAGCCCACCGGCTGGACATGCATTGGGTGGGCTAAGGGGTGTAGTAGGTTGTTGATATCGTTATCTTCTTTCTTCTGAGAGGTATCTAGGTGTTTCCTCAACGATTAGACATAGTTGGATTAAGCCATATTAGTTGAACCTGTTGGCTAGAGCAGTACGCTGCCACAATATGATAACATTTTCAAAATATCTTCCGAATGTTGCCGTTACCTATTTTACGTAATAGCTGATGATAGGCTCCAGCCTATATTATCCTAAAAAAATAACTGCTGCTTTCAAGCCGCAGTTAATTTCTTTAATGTCGTTGCCAAATTAGGCACTTCATGGATTGCTGCGAGAAAATTTCACCAGTTTCGGTTAGTGCGAATTTATCGGCGTAGCGATCGATGTGCTCCACCAATGAATAAAAATAATTGAAATCATTCCAAGCGGATCGGCGAGATTAAGCCTCGATAAGGCTAGATCTTTTGACAATCTTTTATATACACTGTTATATTTTTCTGAAAATAAATCGATTAAAAAAGTTTTTAAGTTGTTTTTGAGTTATACACAGCAGATAAAGAAAATGTAATCTATACTAATATTATAAAGAGGTAAAGTTTGTGACGTTGTAGGAAGTAATCTCTGGATCTAATGAACCGATTTTAAAAATTATTTTACCAATAGAAAGCCACGTTATTTGTGAGTGTCATAGGCTATATATTAATCCGAGAAATGAAAAGACTTTTTCGTGGTAATCGGATTTGCAAAGTAAGTCGGAGAATAAGCGGTCGAACGAAAACGTTTCTAACTAACGCTGCCTTAACGATGAGAGATATGTATATGATTCAGTTCTAGGGAAAAGTTGCAGAGCTTGATAATGCCTACAAAAAGTCAGCGACAGCATATGTCTACCTTTTATATTTAAGTCACAAAAAGTAGTATTTTATATTTTAAAAATAATTTAAATCGTAAGGTCATATTTATTGGTCATATTATCAACAATTATGAATTCTTATCAAAATAAGTAAATTTATCATCTCAAGCGTTTAGAACAAAAGACTTTTCCCTTTTACTGCATATAATTTCCCTGTTACTGCATAAATAGTTAAAGAGATAATACGCTCACAAATATGACACTCACAAGAAGACACTCACAAATAACGGTATTATAGTCAAATTGGCATGCAGATACATACATACATATGCAGTAAAAATATAACCCTTCTTTTGGCAGTCAGGAAATAAACCATAGCACTCAGTACTAACCGAACCTCACTCATAATTTCATCACAGGTAAAAACCTCACTCATAGTTTCATCACAGGTAAAGTTACCGCCTAACGAAGTGGGCACGGGTCAGGTAGTTCTATATATAGCCCAAAAGGTGCATAAAATTGAATAGGTCTTACTTATTTCGTACGAATGTAGGTTTTTTTTCTTATGTATTTCTATGTTTTGTGTAAATCTTCATCTTGAGATATATTTTTGTCAAAATTAATGTAACGTGTTTTCCAGTGTTTTGAAGATAAGATATAGATCTGTTTGTTTCCCTAATAAAGCTAAATAAAAAATCATAATAAAGAACACAATATATAGAGGGATTATAGGGATGTGCTAGCTGCTGAGGTTTAGCTACTTCGAAACGTTCGCACATGGCATCATTAAGTATTCCGGAGAGAAGTTTCTACTCTTTCCACTAGACTGGTCGCAGCTCGAGGTCACTTCCGCGAAGCTCTACCTAGTATAAGTTATTTCAGCCCGTGCCGCACTTTGCCTATTTTGTCTCTGGGTAATTGAAGGTCAACATCTAGCTCAATGTCTTACGAAGTTCACCAGTTTGGGTCTCTTTGGTCGGTCCAACTCATGGTTCAGCACTCATCCGATAGCCTCCTCGAAGACGAAATTGCGTTGTATCGTACTAATCGTACTAACCGTAGACGGTTGGGATCTAGATTGCGGATACGGGGAACACCTCTGCGGTTGGGCACTGGTCGGTTTCCTAAGAAGCGGAGGTAAATGGATATTTACTGCCACTAAATAGCCGTTGGCCACCCAATCCCGAGTTATATAGATGAGTGGGACCGCGACATTCGAATCCTCGATCGACTTCGAATCCATAACCAGACTTGAGGATGGAGAAGTCCGCCCAAATCTGGTAATCAGGGGTGATAGGCCCCAGGCACCACTTGTTTGTCAGTGCCTTAGCTGATAGAGCTTTTTCGCCAACCAAAGTCTTTGCGTTCACTACACAGAAGAAAGAAATACAACAGTTGGGCGGTGTCGACTACATCGGGCGAACCCGTCACCCCAGACTGGTATAACGTTGATGTGGGATGAGGGATGTCTTAGGAAACTTAGTGGGATGAGCGTAGAATACTCAGAGACAATACAAATGTCAGAGACAATACAAATACATGACGTCACGACCTCATCATCTTGCTTCTATCATGACAGCATATAGTAGTATACATACGGATATAGTCGGACTGAATCAATTACGATTGGAACATTATTATTCTGTATAAAACCGTAATAAGAAAATGGTAATATAAGGACAAATTCCATATTTTTGTTAGTGCGCACTGTTATGCAGTGATAAATGTATTAATTTAGGTTATCATACGTCTAGCAATACGTTTATTTCTAGCACTTCAGTTCGAACAGGTTCCAAATATTTTTTTAACGCGCAAAAAATGAAAATCATCCGATCAGGTTCGGCTAAATTAGAAATTAAATCGGTCATATTGTCTACGGTAATTTGAAAAACCCGAATTTCAACAATAATCTAATCAACGATTGAAACTAGGCAATCGGGTTAGTTGAATCAGTGAATATTATATTTTTTCGATACTAAAATATTGTATAATGGTTATGTTCGGTGACATCGTTGCATCGTCGCGCTTATCGATTATGTTAATAGCTAAAAATTCTTTTGTTTTTTGAATTGTTGCTCTTTTTGTAATTTTACTGAACGCTTCCTTAATTTGGTAATTTTAATACTGTCTGGCGGTGGTGGCGCCCGTCGTCGCTAGAGGCCGTTCGAATCACTGCCGGATTATCCGATAGGCCAAGTAGGCACCGGCCTATGGGGCCCACGTCTTTTAGGGGCCCCGCGACAAGGGATCGATACAATCATATTTTTTTAATGGTTTCTAATAGATTAAAAAAGGAGGGTAATAAAAACTCTAAGAATAGGTTTAGAAATCTTCTTGTTTCGTCTAATAATATATTTTTATAAATTAACGGCTGTGCGATCGTATTTTTTTATATGCACGTCTTTGCTACGCAACATAAGCGTTGTTATAAATGTTTAACGGCCCATTTTGCTGGCATGATCGAGTTTTGTTTATATATGTACACGTCTAGTCTATACTATCGCGCCGTCAAAATGTCTGACAGCCCACTTACGAATCGTAGGTACATGATCGTATCGCACGATCGTGTTTTGTTTACATGCGCGCATCTTTGCTTGAGATAGCGTTATTATCATTTAGAGCAGTCGAGGAGGGCACGAGATTCGCAAAAGGGCCCCGAGATTTCGGCGGCCTATGGACCACTACATGGGTTAAACCGGCATTGGATCGAATATATTTTCGAATGCAAGCACGATGCCTTTGGCAGATTGTTTTGTCGAAACCACGTTGGTGGGGAATGGTTTTGTGCAGCTTGGACCACATAATTCATTTTGTTCTCGGATCGGCTCAACTCACGATTCAGCTCCTATTCAGAAGCCTCCTCGAGTGGAAGGCTACCCCGGGTAAGACTCCCGTGTCACAGGCCTCAGAGCCGGTGGACCGGTTTCTCCCGGCGGGATTGCATCCCGGCGCTACTAAACGGTTTGCGCACCGGTCGGCGAAGCCAATCGGTTGTGCATTCTGACTAATTGCTGAAGCGATCTGGAGACTGTGGAAATACACTGTTTCCTAAGCAGTGGGGTGGATGTTTTGCCTGATTTTATGCCACTCTTGAAATGACCTTAAGCCACTCGATCCTGTGTGACACTACGGGCAAAGAACGCCCAGGTCCGCGATAAATTCAAACTGAATTACCGCTGTAATACAACAGGTAGAGGTTGCGTAAGCGACTTCGGATCCGTAACCATTCGGGAGGATGGAGGTATCCTGAAGGTTAATTCCAGAAGGAAATATCCTGCCAAAACTGGTAGTTAGGGGGTGAAGCTGCCCGCTGGTTACCTTCCCCGGTGCCTCGGCGTAAGGCGTTGGACTCGTTGCAGGCGTTGGGGTTGCTGGTTAAGTAGACAGTAGATTGTCTTGTCCCCAAGTCTTCTACGCTCATCCCACGGCTGATAGAACGATCGATGTATATCGTTATACCAGCCTGGAGTGACGGGTTCGCCCTTTGTAGTAGACACCGCCATCCTGTCGAAACCACAATTTTAGTTCCTCAAGTAAAAACTGTGATGATAACTGCCGTATGCTGTACTATTCATATCATTTTCCGCTCTCCACAAGCCCTTAAAGAAGCCTTTTCAGCATTGAAATGATCATTAAAATGTATGTGCCTGAAGATAAATCAGGAGAAAATCAAATACATGGCTGCCCACGTCGAAAAGTGAATCACATTAAGATACATTTTCGTGGATTAGGTACGATACATTTACGTAGATGCGTTGTATTTATTCAGTGTTTTTATGTCATTTCACACAAATGTAACAGATGGCTGTGTTTTTAAAACACCATGTTTTAAAAATCTATTAAATGACTTAACTTAGTGTGATATAACGTAGTGACCTACAATAGTATCAATTTATGTTTATTTTTGCTTCGACGTACCCATTATTCTTATACATGGTTATTTTTTCAGACCCATGCTTGTTTCGGATTCGGTTAATCCTCTTTGTCGTGAATTTGATAAGAAACTTCCCAATTTTTGGGCTTGAAATTAATGCCTTAACTCAGCGTACGTTCAGGGAGCACTTTGTTCATTCGTTATTTGTAAACCACGTTCGTTCATTACATTTAATCAGTGATGTTTCCAAGTCCACTTTCAAGTCGTTAATCGTAGCCTAAAGTATTTTCATAACATCCGCGTTACGCATAGATACATCGTATAATTCAATTGTGAAAAGTAGACTGGAAACGAATGCAGTTATATGGATCCAGTATGAGGATCTTTATATCACTATATTAGAAAAAAAACTAAAAGGGTTTATACGATTGACATATTTAAAACAATACGGATTCGTACTAGTTTTTTACTAGGCATAGAGGGTTATAATTTCCTTAAACTGCGCAGAGAATGCTCACCACAGCCTAGGTTTTTAAGCTGATCCGTGGCAGAGTTGATAATCCTAGCATGCTGGCGATGGTGTGTCTCTTTGTTCTGGATTATTATAATCGAGCTTGGTTACATACTTTATTTTCGGAGCTGCCTTTCGAGCTAACCTATCGGAGTCTGCTTACGCGTGCCTTACGGCACATAAATGCGCTATGTTCGACAGCTTCAGACCTGGATATTTTTACAGCGAGCCAATATCTCTTCAAAGTGTGGGCATTGCGCTACATGTTTACGTCAGAATGAGAGCGATCGTTTTTATTCTTTATGTATTCTGTTTTATTTTTTTTTTCTATTCCTAATGCTTGTTCTTGCATATATAATGGGCTCGATTGCGTTTCTTCGTGAACTAATATCGGAAAATAGTTCATGCGAACGAGACAGAGCAGTGCGTTAGAGCGGATCGTATCTTGTCCGGCACAAAAACTACCTGCTGAACATAAAAACATCTGAATTAGTTTAAAACATTTCGTCCAGCCTTAGATTTATACTACTTTATGTTCGATTGGTAGTTTGATGCTGGAATAGTAACAACCGTTCATTTTATATTCGGCTCTAACGTCCCTGTCTCACTGGCATAAACTAATTCAGATTTTAGTTCACGCAGAAACGCAATCAGGCCCCTTGTTTATTTAAAATATGTTGTGTAATATGTAATTAATAACGTATAACAATTTTAATGTTTCTTCCCATGCATGCTTATGTTTATATTACATCTCAATCGATTAGTCTTAACTATAATGATGTTTCGTTTAGGAAATAAAACAAATAAATTATTATATTAGAAATTAGGTACATGAAAATAGGGCTAGCAAATTATACTATTTTTACACAACTGCCCAACCAAAAGGAGTGTAATGTGTTCAGGCTTCATCCATGTATGTTTTCCGGTTCTTTATTAAACCATAACTTGTAAACGCTTGAACCGATTTTGAAGTGTGTGGTATTGTTAGAATCGTTATGTCATAGGGTACGTGCGATGACCCCCTGCTCTTATATAAGAAGTAAGCAGCATCTTCGATATAATTCGCTGTGTTACGTGTTTCTTACATGATCATAGTCTGAGAGTCATCATTTGACAGTTTATTTTTTTCGTTCTTCTTCTTCGCAGCCGCCAGGAATAAAACCTGTATGGCCAGTAACGGAAAGAAGTTTTTGGGATATTAATTTAGCAAAATAAATTATTCAAAATGTACCTTTACCGACCAAATATCCAGTAAGTAGTTATCTAAATGTCCAAATCTCAACAAATTAACATAAATATATTGTATGAATGGGATAGAAAACGAATTTACCGCGTGAAATTTGTAGGACCCGACGTTTCGGTGACGTTGCAGGATACAGTGAGTGTTGTGTGCAAGACGGATTTTAAAAATTCCCGCGCTCCGAGCCCGGCCCCCCACCACCGTTATAACCTACGCAGTGGCGGCAGCGGTTTGCGGCCTACCCGCAAAACAACGGACTGACAGCTCTTCAGTCTACCCTAGACAACGGCGGCTGCAACGTCACCGAAACGTCGGGTCCTACGAATTTCACGCGGTAAATTCGTTTTCTATCCTATTTATAATGTCAAACAACCGCGATAGTCTTCGATTTTATATAAATATATCGTGTTTATTGTCACATGAAAGTACATCTATCTATATGAATAAACACATAAACCACAAATATTTCATAAAAAACCGTAATAAAAATATTTTTAAATGCAATAGTTCGCTTTCAGTGACGGCAGTCGTGTTTTTATTATTTTGAATATATTTACTTGTTTCCATATTTAGTACTAAACAAATACTCATTTCTGATAAGAAAAAGTTTCGAATTTCCTAAAACATTTCCTAAAACCAAAGGAAACAAAACTTCTTTCGAAACATGAGCTCAAGATATGATAAAAGGCGTTTCGGTCGGCCTCTAGTCGCCGCGGCGCGCAGAGCACAGATTTGATAACATTTCACTCTCTAAGTGACGCAAGCGCAGGCGCACGCTCGGCTCGTCGATCACGATCTACGAAAATCAGCACTTTTGCCATAGATCTTTTCGCGCTTACGCATTCTGACTTCTGCGTAATGTTGTTCAATAGTTAATGATTCTTTTATAGTTTTAACAGAGTCGTAAGTGTGTATATTTTCACAAATGTTTTGTAATTAACTGTTGTTTAACTGTGTAAGTATTCAAGCATTGGAATTTTTAATAGGTCTTGGACGATTAAGGCACGCGTGTCGTTTAGTTCTTCGTATAATATGCAAGTTACTGAATTATCATTTCACTGCTATTACTCAGAAAGTAGCTCTTATATAGTAGGTAGTAGGAGCAAAAGAATGGTCGTAGCCAAGGCCTACATTTACATATACATATACATATAACGAGACAGAGCATGGCGTCAGAGCGGAATGAACAAAAAATATTTTATTTTATTGGATTATTGGTTATTGCAGTATCGAGAGATAAACCCGTGAATTAAAACAAAATGTATGTCTTAAGGACTTGTCTTGCTTGTATAATTTTTATCAAATGAGACCAATAGTGCAATACAATAGTATCTATCATATTTCGTTCGGATCCAATAATCAACTTGGGTTGTCGACTACAGCGGGCGAGTCCGTCACCTCAGGAAGTTTTAACGATTAGTCGTTCTATCTCCCTGGAAGTGAACGTAGAAGACTTGGGGACGAAACAGTTCACCGTCTAGCTACGCCACAAGGCCGTAAGAGGCCAACGCCTTAACCGCGAGATAGCCAGGAATGTTACCTGGCGGGCCGACACTCACGCCCTTACTTCCAATTGTGACCAGATTACTCCGGTCTCTCGATTGGTTACGAGTTCGAGGTCGCTTGCGCGGTCCTCTCCCTTACGAAGCGGTGAAACGGTGTTTACCGAATCTATCGCGGACCACGGCGTCCTTTGCCCGGCTCTTCACCCAGGATCGGATGGCCGATGGTCATTTCAAGAGTAGTCGCCGTAAGGTCCGCAACCACCCCCGCTCTATAGGAAACAGTACAGCTTCCAGACTCCCCCGACTGTTAGACAGATTGCACAGTCGATTGGCTTACGCCGCACGGTGCGCAGACCGTCCAGGAGCGCCAGAAGGCTGATTCCCAGGGGAAACTAACCATTAGGCCAGAATCCTACCCAGGCTCGCACTTCATGCGTGGAGGCCGTCGGATAGGTGTTGACCCGTGAGTGTGACCAACCCTGAACAGAATGGGTCTTCGTGGCCAACTCAGCAAGGGCCCATTAACTCCCGGATCCAATAATCAGGTAGTATCAATCATGTAGGAATCAATAGTCTTATTTCTTATTTCTACCGAGGAATGTCTCCAACTGAAACGAGGCCCAGCCCCGCCGATGGAGGCGGTTTTCAATTTCACCGATAACAGGCAATAGATGGCATCGAATCTATTATTATATCACCGTAGAGTTAACGTGGCGGTGTGCGATTTCGTATGTGGCGTAGGCTTGCGTGCGCGTCGGAGCTGTCCGTCACGGCGAAGACACGCGCCCAGGAAGAAGTCCGTGTTTATAGCGTGGCAGCCATTGCGTCGCGTTGCAATGGTATCGCCAGCTAATTTCTTTCGCAGCGCGAATTGTGTGTAGACTATTTGCACGATTGCGGAAAAGTGCATCAGGCCCGACGCCCATGATGAGGACACTGGAGGAAGCATTGGCGCTGGAGATGATAAAGCAAATGATTTGAAAAGGTAACAGCAGCATACTAGAACACTCTAGCACAGGATACTAGGTTTGGAAATAGGCATTACTCATTTCTGGCAAGGCGTCTGCATGATTCCTTCTGCTGTGTTCAATAAAGTGCAGAGTTCAATCAACAGTGTGACTCTGAAAAAATACAATAACAAGTGGCTCATGACAAAAAGTATAAGTGAGTGCTAAGAAATGCCATCTGGCATCACATCCTGACGTAGGCAAATGATATTTGCTATATTTGACACTTAATAATACATACATACTAGCTGCGCCCAGCGGTTTCACCCGCGTGGTGATGGAAAATTGTGATAATACTACTAATAGAAACATAATATATAATTATGCATTATATACGTGTAACTCCAACGGTTTTTGCGGCGCACGCCAGAATAGCTCGCAGATGGCAGATTTTTTTCCTACCTTCTTGACACTTATCGTTATATTTTGGATAATTCACACTATATCTTTATAAATTATAGCCTATGTGCTATTCTGGTGTGTAAGCTATATTATTGTAAAGTTTCATCAAAATACATTCAGTAGGTTTGGTGTGAAAGAGTAACAAACATCCATACATACATTCTTACAAACTTTCGCGTTTATAATAGTAGTAGGATATTCACTTGACTACATTTAACACAAATTAATATGATTATATTTAATAATTACATTTAAAAATAAAGGCTGCTTTTATTAAAGAGCTATGTGCTATGTGTATAATAAGAAACCTTTCTAAAATATTTAATTTATTATATATTTAATATTAGTCAATTAGTTATTTTTTTTAATAAATTCAATGTCTTAATATTAAGGAATGAATTAGCGATCTGAATTAGTGCAAGAAAAAGAAAAAATAAAAGTGATAGATAAAGTCACTATGTTTTTAATACTATCACTTCAGAACAGACATAATTACTAGGATAAAATCCACACAAATCTCATCCAATCTGCTTCGCAAAAAAAGTTGTGATTTTTTTATAAAATCTGTTTCTTGTAAAAATCTATTTCTTATATTGAATATAAATAATAGATTAATATAAACTAACAAATAAAAATATATATCCAAACCAGTTCTTAAATTCAAGTGCAACTTTGGGGGACGGAGGTTCAGTGATGTTTGCATTCTACTACAGGCCATATGCTCTAAATGCCTTCCCCACTTAATGTTATTATCTAGTAATATTCCTAAAAAGCATCATGCAGGCAACTTTAAGGAATTTGGTGGGTCTTGCACATGTTTATGTTCAAGTTATTGGAAGCTTACCAATCATCTAATTGTAACATTGTTAGTGTAAGTTTACTGTATTACCAGTATTTTCACTCCCTTGTATGAATCAGTATCATCCGTTGTATCGTCCGTTTTAATGAAATTTTCAAATGGGCGGGTTTATTGTCATACTAAAATCTCTTACAACCAACCCTACTATGAAATGCTTATATGTGGCATGTGTGTGTAAACATGTGTCTAACTGTATATTTTGTTGTTGTTGTGAAGTAATTACTCAATTACTTCACGGCTGAAAGAACAGCCAGCTATATCGTTATAACAGCTCAAGTTGTCGGGTTCGCCCGATATAGATGGCAGCTCCAAAGTGAATGTCTTGTTATTGCATTGGATCTACAGAATTCAAATGCAATTCCGTCTATTTTATCTCAACGGAAAATAATGACCCAGCTGGGATTCGAACCCGGAACCTTACAATGTAACATCAGGCGACCTAACCACTATGCCACCGGGCCGTTTTATATATTGTTTTATATTCTAAAAAGAATCCTGGGAGTTATTTGGGGCCCGGCCTATGAAATTCGAGGTGTGCCAACCTGTGCCCACCCTGTGGCACGCCTATGATCTAGGTAGTAGTATTCCGAAATGGCATAGATTGTCGTCCAATTTAAAAACACTATAAGAGACACTAAATATAATTACTTGCGACTCAGCCCTAGAGAAACAAGGTATAATAACTCAGAACTATATGCCAGAGTACAAAATGGTGTAAAACAATGAAATTTTTTTCAAAATATATTGTAAAGAAAACTAAGAATATGAATGATAATCCTTAGGTGATGAATTTATTTGACTGAACTAGTAGAAGATAAATCTATAATTAAAATATCATTCAGAGAAGCTTCGAAATGTTGCGAGCGCAGGCTCAGTGCGTGCATTTGTAAAGTAATGTTCGATAATGAACGCAAAATTAGGAAAGCAACGAAAAATTGATTAAAAATTCAATAAAATGCATTAAATAAGAAGCGGAGAAACCGTTCTAGACCGTACTATTAGCATATGAAACGTTTTTACTTATATAATTTATATATGATCCATATTTGCTTTTATATTTTAGTTAATCGTATATCAAACTGACTCGAAGACTTCCTTCAACAGTGTCAAGATAAAATTCGTGATACCGATTATATTAATAATGAAGTGTTGATAAATGGACGAAAGCCATTAATACTTAAATGCCATTGGCATTTAATAACTTTTTAAAACTTTAATGACGATTGCGTAAATAATTAAATTACACATCGAATAACGAGAAATTTTTGGAATAAAATTCAGCGTTTTGCATTATGTAATCCGGCTTGATAAGTCGTATTTCGAAAATGTGTGAAGGGACTTAAAACAAATATGGATTCCTAATAAGTTTTGAGTTGATTTATATTAATAACATGGATCTTCAACGCATAAACATACAACTAGAGCTGTCGACTACAACGGACGAACCTTTTATTTATTTATTTAATATAATTTTTTTTACTTATTTATTTAGTATAATTGGTACACAAACAATGATCTAATAATACAATAATAATCAAAAATATTTTTTCATGGTTTTATTAATTAGAGTATAATATCGTATGCGTACTCCGCATGCCTAATTAATAATTGCCTATGTGCCGTTTATCTCAAGATTCACAAAAAAAGTAACAGTATAAAAATTTATCATCTTAAAAATTATTAAAAAAAAACAATAAAATTTAAAAAACAGGTTTACAGTGAATTCTGAAAAAGAATTAGATAGTCCAACTTACTAAGTAATAGATATACATTTTAAATATGAACCCCGATTTGAAATCATATTAAAGGTTTATTATTCAAAGTATAATTCTGAATTTAAAATATATTCAATTCGATTAATTTTACTTTACCGGCTCACCAACTGACGAGAAGGGAAAGTGTTGTGAACGCACTTAAGTGTGTCCGTCCGTGTGTATTCCTCCACGATAGCGTACAAACGCTTAATCGCATGAGCTGAAATTCGGCATACAGACATCATTTGGTCATGACAAAGTTGAAAAAGTTGTGCTTGAGATTGGTGCGCCAGGGGGCACCCTAGAAATATTTCAATCTCGAAATATTGGACTTTAAGACTTAAAATATGGTACAGAGATGCCTGGTTTGTCCAAAATTTTTGTTGGAATATCTCACATACAAGCTACACTAATAATAAATATTAACGCCTAGGGCGACGCGGTTCGTTTCTCAGCTAAGGGCCAACAAGATGGAATGGAACCCAACCGGGTTCGTCCGCCGACCGAGCGATTAAAAATCGATGAGCGCCCTCTATCGATTTTTAAATAAAATGATTATTCAGATGAAATCAGTCCTTGGCTACTGGCCGGGAAAGTCTTGGGGTGACACAACCGATTTTTTTTAAATATTCTCTAACTGATTTTATTTCGTTACATTTTCATTTTGGATTATTTGATACATTTTTGTATTTTTTTTAATAATTGATTATTTTTCACTCTATGTATGTTAATTATTGTTTTTTACTGATTCTGTATTTCTTTTTCAAAAAGATTTATAGATCCAACAGTTATACCAATCATTTCGGATAAATAAATGACTATCGACTAAGACTCAGTGTATGCATCTACCTCTAGTTCTACTGATAATAAAATAAACTATTATATACAAAGTGTTACACGAGAAACGGTTACCCACTATGAGGTCGTAATATCTTCACTAATATAAATATCTCCCAGAACTCGGAAGGTGAAAAAACTGTTAGTTTTCCAAAATATTAGGGAACAAAAATCGACTCCTAATGTTACTCTGTACTAACTCACTACACAAACATTGTGCCCAGCAACATGCATGGACTAGAAATTATTTCTTACTAAAAACGACATTGACATTCTTTGCATAACGGAACACTAGATGAGAGAAGTAACAACCAAGCAAATAGGTACTCTACGTTACTCTAGCTTACCAATCTAACCAACGATATTAGGAAATAGTCTTGTAATAAAAAAACTTCAAAGAAACGGAAAATTAGGACGTTATAAAGATCTCAACAAAGAAGCTTTTTGAAATATCGTATACCTGTGTAGCTAAAAGTCATAGATAAACTTATAAATAGTCATACGTTTCTACAAAGCTCTAATCAAGTATCAACTTTGACTAATTTGTGATACAAATTAAAATAATGATGGAATTCTGATATCGAAACGCTTGTCGTGGGAGACTTTAATTTATATTTTCTCATTAGCAATTGACTAATTTATGATCCAACTTGAAATCATGATATAATTCTAATATCGAAAAGCTATCGAGAGAGACTTAAACGTATATTTTCTTATTAGCACTTGACTAATTCATGATACAAATTTAAATAAAGACGGAGTTCTAATATCGAAAAGCCTGTCCTGTGAGACTTTAAAGCACATTTTCTTATTAACATTTGACTATGATTTAACTTGAAATAATGATGGAATTCTAATATCGAAAAGACTATCATGGGAGACTTTAACATATATTTTCTTATTAGCACTTGACTAATTTGTGATACAACTTGAAATAATGATGGGATTCTAATATCGAAAAGCCTTTCTTGGAGACTATAACGTACATTTTCTTATTAGCACTTGACTAATTTATGATTAAACATGAAATAATGATGGAATTCTAATATCGAAAAGCCTGTCATGAGAGACTTAAACGTATATTTCCTTATTAGCACTTGACTAATTCATGATACAACTTAAATAATTATGGAAATCTAACGTCGAAACGATTTCGCTGGGATACTTTAACTTATATTTTCTTATTGCCACTCTATAAAGCAGTATTCTAACCAACAGCTTCTGTCAATGCATTTGGAATCATCAGGAAATCATAATAACCATTGTCTTATCATTTAAAAATATTTGTAATATTTACCTGATTATAATTTTAGACTATGTCTTTTTGTGTATTCATACTTCCTTAAATTATTTTGAATCACATAAATTTTTCAACGTTTTATTTAGGGGTTTCTGAATATTATTCAAAATTGTTGACAATTTGAAATTAATAAACAGAATATTGATTAAGTATTAAGCGTACTTACTTAAGCTTAAAGTTACTTAAACGTAAAGTAACTTAATCTTAAGTAACTTTAAACAAAAACGCAAGTTCAAAGCCGAAGTTTAAACTTTGGTATTATAATACTGAAGTTAAAAAAAAACTTGAAATGCAAAACCACGCTGAGTTTCAAGTCACATCAGTAACTCAAGCAAGACAAGGGTAGATACAATTTGAGTCGATGAAAGTAGTATAGAAATGTAACTTACATGTTAGCGAAGAAACAGAGCAGATCCAAAGGAAGTTTATAGAATTACAACAGAGAATCCTTCGAGCACAGTGTTTCTTAAGTGACAGATCAATGTGGAGAACAATTTATATCACAGTCATGTTTTAGTGTATCACTGCGTATTGTAGATAGTGTAAGTGGTAACATAGGCTAAATAGAAACACAAGGCGCCACTTAGCACGGCAGTCCTCTCTCTCCGCGTGCGCGCTCGCCGCGTTACATAACCACCGCCCGACTACCCGCCGTTCACTTTCGTCCGTGCGCGGTGCGGTGCCGTACGCGGGACTCGTGCGCCGGACGTCGCGTCTGCTCGCTGCGGTCGTCGGCGAGCGACTGAGGTTGCGACACGAGCGCGACGCTCCTTTATAACCTCGCCGCGAGTGGGGGTCCGTCCGGTCGTAACCTTACGGCCCATGGCCGCCGCGCGCCGCGACGCCCGCCCCGCCAGCCAGCCTCACTGAACTTTGCCGAATCTGCGAAACGCGAACATTTTGAAACTCTACCACTTTGCGGCAAAAGCTGATATGTCCTTTTTTCGCAGATGACTATATGTACATCGACTAAATTTACACATGCATTCCAGCGACGTTGAGAACGCTTTCGATAGAATCAGATACAATAAGATATAATAGAATTATATACAACAAGAGAAACCGAACGGAGTACGACTGAAAAACTTGTAAACGTAGTCAGCGAGGAGATCTTATAGAAACGTCATAAGTCGGAAGTCATATCTGGAAGACATATCTGGAAGTCGGCTTTTGTTTCACCCATACATAAGAAGGGCTCGAAGACAGAAATTACTAATTATAGACCCATTTCGAAATTATGCATTATTGCCAAAATATTCGAACGAGTCGTCTATAACCAAGTATATGCCGCTCTCCAAAACTCTATCAATCCGTCTCAACATGGTTTTATCAAGGGTCGCTCGACGGTGTCCAATCTTATCCTTTTTAATGACTTCTTGACTGAAGCTATGGATCACGGCTATCAAGTAGACGTAGTCTACACTGATTACAGTAAAGCCTTTGACAGGATTGACCACAGACTACTCTTGAACAAGCTTAAGTTTATGGGTATACAAGGGGACCTCCTCCGATGGTTCTCCTCATAGGAGGATTATTGATATAGATCAATAATCACTCCCAAGCTATCGTCATCAAAAACTATATTTCTAGTTGGGTTGCCATCGCTAGCGGTGTACCGCAGGGCTCACTACTTGGTCCATTGCTGTTCTTAATTTTCATCAATGATATAGCTAGCTGTTTTGTAAATAGTCACTTACTATGTTTTGCTGATGACATGAAGATTTTCAAAACAATTAAATCGCTCGGTGATGTCTTCGACCTTCAGGCGAACCTTTCAAGATTGGACAGTTACTGTCTCTCTAACAAAATTGCCCTCAATCCATCCAAGTGCACCGTTGTCACCTACACCCGTAAAAAACTATTAACTCTAGCCTCATACTCATTAAAGTTTCATACCTTGCAGAGATGCAGCGTGGTTAAAGATCTTGGTGTCATTCATGATTCTCATCTACTGTTTGATAATCACGTTCAATCTATTGTTTCTAAAGCTTCCAAAGCTTTAGGTTTTGTTATGTGGAGTGCAGCTTGCTTTCACCGTGCTAAAACTTTCAAGATCCTTTACTGCACTTTTGTCAGAAGCATCTTGGAATACGCATCTCAGGTATGGAACCCTTGTTATGACAAATATATAAATAGAATCGAGCGCATTCAAATAAAGTTCGTGAAATACCTCTGCTTCCGTCTGAAAATCCCATACAGCTCATCTAACTATTTCAATTTATGCAAGAAATTTCATATCCTCCCCTTGATTAAGCGGCGTGAAACCGCGGACTTAACCTTTTTGCTAAAAATTACCTCCAATAACATTAACTATCCTGACTTACTAAATAAAATTAATCTCCGTGTTCCTTCCAAACTCAATAGATTTAACCCTGCTCTTCATGTTCCTCATGCTGGTACCAACTATAGGCAAAATGCATTTCTGTGGCGAACAAGTGACAATTTCAATGACATGATTAAACGCTTTGACTTTGATCTATTCTGTACGAGTGTTAACTCAGCTAGGCAGCGGCTGAATAGTGAATTCTTTAGCATTAATTGTTGAATAATTTTTTATGCATTTTTAATTGATAGCTTTAATTGAAAGATCACATATGTTTCTACAACGTTATTTAAACGTGGACACCTTTAATTGGCTCTCTGTTATATTACTCCGGCTTTTTGTTCAATTATAATTAGCTGTTGGTTTTCCTAAAAATAAATAAATAAATAATCAGAGATTTCATATTTCTGAAGCGTAAGTTAAGTTTGGTCTGATGAGTGTCTTGAAAAGGAAAGTGTCTGATGAGTGTCTTGGTTGTCTTTGTCCTCCGAGATAGCAAACGGAATTTCATTTGAGACTGGGGTCCAAAGTAACACCTATTTGCTACCATTAAAAGATATTTCACGTCTTTACTTGTATTGTTGTCGCTGGTTGAGCCAAGGTATAGAAATTTCTTCACATAATCAAATGTATAGGTACCAATAGCAAAAGGGATAGCTGGGTTCACCCTATCAGCGTGGTCAGCTATATATTTAAAATTCCTTTGATTTACTTCAGACTAGTGACTGTTGCTGCTCTGTACAATGCTAAAAAGGGTTCCTTGAACCGAACCGGCAAGGAACCGTTCCTTGCGGGCTTATGGAGGGCGTGAAATAATGTCAATATAATCCAGCATAGGTCAGCAAGTACACCATGGCTTTCCCAAAAGCCAAACTGCAGCATGCATCTCTCTGTCTCAGCCCATGTTACTGCATAGCTACACAGTAGATTGGATTGCATTTAAGGCTGGAGTTTGAAGGTATTTGCAGCCATTAATCGTTCTGTCACATATTCTCTTGTGTTGTTGTTATATAAAATAACAACGGCTCTAGGAAAACATCCAACATGTGTTTTAATCCGAATCGTAACTCCAAAAGAAATTTTAGTTTACGTAGAATTATATATGCAGCGAAGTTAACCTGAAAAATAGGTTGTAACTATTAACAACAGGCACATATTTATTTAAGTAGTCGTTAATCTTATAGAAAGCCTTTTGTATAGGCATTTTTTACAAAGTAGTATAGTAGATAAGTTTATAATTATTTTTGTGAAGTAGCTCTTTAATACGATGCCTAAATTGTTTTACTGGCCACTATAACATTTCTTTAGGAATTATGTTGTAGAAATGTATACTTGTCCTATAAAAGAAGTTCCAGGCTTCTTCTTAACCGGAACTGAGTATCTAAAAACCTGTTTCTCTTTCTATTTATTTTTTTGGTGGTCACTGACTTTTTTAAACAGCTTCTTATTTATATGAATATAACAATAAAAACATTTAGTTTTGTGAAGAAAAAATAACTTTTTTACATGAATTAAAAAATATTTAAGTGAATTATGTCACCTCAGAAATGTCATTAAAAATTACGAAAAAATACCAACATATCAACTTTTGCTTCCGATTAACATAATTTTTCTTGGGTAGGTATGTATATTGAGGAAACCGAATGCCGTGCATCCGTCAACAGACTTTCTCAATTCGCCGACATTGAAACAATAGATTGCGAAATTATACACTTATTTATATGTTGGCTTAGACGCTTTTCAATAGTTTAAGGTCATCGAGAATGCAAAATAATTGTCTAATAATTAATATCTATAAAAATCATAAATAATGGATGGCTTAACCGAAGCATATTACTATATAAACTCGTTCGGTATAAATCAGCAAACAGGATATTTACTTATATCCTATTAGATATACCTACTCGTATAAATATATCCTATGGACCTAACATATGTGGTTTGTACGATCTTTGTTAGTGTAATTTTAGGATTTTTGCTTTTGTTTGTTTGTAGATTAAATGAATCATAAGCGATTTAATACTTTGCCCATGACTCTCCAGATCGTCTGGTATTCATGAAGAATCTTGGAAAAAGTTTAGTAGCGTCGCATCCTGAGCGAAGATATTCAATATCACAAGTAGTTTTACATATGGAGATCAAAAGATAACCTGCTACTCTCTATTCCTAGTCACAGCACTGACTTCTTCTCGTTCTCTTTCACCGTGAATGGAGCTCGTCTTGGAAATGCTTTGCCGAAAAATGTCAGAAACGCGCCAAGCATAACAACTTTTAAAAACAGACTAAAAGAACATTTGAAATCTTCCACATACATATACTCCCTTTCCCTTCCCATTCTCCTCCTTGTAAAACCTTAGCGTCCTTATAGGTGTTAGATTATTTTGGTGTGGTCCATTCTGTGCCCACAAAGAGTTAAATATATATTTCTTTCTATTTCTTATTTGTCTCTGTATATAGGTTAAGCTATATACTCGCAAATAATGTTGTTACAATAGTATAGGTTAGCTCTAAAATATTGCCTGCAGGCAATAAGCTCGCCTTTTCGTATGAATTAAACGTTTCATTATTATTATTATATGGGATATATAAATAAATATATTACAGTTATAAATTTTGAATAGATTTTTATAGCAAGATTCAATATTTCTCGCGTAGAATTTACAATGTGTCCTTTGGCTTATTCTAAAACGTGTATATATTGCAGGGTCTTTTCGTATTACGTATATACACTTCTACGGGATCAAAGGCTTTCTGCGGTTTATTAAATTATGTGTATCTATTACAACATCATCAATTACTTCATAATTTATATTTTTTCATGAGTCATTTAATTATTTGAAAATCTATAACAAAGAGTGAAAAATTATAACTTAACACTACTTGCACAAACAAAACTTTTAAGAACAAAATGAGGGGCGAGGGCTTGTTTGATTGCCGGGAAAGTCTTGGAGTGAGACAATCGATTTTTACATTATCAGTGGAGTTCTGTCAGTCAGCCAGCAGTGGTACCTGCGTGCAGCATTCTCGATGCTCCGATCGGACGGTTCGGATGTATCGAATAAACCCTCTGTAGACACTGAGCAACGCGCGATGATAAATAAAGTAAAGCTAAGCTAATTAATAATGCTATTTTTAAAAATGCAATAATTATGAATCAATAATTATGTCATCATCACAATCAGACGTCATTGGAAACACCATCAGCCACCGCCCTCAAGAGACACGAGAAAGTAGTATGTCTGCAAATAAAAATTAAATACCTAATGAGTGGTCGGCCTGTTTGCCGATTATTTTGTTTCTAGGAATTGAGTCCTGGGATGTTTGGCGTCGAAAGTAGTATGCAGGAGAGTTCAACGCAATAGCACTACGGAAACAAGAACAGTTCCCAATCTAAGAACCCAGTCAACTCATACTTTGACCCGTACACTATGTAGATAGTACTCCATATACTTATGTAGATACATGTATAATGAAACTGTATAATAAAAATTAAAAAAAGTCACATAAATCTAATTTTCTCGAAAATATATCTAAAAATCAAAGATTTATGTTAAAAATAAAACATATCTGAATATAAATCAAGAAATCAAAGAAAATAATTAAGAACTAATCTAGATGAACTATTATTATCTTTTTTAATTTCTACGTAGCTCAAAAACGACTTCATAAATAACTGTTTTTTTTTCAGAGAAATATTTGTTTTGGAATAGTTTTTATTCGTGTTTACTAGAGATTGCAAAAATATTGATGTCCAACCTGCCATTTCCCTTTTCAAGCATTTCGATCAACATATCGATGGCTATTTGCTTAAACTTACTTATCAGCCTGTGTTTCTCCGCTGTTTGTTATAGGCCTTTCCCAAGGCTCGCCACGCTGGCCGGTCCTCTTTCTCATTCAGTCGCTTCCCGCTATCTTTCTCATGTCTTCAGACCACCGAGCTGGAACGCATCCTACACTGCGTTTACAGGTGCGCGGTCTTCATTGAAGGATCTTTCGTCTCCAGCGGTTGTCGGTTCTTTGGTATGTTAGTTAGTTAATTAGTTAACGTGTCCAGGCCATGTAAGGATACGTCTCTCCAAATATATGCGGCCTGGGTGGTCTTTTTGATCGTCTCTTGTAGGTCCTGGTGTGTGATGGGGGTTGACATCTTCATCCTGCAGAATTCTGCAGCCATATGTTAGTTTTGCCTTGTAGCACCAGAAGACGAGATTCTTTCGGCATCTTGTCACGGTGTCCTAATGGAGCACAAGGAGCTAATGGGCCCTTGCTGGGGTGGCCACGAAGACCCATTTTGTTCAGGGTTGGTCAAACTCACGGCTCAACACCCATCCGGCGGCCTCCACGCATGAAGTTCGAGCACGGCCTTAGGGCTAGTTTTCCCTAGGAGTCAACCTTCTGGCGCTCCTGGACGGTCTGCGCACCGTTCGGCGTAAGCCAATCGATTGTGCATTCTGACTAACAGTCGGAGGAGTCTGGAAACAGTACTGTTTCCTATAGAGCGAGGGTGGTTGCGGACCTTACGGTGACTGCTCTTGAAACGACCATCGGCTACCCGATCCTGGTTCACCCAGGATCGATCACCCGGCTACCCGATCCTGGGTGAAGAGCCGGGCAAAGGACGCCGTGGTCCGCGATAGATTCGGTTTACACCGTTTCATCGCTTCGTAAGGGAGAGGACCGCGCAAGTGACCTCGAACTCGTAACCAGTCGAGAGACCGGAAAAATCTGATCGCAATTGGAAGTAAGGGCGTGAGTAAGGGCATTAGTATATTTTGATTATTTGTATGTAGGTAATATTGAATATAATATTACAGCCATGACAAGTATCACGATAGTTATGTTTTTAATAATGAAATTTTTAGCATTTAATTTTGTGACGCATCCAAGTGTAGGAATGCCTATCTACTGGAGTAGTTGATTGTATTGTATTATATTGTATTGAGTGTAAGCCCGCTGGGTAACATACCTGGTTATATCACGGATAAGGCGTTGGCCTCTTACGGGCATGTGGAGAAGCTTTTCGGTGGACTGTTTTGTTCAAGTCTTCTGCGTTCAATTCACGGGAGATAGAACGACCAATCGTTAAAACTTTCCGAGGTGACGAATTCGCCTGTTGTTCATTTTCATTTTTAATTTTCATTTTCAAAATTCTTTTTCATTAAAATCATTCATTTTCACGGGATATCAATATGAGGTTAAGATTGCTCTTTTATATTTCCTTATAATGTATATTGTATGCCTTCTCTCTCTCCCCCCCCCCCCAAGCAGTAAATAATAGTGTTTTTATTAAATCGTTGCGCGAAACGCAACGATTAAAAAAAAACGAAACGAAACTCTTTACTGACTTTACTGCAATGGCCTTGACACAACACATTTATACCTAAAAGATCGATGACTATGGCGGTTGTTTGATATTATAAATAAGTTAAAAATAGCACCCGAAGTTTAGGCGATGTTGCAACCGCCGTTGTTCAGGGCGGTCAATGGCGGTTGCAACATCGCGGAAACGGCAGGTGCTATAAATATATATATATATATATATATATATATATATATATATATATATATATATATATATATATATATATATATATATATATATATATATATATATATATATATATATATATATATATATATATATATATATATATATATATATATATATATATATATATATATATATATATATATATATATATATATTTTGAAATATTTGATAGTTTTGTGTATATATTCTTTTTAGAATTGATCAATAAGATGATTATAAAGTAAATAATTATAAAAGCCACTTACATCGTGACGAAGGATTCCCTTGATCGGATTCGGGAATGCTTTAGGTGTTAACGAGAATGATGAATGCCTCTCACTTGCGGAAAGAGGAGTAGGTTTAAGTTGGGCCCATTTTACAACTAGTAACGCTCACCCTTCATCCAATTATCTCAAAAATTAAGCTACAATCCTTCTTTATACGTAAACTCACTCAATTTCCTATTATTTCAAGGGAAATAACAAGACAAGACGAGCTACTTGACACATGGAAGAATTTAAAATTTCGAATTTCGTTTTTTTATTTTCTAAAGGTGTGATATAAAGAAGCTGCGATCAATATTCAGCTGAAAACTTAAAACTAAAAGCGTGACATGCCCTCATATCAATGAAAGGAAGCAGTCAGCTCTTTCCTATTAGTTGGAAAGATTACCTTTAACCTAAATGGATTATTTACAATGAACGAAACATAAAATATGTAAAAATTCAATATTTTGAAATATTTGATAGTTTTGTGTATATATTCTTTTTAGAATTGATCAATAAGATGATTATAAAGTAAATAATTATAAAAGCCACTTACATCGTGACGAAGGATTCCCTTGATCGGATTCGGGAATGCTTTAGGTGTTAACGAGAATGATGAATGCCTCTCACTTGCGGAAAGAGGAGTAGGTTTAAGTTGGGCCCATTTTACAACTAGTAACGCTCACCCTTCATCCAATTATCTCAAAAATTAAGCTACAATCCTTCTTTATACGTAAAATCACTCAATTTCCTATTATTTCAAGGGAAATAACAAGACAAGACGAGCTACTTGACAGATGGAAGAATTTAAAATTTCGAATTTCGTTTTTTTATTTTCTAAAGGTGTGATATAAAGAAGTGAGAGGCATTCATCTCTCTTTCCGCAAGTGAGAGGCATTCATCATTCTCGTTAACACCTAAAGCATTCCCGAATCCGATCAAGGGAATCCTTCGTCACGATGTAAGTGGCTTTTATAATTATTTACTTTATAATCATCTTATTGATCAATTCTAAAAAGAATATATACACAAAACTATCAAATATTTCAAAATATTGAATTTTTACATATTTTATGTTTCGTTCATTGTAAATAATCCATTTAGGTTAAAGGTAATCTTTCCAACTAATAGGAAAGAGCTGACTGCTTCCTTTCATTGATATGAGGGCATGTCACGCTTTTAGTTTTAAGTTTTCAGCTGAATATTGATCGCAGCTTCTTTATATCACACCTTTAGAAAATAAAAAAACGAAATTCGAAATTTTAAATTCTTCCATCTGTCAAGTAGCTCGTCTTGTCTTGTTATTTCCCTTGAAATAATAGGAAATTGAGTGAGTTTACGTATAAAGAAGGATTGTAGCTTAATTTTTGAGATAATTGGATGAAGGGTGAGCGTTACTAGTTGTAAAATGGGCCCAACTTAAACCTACTCCTCTTTCCGCAAGTGAGAGGCATTCATCATTCTCGTTAACACCTAAAGCATTCCCGAATCCGATCAAGGGAATCCTTCGTCACGATGTAAGTGGCTTTTATAATTATTTACTTTATAATCATCTTATTGATCAATTCTAAAAAGAATATATACACAAAACTATCAAATATTTCAAAATATTGAATTTTTACATATTTTATGTTTCGTTCATTGTAAATAATCCATTTAGGTTAAAGGTAATCTTTCCAACTAATAGGAAAGAGCTGACTGCTTCCTTTCATTGATATGAGGGCATGTCACGCTTTTAGTTTTAAGTTTTCAGCTGAATATTGATCGCAGCTTCTTTATATCACACCTTTAGAAAATAAAAAAACGAAATTCGAAATTTTAAATTCTTCCATCTGTCAAGTAGCTCGTCTTGTCTTGTTATTTCCCTTGAAATAATAGGAAATTGAGTGAGTTTACGTATAAAGAAGGATTGTAGCTTAATTTTTGAGATAATTGGATGAAGGGTGAGCGTTACTAGTTGTAAAATGGGCCCAACTTAAACCTACTCCTCTTTCCGCAAGTGAGAGGCATTCATCATTCTCGTTAACACCTAAAGCATTCCCGAATCCGATCAAGGGAATCCTTCGTCACGATGTAAGTGGCTTTTATAATTATTTACTTTATAATCATCTTATTGATATATATATATATATATATATATATATATATATATATATATATATATATATATATATATATATATATATATATACATATATATATATATATATATATATATATATATATATATATATATATATATATATATATATATATATATATATATATATATATATATATATATATATATATATATATATATATATATATATATATATATATATATATATATATATATATATATATATATATATATATATATATATATATATATAATATAGACATGAAATTTGGCAATTCGGAGAGAAATCATAAAAAATGTACGCGAAAAAGGATACACTTCCCCCCCCCCCCTCTCCCTCTCGTAGCTTAGCAGCTTTGCGTTGGTTTTTTTATAAAGACATTACGGTTGGTGTAGATCACAGGAATATTAAAACAATGTCTGTATCTACCATAATTTCTAAGAAATTAACACATCTATATACAAAATGAAATATCCATTTCACGGCAATGGAAAGTATTTTGTGAAAACTCAAAACGGCTAGACACGACTAGAATGGGATCTATATTTGTCTATTGATTTGAATTTTCACAATAACTTTATTGCACTTTTAACAGCAATATGTATTTTAAAAATTAATTTGTTGTCAAAACTTATAATTTATACTGACAGATTACTTATGAAAACTTATACAACACGTAATAGGTTTAATAATAACCAAGTAATTAGGCAAAAATACTAATTAATGTTAAATATTGTCGTAGAGATCATCTGCATTAAATTTGATCCTATTTCTAATGGTAACCGCCCGCCTGATTGAGTTTTCTGACAAATAATTAGAAGATTCATCGACATATCGCAACGAAGATAGCATATGTAGATGTCGACTACAACTGGCGAACCCGTCACCTCAGTGAGGCGGTATCGACTACAATGGGCGCATCCGTCACCCCAGGCTGGTATAACGATGTGTGTTCGTTCTTTCAGCCGTGGGATGAGCGTAGGAGACTTAAAGACGATACAAATCTACTGTCTAGTTATGCCAAATACCCCCCAGAGGCCAACGCCTTACGGCGAGGCACTCGGAATATACCCACCGGGCAGCCTCGTCTCACCCGTGATCTCGGGAAGTTTTAAAGAGACTTGATCTTTCTGTCCCGCGAGGCGAGCGTAGAAGACTTAGGATAAAGCAGTCCACTGTCTAGTTAGAGATTTCTTTAAAGTTTTCATAAAATTCATTTTCGTTCAAATCATTCGATTTCACGGGATATCAACATGAAGCAAGATTGCTCTTTTATATTTCCTTATAATGTATATTGTATATCTTCTCTCTTTCCTCCGAGCAGTAAAGAAGGGTATTTTAAAAATCGTTGCGCGAAAACCGTATCGCTTACCGCGAGAAGCCGTGTGTGCAACCAGCAGTCCTACACTCGCGCCCTTAATTCCAGCTACGGCCAGATTTCTCCGTCCTCCCGACTGTATACGGGTTCGAGGTCGCTTACGATCGTCTCCCTTACGTAGCGGTTATTCTGTGTATACCGATCTATCCTGGACCACGGCATCCTTTACCCGGCTGTTCGCCTGGTATCCGGTAGCCGTTTCGTCGTTTCAAGAACAGTTGCCGTATTGTTAACAACCACCCCCGCTCTATAGGAAACAAAGCCGTTTCCAGACTTCCCTGGTTATCTGTCAGAATGCACAGTCGATTGGCTGACGCCGCACTGTGCGCAAACCGTCCATGAGCGCCCGAATGACGATTCTTAAGGGCACTGGCCCGCAGGCACAGAGTCCTGCTCGAGGTCGCACTTCTGCTTGGAGGCTACCGAATAGGTGCTAACCTGTGGGTTGGGCCGACCCTAACACATAGGTCATAATAGCCCAACGTCAACGGGTCCATTAGCTCCCGAAGAGAGCAGTAACATAGAGGCGTTGATATTTTTGATGACGCTGGTAGCATCCCCGACGACGTATCGTGCATCGCTTTCTCGCCTTTGCGAGTCCACGCTGTGGACTCTATTCTTTTTCGCACAGCGAAGGCTTGCGAAAAATAATAAAAAAGACTCTATTCTTTTTCGCACTGTGTGTGCGTGTTTTAAAGTTGAAAGACAGACGAAACAATTGCATTTTTCTAGAAAATATTAGACCAAATTCAAAACTGATATTTCATTATGGGAGGCATTTTAGTTGCACATTTCCACAAAAAAAAACATGACTAGTATTTATAGTTTGGACGCAAAAAAATGTGTAAATTGTAAAAAAAAAACATAACTTGCGATTTTCTCGGAAACTGCAGTGAATTGTGATTCTCTCGATTTTAGCGGAATATATATAGGCTTATTTTGGATAGCCAAGATGACCTTCCATCGATTGTTTTCGTTTGTATTACATGCTATACACCTATTATGCTTCCAATTCACTCGTTATATTTTTGCAGCAATGCGCTGGTTGTTCAAAAATAATTACAAGATTTTATAACGGCCCTCATTTATTAGGCTCACCTTTGAAGCTAACGATCCTGCAGCAGCGCTCTGCCAGGCATAATCAGTGCAATTTCCTTTTCCTCATTACTGAGTCTGATTTATATGCGTTTGCGCAATGCCACACTAGCGATCCCCGTATGTAATCGAATTATTCCGAATACAATATTTACAATGCACCTGCAGCACTTCGTAATCACCCCGAATGGTAAACGAAACGAAATCATCAACATCTAACTTTGATTCGATAAATCAAAAGCCGATTCTAATTGTAGTGTGGTTGATATTCTGAACGTCAGGCAGTGGAATGTATAATTTTAGCAAGATGCTAATAAAAGGCTGGACCGCCAAAATTGGATAACCCAGGAATGAGGCAAGGAGTAACTTGAAACACCATTTCTTCCTGGTTTTCTATGGCTGATCTGCTGTTGTAGTCCCGATGATAAATTCCCGAAATGCACAGCACTCACGAAAGATTTTTATTATATTTTTTCATTGTCACTGTGTAGCAAACAAGCACGCAATACGACTGAATATTCGACCGCAAATATTGTTCTTCGTCATTAAATAATGTAGGAACTCAGGTAGTGGGGTATAAAGAGGTATAAAGAGAGTATAAAGGTACTCAGGTATAAAGAGAGTGGGGATGAAGCATTAAAGAATTAATGGAATTAAGAAGGGATAGAGGGACGACAAAAAATTACAAAAATATTGGACATTATATATTAATATACTAATTCAAACACATTCATATTTAGAGTTTTATGTTATATTATATTTTATATCATATTAAATTTACTTTTTATTATCGTATTTATTATTTATATATATAATTAATATAATATAAGCTATTTCGATTTAATGGCTCGTTGATAATAAACTCAGCCAATTGTATCACATTTTAAATGTTGGAAGCATTCGAAATTTGAATTATTTCGTAATGTCACCTTCAATAATGAAACGGCATTGCCAAAGTGATCAAAGTGTTTTATTTTTGATTTTTTCGCTTTAATTCGCCTCAATTGGAGGCATTTTGTGTTGCAAAAGGATTAGCTTGATTTTTGAGATATATGAATGAATAGTGATCGTTAGTCGACTGCAAAGGGACCCTTTTAAACTTACATTGCACAGTCAAAAGTCGTGCACATCCGTAAGTATATCTCATTCAAGTAGGTATTAGCATTTCCCGATCCAAGCTGGTATTTCCTTCGCTGCTTTTTAAGTAGCTTTTACTAATTTTATTTTAAATAAAAACATCATCCTATAAACGGATTTCTTTACAAAACTTATCAAATATATATATATATATATATATATATATATATATATATATATATATATATATATATATATATATATATATATATATATATATATATATATATATATATATATATATATATATATATATATATATATATATATATATATATATATATATATATATATATATATATATATGTATATATATATATATATAAAATAAAATTAGTAAAAGCTACTTAAAAAGTAGCGAAGGAAATCCCAGCTTGTATTGGGAAATGCTTATGTTTGAATGAGATATACTTACGTATGTGCACGACTTTCGACGGTGCAATGTAAGTTTAAAGGTCCTTTTGCAGTCGACTAACGATCACTATTCATCCATATATCTCATAAATAGGGCTTATCCTTATGCAACACAAAATGCCTTCAATTGAGACGAATTAAGCGAAAAAATAAAAAATTAAACTATTGATCACTTTGGCAAAGCCGTTTTCTAAATGAAAGTGACATTACGAAATAATTCAAATTTCGAATGCTACCAACATTTAAAATATGATACAATTGGCTGAGTTTGTTATTAACGAGCCATTAAATCGAAATAAAAATAAAAAACCTCCATATGCTCAATGAAATGAAAGAAGAAACTTCAATCTTAATTTCTGGCAAAGGAGTTTATAATAAAGATTGTATAATGTTATCAAAATAGGGTAAACCTATATAAAATTGTATAATATTAAAAAATTGTAAAGAAATATTATAGAAAACAGTATAATATTGTTATATTTGATAAGGTTTGTAAAGAAATCCGTTTATAGGATGATGTTTTTATTTAAAATAAAATTAGTAAAAGCTACTTAAAAAGTAGCGAAGGAAATCCCAGCTTGTATTGGGAAATGCTTATGTTTGAATAAATAATAATATATTTAAATAAATAAGATTGTCAAAGTAAAGGAGAGTAATAAATACAAATTGAAGTGAAATACAGCTTTGCTATATACGTCATCCTATTGTGAATGGATATCGGTGATATTTGTCATTGCGAGCTGTTTCACCACTGGGAGGCCAAAAACGTCAATCGTTGTTTGCGGTGGCAATCGTGGTTAACAGATCCTCGCAGAGCTATTCAGCCGGCCTCCATATAGGGGAGAGTAGCAATCTTTGGGCCAGCGCTTTCATTGGACCACTATAGTATTTTTTCGAAAACTATGACAGCTAGCAACGCCAAAACAAGTCGAGACAAGCCGCTCTCATTCCAGTGGCGCCTCTCCCCCCCCCCCCCCCCTAACCACAGTGACGCTGCGACTCCCTGCGAGAAGAGACGTGTGTGTCAGTGTTCACGGCAGTCAAAAACTAAAAATGGATTCTGATCAATTCGATGTAAGTATCATTTTAGTCATGTCCGTCAGCATGCGAGTGTAAAGTTTGAAACAAATTTATTGTGTTTCTATGTGTGAGCATTTATTTCGAGTTACCTACGTCCGCGATTTTTTTTAATTTATTTTGATACTTAGTGGTCCAATGAAAGCGACGGTGATCCAATAAAGGCAACAGTTTCAAAATTACTTTTTTCATTTATTAGGAAAACCATTGTTCTAAATCGTACGTTACATAAAATATCAAAAGTTTATATCTTAACAGATAGAAGCAAAGTAATATGTTGTTTTTTTAAATCATATATTTCAAGATATGAGGTCGTAAAATAAAGTGGTCCATTCATAGCAACTCTCCCCTATATATAGGTATATTATATAAATATATGATATACATGACTAACAAGATTAATTATTAGGTAAAAAGAGAAAATTCATTTTAAAAAATGGTATTGTTGGTATTTATGTATATACAAAATCGACCGAAAATGTGCGGCGTCTTTTTGCGCGCGAAAGCTGGCTTCCTAAAGGTTAAACTGACTTCCCAAGCGATATCGGTCAGGTCAGGATTGAAATTAATATATAGGCACATTTTTTTTATATTAAGTTCAGTGAGGCATGACTTACCTATTCACCTCGATATAATATGTATGTAACGATTGTAATAGCGAATAATGCTCACTGCAGCGTGACTCGCTTGTTTTGTGTCACATACTTCTGTGACGATATTGATCCTGAATTCAGAGACAGGCAAAAGATGCCAATGGTTCGCGATAGATTCAAACTGAATCACCGCTGAATATACGGCAGGTAGAGGTCTCGCAAGCGACTTCGAACCCTTAACCAGTCGGGAGAAAGAAGGTATCCTGAAGGTTCATTCCAGGCGGAGTTATCCTGTTAAAACTGGTAGTCAGGGTGCGATGCTGCTCGCTGGATACCTTTCTCGGTGCCTCGCCTCAAGGCGTTGGACTTTGTCGGTCTGTGAAGTCCTCTACGCTCACCTCATGTGAGATAGAACGATCATTATCGTTAAAACTTCTTGAGGTGACGGGTTCGCCCGTTGTAGTTGACATATCTAAGTGACAGTAGTCAGTAAACATACCGTCAATAAAGTACGGTTCGAGTATGAACCGTACTTTCTAAGCTCGCACGATATTAGCAGTCGTTTCGGTTTTAGAATAAGCCTAAGTCAGCGGACTACGCCTTCACTAGCGCTCTGAGCTCGTAATACGGAGTTTTAACTGTGAGAACAATGTAAGTCCATTGTTGATATGGCGTGTTACCTCTGCACTAGTTAACAAATTATATTATATTGCTACCCGATGAGCAGTCATCACCGTTGTTCTGTAATACCAAACATGCAGGCTTGACCGCTTCCAGGACCGCTTGTTATTACTTCTTACAATGCAAATCGTGTTTTAGGTCACTTTTTTGTATCCAGAATTGAATAATGATTAGATAATATAAAGTTATACAGATAATGGGCCCGATTGCGTTTCTTCGTGAACTAAAATCTGAATTAGTTCATACGAGCGAGTCAGACTGCACCGTTCGGCGACGCCAATCGGTTGTACACTCTGACTAATTGACTAAAACACGCTGAAGGAGTCTGGAGACTATGAAAATATACTGTCTCCTAAGCAGCGGGGGTGGATGTTGACTTGCTGTCATGCCACTCTCGAGATGACCTTGAGCCACCCGATTCCGTGTGACACTACGGGCAAATGACGCACAGGTACGCGATAAATTCAAACTGAATTACCGCTGTAATACAGCAGGTAGAGGCCGCGTAAGCGACTTCGGACCTGTAACCAGTCGGGAGGAGGGAGGTATCCTGAAGGTTAACTCTAGACGGAGATATCCTTCCAAAACTGGTAGTTAGGGGGCGTGGCTGCCCGCTGGGTACCTTTCTCGGTGCCTCGCCGTAAGACGTTTGCCTCTAACGGGCTAGTTAACAGAGCTAGACGGTAGATTGTCTTGTCTCTAAGTCTTCTACGTTCATCCCACCGCCGAAAGAACGATCACATATCGTTATACCAGCCTGGGGTGACGGGTTCGCCCGCTGTATTCGACACCGTCCTACTGTATACATATACATATACCCACATTTATACATACATACATAAATAAAGCTATTACATGTGTGGGTAAAGCATTCCAGGACGGACTCCATGTATGGAGAAGGAGTACGAGTAGAAATCAATACTGTGGCCAGGGATCGAGAGCATTAGGTTGCCTTAGATATCAGAGAGCGCCCGTGAGCTGATAGAACATTAACCCCTGGGTGGCCACGAACGCCAAGCGGCGTTTTTCGTATTATCCGTATTATATCTGTATTTATTCATTTATCGGCTCTATTTATCCCTCCACTGCGGTTAAAGCCTGTCTTTGAAGCCTGCCATTAAATAAACCACCGTTATATATTAGTATGCATGCACACACCTTCTACAAACAAATCTTTGAGGGCTTTAAAATTTTGCTTGGAACGACTGGCTTCCGAAAGGTTAAACCTACTTAAGAGATTGCTTGGAACGGCTCCCTCCAATATTCTGTAGAGACAACCGAGGACACTCGTATCTCTCCTTTCTCGGGTCGTCAGCTAGTGTAGTCTCATTCTGTGCTCCGCAATATGGTCATACTTTCTCAAGTCATAAATAAAGCGAATATAGATATTTTGCAGCCTTTCAACTATGGTAGCTAGACCTTCTGTGATGTCGAAATGGCAACATCCGAAAATTGACAGACTGTGATTTTGCTTCCCTCGGGAAGAAAATTCTTTAGCTTTCTTAGTGTGAAATAAATGAAAATGACAAATAAACCGAAGTCACCTTAAGGTGACCCCTAAATAGGTATTACAACTGCAAATAAATGCGAAATCTCGCACATTTGCGTCACTGACTACTAGGAAATAATATGCCATAAAACCATTCTGTTACTTATGTGGTAAAACATGATTCGTGGTACCTAAGTTATAGTTGTTTATGTCACATTAAATGGAAATGACTTCGTCAAATACTTTTTTATTTAATGCCCTTACCTCACCGTGACGCGAATGCTATTACAAAGTGCACAAAACTTACCAATATGGTTCGACAAAAAACAGGTAAAATTTTAATTTGTATTTTCGAATGATTTATTGATATTGTTGCGGGTGAGTGTATTTAATTGAAATTGACGCAAGAGCTCTTTTTAGGGTTCCGCACCAAAGTGTACAAATTGTACCCTACCTCACTATGGTGCTGTCATAACTGGTGAGCCCACCACCCCAGGAAGGTATAGCGATATTAATCGTTCTTTCAGCCGAACCTGTGGACGAAACTGTCCACCGGCTACAGTGGCGGAACGTGAGTTTATCGTGAGTGTGGCTCTGGGCTAATATTACTTGGGGGCCTGCCTGATTAATCAACTAATTACCATTTTGTCAAAAAACCTGTTTTCGATAATGATGTCTAGGTCACAATAGGAAAACAGGGTAAAAAAGGTAAAAATAAGACTTTACCTGGTGTTAGCGGTAATTCAGTTCAAATGTATCGCGGACCGTCGCGCCCTATACCGGCCTTTTTCACTGGATCGGGAGATGGAGCCAGGCGAGTGCCAATGGACTCCCTAATGAAAAGTGCTAAGATAGTCGAATTTAAGCTTGTTTGTTTTGTGGTCATGGGTTCTTTCCAATACACATGATGACGACGGTCTGAAGATGGAGTCGGGAGATTGCCACTGGAGCTCCCAGGTGGAAAGTAAAGGAATAGGAGATGGAGTCCAGGAATATGGAGATGATGAAGCGATAGTCGCCGCGGTTCATACATTTTTAGGTGCTCAGGATGAAGAGTTTTCAGGGCGGGAATGTTAAGTTTAGAAAAGAAATATGTTATCCTTAAAGGTTATAGATAGATAGATAGATAGAGATTCTTTATTGCACATTAAACAAAAACATACAAAAGGCGGACTTATTGCCTAAAATACAATCTCTTACAGCCAACCTTCGTGGAAGTGTAAAAATTTAGGTGCCAATAGATAAATTAAAAATTAAGAAAAAAAAAGGAAAAAAATAAGAAAAACTTATTACATAACAAAATTAATCAAGTAACAAAAATGCCACTTTTTAAATAAAATTAGGATTTGGAATAATTCGCAAGGAGCGAAGGATAGGAGAGGATGGGATGAGATCTAGGAAACTAGGAATTTAGGGACATGAAATGCTTTTTCAGAGACACTTGAAAGGTAGAAACCGTTTGTGCGTTTCTGATGTCAGGCGGGAGCTGGTTCCATAGTCTAGCTGCATGAACGGTGAAGGTAGGAAGAATAAGTAAAAAAAGAAGAATTATGAGTTGGAATCGAAATTTTACTATCCTGACTGGAACGGAGTGAAAGACCATGACTTCCTAAGTGATTGAATTTTTCGGTTAGGTAGGAGGGAGGGGTAGGATTGTTGAGGATGTTATAAAGAAGGGAAAGAATATGCATGTTTCTACGTTCACGTATTCGAAGCCAATGAAGTCTGCTTCTATAGAGGTTATTATAATAAAAATAAAATACCATTTAATAACAGCTTATCGTACGTATCATACTCATTCTCACTTTTATTTAAACGCTGTAGTATGTCGAATTGCCTATAAAAATTAGACGATTCGCATTGCTAAATTTCGGCGGTCATGCTCCGCTTAGAGCTTCAGAAGCATCCTTGAACGCTGTCCAGTCGAGTGCCCGTAATACAGATAGACACTGGAGAGACTATTTAGTGGCTAGTTTGCGAAATCCTCTCTGCTCTAACGCTGTAAGTTCTGTGGTAACATTTGCATTTGGCAACGCAACACTGTGCTGAGCTGTGCACGCTCCAATGGACGCGCTCTCATAATTTGTGTATTATATTGTATGAAAGACACCGCTCCGGAACTGGGGGCGGGGGGAGCAAATCGAATGCTATCGCGGTTGTTCGACATCATAAATAAGAAAAATCGGTTAGGTCACCCCTAGACTTTCCCGGCAAATAGACAGCCTCCCCCTCTGCCACCCCGACCCCCCCCCCCCCCCCCTAGGGGACATTCTGTAAATCAAAAGGATTTATTATTTTTTTGTAATTGTTGATATATTTCCGCCAGACTAGTTTCGTTCAACTGTAAATAAGCCAGATTGCTTTTTTGTGCATTTAATGATTGACTCTAGTAAATGAAAAAGATTCATAACTGGGAAAATAGGTACAAATAGATCGTACCTCTTGCTCATCCACTTATCGCATAATCCTTGCCAGACCCGGAATTTCTTGAATAATAGACTAGATTTAACCCTTAGAGTAGCGCCATAATTTCATGGCAGACCGCGCAATTTATTGGAATTTCTTGTAATATCGCCGCGCTCGACAAAAAGTACTATAACTATGGAACTACTATAGCAATCATAAAAAGAATACTGTGCAATGATCGCATTGAAATTTCGTATATCGAATATTGAAATCTCATTTTGTAAAACAATTACATAATTATGAATAAATATGAGAAAGTCGAAAAAGATAAAAAAAACTCGGCATATCTAACTTGTACTTGTCTTACGGAAAATACGGAATCCTATTTAGAAATTGTAAATGCTATCGTGATAGGTTATATTTCGTTTTGCTTATTTACATACAAAAATATTTAGATATTAGGTCATAAAAACCAATAAAAATTTTGATGATTTCTCGAAAAAAAAAAATATGATGTTTGACAATGTAATTTAACCAGAAATATCCGCGAAATGACGCGCGAAATTATTCTAGCGGCCGTCTATGTATCTATGGTAATAATGAGATATTTGGTGTGGATTTTAGGATGCGTTCGAATTAGAAAATAATATTAATGTGCGCTCCGGGAGCAAGCCGTCAATATCGGGAGCAAGCCGTCATTACGTAGTCAACGGTGTTCTGATGTGCAACCAAATTTGGTCGTTACGTAGCCGAAGGATTAATTACTTTCACAAACTGGGAAAATAAGTCCTAAAAAGATTCACTACCTCCTCGACTAACATAAGTATAAATTATATGTAATAGCCAATAATTGTTTTTTTATAAACATGTACAAACAGTTATTGTTCATCAAATCCTAATAATTATTATTAAAATGTGTAGGTAGGTACAACTGCGGCCATTTACGAGCCATTATAATATGGCCACATTTCCTGAAAGTTGAAACAGTATAACATTACAAAAACATCAACATATCGTAATACAATCACATCAAAGATTTTACGAAAACAATTTATGACACCTCCAAAAATAGCTATTAATTAGTAAAATGCTTATCTTCCGCAATATTTAACGATATAAAATTCTGAACTACGCCAGATTACGATATCAAGTTCCATTATAATAGAGACATCCGTTGTTGCACATAGACATGGTGGGCAAGTGAAATGTCAAATTTGCCACACATTTAGGTATTGTAAACGTTGGTAAAACCATTGATTAACCTATATGAGGTCACCAGATATTTTCAAGAAATTATCAAAATAAGAGCTATGTACCATACTACTTTTTTTGCTATGTTCACTTAAGGCGACATGAGACCTCAGAAAAATATCCGAAATGGGCGGACACCCGAAAAAATAGGCGGAGTCAATTTTGTAGGGTTTGACCAATAAAAATCCAGCGTTGACGAAGCGTCAAGCGCAGTTTCCACGTCCGCTAGCGCCGGGAACCAGACGCATACTAAACGGTCAATCGCAGCGCAAGAATAACTATCTTTACGCATTGGTGGTGTAAGGGTGTTAATGGCAAAGCATATTTAGCGTAACTCTCAGAGCGCTCTCGCGTTTTAATTAATTGTAATTAATTTAGGGGCTAAATAAAAAATGTGGCTAATTGCCGCCCTAGAAAATTATCCAGTCAATATAATGAAATTATAATAAAACACATTCACCGCTTACATTGTAGGAGTAAACGCGCCTGAAAGTTTTCTAAGTCAGGCAATGAGCAACTTCTTTGAGTCTAAATTTTAAATTGGTTCCTTATCGAGGGATTCACTTAAAAACTTTTTTATTTCAAAAAACTCATTAAACTAAAATTTCTCAGATATGGTCGTTCCCAGGTATCATATCACCTTAAGAATTCCCTTTAACTATTTTGGGCCATATCCACAAAAATATTATTTTCATTTGTGCCACTCTGGTTCTGGTGGCCTCATTTAGTCATGGCAAGAGTTGAAAAGATTGTGGGTAAAATCGGTCCACCGGGGGCGAACTAGTCATATGTCATTCTCTAAATATTGGACTAAAGAGACTTGAAATTCGGTACACCGATGCCTTGTTGGACCGAAATCAATTTTTGGTTGGACTATCTCGTATACAAGCGACACAAATAATATTTAAAGTCCGCCATATTTAAGAAAATACTAAATCATTTTTGAAAAAATACCGTTTTAAAACAACGGAAAATACTATAGATGAGGGGGTCACCCCTCCTTGGGGGGGGTGTTGGCGAGGGGCTGGTCTACTTACCGGGAAATTCTTGGGGTGACACGACCGATTTTTTTCTTAGTAACAAAGGAGTAAATCAAAAAGAAATTAGGTACCTATATAATTTTCAACAACTGACCTAGAATAATCTCCTATAAAATAAAATCTGATGTCCAAAAATATATATTTTCAATATATATCATTATATTCAAAGCCGATAATAGTTGTCTAAATGTCCAAATGTCAAGAAATTAGCATAGATATGAAAGGTCTGATTATGTGCATTCCGGAAATATACATGAATATATATGGATAAATACGTAAACCAGAAATATTTCATAAAAAACCCTAATAAAAATAAATGTAATTACAAAAAATCAGTTTTTATATCGGCGGTTTTTTTTTATATATTATTACTTGTTTTTAAATATGTTTTGAGCATCTTTTTGAGGGGATTATTCTTTAAAACCACGTAAAACTTTGTTAAGTCTTTCTTACTGAGAAAAAAAAACACCGAAAGTTGTAAATAAAAAATGTTTTGAAAGTTCAGAAATGCCACTTAAAATAATACTGTTGTATATGTTTAAAAAATCAATTCAAAATTCAAATTTATTTATTAAATTATTAAAAGGTTTATTTTATCCGAATTACTAAGCCAGAATGGCTTAGTAATTTAAAAACTAGGCTTCACCTATTGGCATTGATTATACTTTATAATCAATGCCTGCACCATTATATGTATTATAGTGTACCTACTTATATACAGGCTGAGTTTTTAATTAGTAACATTATTGTATTGGGTGAATCAGTACGACTAACTAAGCACCTTTTAATAAAAACTGTTGGGAAAAACAAAAAAAAACTTTTTTTTTTTGTTTTAATTTCTTTTCTTTTAATAATAGTATAAAAAGCTATGAGCTCTATCTTGTGGTAGGTAAAATATCGCTAATATTGTTCATTAGCGATATTTTACTTACTGTTAGATGGCGAAGCGCTCAACGCTTCTCAACGATAATTTTACAAATTCTTCATTAGATAATTTTACAAATTTGATAAAAATTTGTTTTTTTTCCAAAAAAAATTTTCAAAAGTTGTTTTTTCCGTCGTACTGATTCACCAACTACAATGATGTCACTAATTAAAAAACTCACCTGTATAATCAATGCTTGTACTAAGGTAGGCTTCACCTGTCGGATGCCAACAGTGCCTATAGGCACTTTGCGTCGTTTGACAGATCCGAGCGTAACCGTTTCGGCCGCTACCCATATATATTATATTAACAATAATATATAATATACACGATTAACAAGATTAATTACTAGGTAACAAGTTGCGTTGCAGTTTTTTGCGCGCGATGGCTGGCTTCCCACCGGTTAAAAGCAAAAAAGCTACTATACAAAAAAAAATTGAAAACAACAAAGAAATAGTTTAGGTAGACTAAATGAAAAAAAAAATATGGAAATTACATGAAATTACAACTAAAACGAAAAAAAAATTAACATTTATCATAAAATACAAAAAATATAAATATTTATATTAATCCTACTAATATTATAAATGCGAAAGTTTGTATGTATGTATGGATGTTTGTTACTCTTTCACGCAAAAACTACTGAATGGATTTTGATCAAACTTTACAATAATATAGCTTACACATCAGAATAACACATAGGCTATAATTTATAAAGATACGAGGGCAATTCAGAAACTAACCTCCGATTGGTCAGTGCGGGTAGTGGGGGGAGTAGCGCGCCATCTGTGCATTCACGCGCTCAGCAGGTCAGTCGGCATCAAGCCGTAGTCGAGTGAACATCGTACCTGCGCTAGTTTAGTTTTTGTGGCAGTTTGAAATGTGTGCTGCAATAGAAAATCCCGCCAAATGTGAAGTGCGTGCTGTTATACGGTTTTTTACAGCCAAAGGATACTCTGCAGCAGCTATTCATCGTGAGCTTTGTGCCGTGTACGGACCAAAAGTTATGAGTGAAGGAGTTGTCCGTGAATGGGTACGTTTATTTAAAAGTGGACGAGAAAACGTTCATGATGAAGAGAGGAGTGGTAGACCATCCTTGGTGACTGACGAACTCGTTCAGACAGTTGATGCAAAAGTTCGTGAAAAGCGACGTTTCACAATGGCGGAGTTGTCTACTGATTTTCCACAGATTTCTAAGGCTCTTTTGTACGAAATAGTGACAGCAATATTGGGTTACCGTAAGTTCTGTGCACGATGGGTGCCCAAAATTCTTACCGACCACCACAAAACTCAAAGAATGGCCTCTGCATTAGACTTTCTGTCACAATATGCGGACGAAGGAGAACCATTGTTAAACAGAATCGTGACCGGTGACGAAACCTGGATTAAGTACGTGAACCCTGAGACAAAAGAACAATCAAAGATGTGGGCACATTCAGATTCGCCTACCAAACCAAAAAAAGCCCGGCAAGATTTTTCTGCCAGAAAACTGATGGCAACGGTGTTTTGGGATGCCAAAGGGGTGTTGTTGGTTGAATTCATGGAACGTGGGACGACCATAAATCAAGACGTGTACTGTGAAACACTAAAAACATTACGACAGGCTATACAGAACAAACGCCGTGGTATGCTGACTTCCGGTATCGTTTTTTTGCACGATAACGCCCGTCCTCACTCTGGTCGCAGAACAACAGCCCTTCTTGAGTCCTTCAAGTGGGACGTTTTCAACCATCCACCTTACAGCCCAGATCTGGCGCCAAGCGATTATCACCTCTTCATGCATATGAAGAAATGGCTCGGGTCCCAGCGGTTTGATGACGACGAAGAGCTCAAAGATGCGGTCACAGGCTGGCTCAAGGCACAAGCGGGTGATTTTTATGCAGAAGGAATTTCAAAGCTTGTGAAGAGATACGATAAGTGCCTCAATCGTTATGGAGACTATGTCGAAAAATAGTGCAAAGATGTAGTTGTAAGATGTATATATTAAAATATTTTTACTTAACTTGGTGTATTTTTTTCAATCAACCGGAGGTTAGTTTCTGAATTGCCCTCGTATATGGTTTTCTATCATCATTATCACAATTTTCCATCACCACGTGGGTGAAACCGCTGGGCGCAGCTAGTAGATAATAAAATGCACTTAACAAAAGCTTAATATATAGGTAAACATATGCCTAATATGTATGGTAATTTACCTATTAAATTAAAAGACACATATTTTTCCTGATTATTTTATTTTCCTGCAATGCAATATAATTTTTTAAAAAACCTATGGAAAGCAATTTATAATTTCACTCTAACAAAATACAATAGAAATTTTTAGTATTAGCTCTAGAGTACTTTCAATAAAATATATCATTATTTATATTATTTTCGATCAAATTCTGAAAGTTAGAGATGTTTTGAAAAAGAGTTTGTTAGAATACTTGTAAAAGCATTTTTTTGTAAATATAATGGGCCCGATTGCGTTTCTTTGTGAACTAAAACTGAAATTAGTTAAACAAGATAGAGCAATACGTTAGAGCGGTTATAAAATGAACGATCGTCAATAAAAACTACCTGTCGAACTTATACTCGTCCGAATAAATTTGAACACATTTTGTGCAGTCTTAGATTCAGATGCTTTATCTTTGGTGGGTAGTTTTATTGCTAAAAAGTGACAACCGTTCATTTCACATTCTGCTCTAGTGTATTGCCGTGTCTCATTCACACGAACTAATTTCTGATTTTAGTTCACAAAGAAACGCAATAGAGCCCAATGTTATGTTTTATTAATTAATTTTCTCTAAAAATTGCCATCTCGAGTGTGCATCTCGAGTGAGTGACTCAAAAACCAAGCTGAATACGTAGTCTTTATACTTATGCTCGCCTAAATTAATATATTTTTAAACGCCTTTCTGCCTAGGTTATATAGTAAATTTAAAAACTACCAAAAAATGTTGTTTAAGTCTACAACTGGACTTTGAGTCAATAATAAACACGCTCCTAGATATTAAAAAGTTCATCTTTCGCTAAGTGCATCAACCTGCTCCTTTATCTCTTGAAGCATCTGGGCTGATTTGTGCATGCTTTCCAGCTGGTACCCAATGTGGATACTTATCAAGTTCATCTTTTTCAGGTTCGACTCACTGTTCTCTATGCTGTTTTCAGTAGCAGCAAAGTCCTTTGCGGCTCGCATCAGTAACTAGAAACAATAAAAGAAAGAACTGAATTAGAAGGTCGGTAAAAATACAACCTATGGGTTTTATAGCTAATGCTGCAGGAAGGCATGAGTTCTCTAATGGACAAGGGCGTATCCAGGGAGAGAGACACAGGGGACATGTCCCCCCCCCCAATTTTTTTTGAGTAAATAAAAAGGAGAAAAAATAGAGAATCAAGGAGAATCTGTGACTTAAGTAGCTAGTGTCAGGCACATATCCAGGAGGGAGGGATAGTTGGGATTTACCCCCAGAAATCCGGTGTATTTTCGTTTCATTGAACAAGTAAATTCAAGTTTGGTGGGTGCCGCGCGTGTTGTTTTAATGAATGTCCCTTCCGAAATCAATGAATGTCCCCGCCCCCCCCCCCCCCCCATACCGAAGTCTGGATACGTGCCTGCTAATGGATGAAATTCATGGTAATCCATAATCAATGCCGTACCAAAAAAGGATTGATACGGTAAATGTTTGTCAAATAGAAAAAGTTACTCTCTTCTAAAGAATCTTGAAAGAATAATCCCGCAATGTAGTCGGTACCTTTAAGTCAATGTTCATGTCTCCAATTATAAACAAGTTACCAGAATTTGGTAGTACATTTATAAGTTGGCTAAGCTCCTCTACAAACTCGTATTTATTTGTGATCAGCGGCTTATACAATGCACACAGAGTTAGCACAACTTTAGTAGGTGTTTTAATAGTGCCTAAAAAAAATTCAAAAGTACAGTTTTCATACGGTTTTCTGTGTATGTGTGTCGCTAATCCAATACCAATATTTTTGGTAATCCATAATCAATGCCGTACCAAAAAAGGATTGATACGGTAAATGTTTGTCAAATAGAAAAAGTTACTCTCTTCTAAAGAATCTTGGAACGTAGCTAAGTAAAAACTGGGACAAGCGCTTTTTACAATGACTATCTTGCTATATATCCACCAAAAACCAAAATATTATTTGATGAAATACTCTTTGTCTATAGACCGATAGGTGCAAGAATTTCATTGGACCTATCGGTTCCTTCTTATGATCGTTTCTCTTCTTTCATTCTTTCTTATGATCGTTTTTCTAAAGTGCTATATTTTTGACCTTCAACTCTCAATGTCTGTCTGGATATTTTTATCGCAGTGCCTAATTTTCCAGAATTAAATTAAATTGTACCTGTATTTACAGATATTCTGAAATAAAATAAAAAATATCACCGCGTATCACCAGGGGGGGGATGGGGGGGGGGGGGTTAAAAAGTTGCTCTAAAACATCACTTGATTAATGGACGACCCCCTATCTGATAAGGAAGTCTTTTCAATATATTATGTCAATAGAGGTGTTTATAAAGCACATGTGAGACCTATTCTGGACTATGGAAAAGGTGTAGCGAAAGACAACCAAAACGCTAGTGGACATAGAGAAAACCAACACTCAATAGACTGTGCTCTCAAAGTTTTTATAGGTTATGTTGACAGCTGATAAGATGGGCGTAATGGCCTGTAGAGCCTTTTCTTAAGGAAAATGGAAAGTTTGAAATATTCAGCGATATTATGAAATCAAAGACTGTCGCTGATGTTTGACATAAATAAGATAAAAACGAATTTACGGGCCGACAGCCGCGCCCTTACTTCCAGTTGCGGCCTGCTTTCTCCGGCTTCCCGACTAGTTACAGGTTTGTGGTTGCTTACGCGGTCCTCTCTCTTACGTAGCAGCGGTGGCTCGGTGTCTACCGATTCTATTGCGGACCATAGCATTCTTTGCCCGGCTGTTTACCCGGTATCGGGCAGCCGATTGGTCGTTTCAAGAGAAGTTACCGTAAGGTTAACAACCACCCCCGCTCCATAGCCGCTCAAAGCCGTTTCCAGATTCCCCCGGTTATCAGTCGGAATGCGCAGTCGATTGGCTGACGCTGCACGGTGCGCAAACCGTCCAGGAGCGCCCGAAGAACGATTCTCAGTGGAAACTGGCCCACTGACACAGATTCTTGCCCGGGCTGGAACTTCTACTTGAAGGCTACCGGATGGGTGCTTACTAAAACAAAATCGGTCATAAAGGCTCAACTGCACTGTGCCCGTTAGCTCCCAGGAGCTACAAGGAGCTACCCGGAGCTCCCAGGAACTACAGAAGCAGTGTAATGCAGCGTACCTCATTTGATTTGGAGCTCCTCTGAATTTGCCTGGCCAAAGAAGCAATGTTGTTGACGTTCACTTGCACCCGATCAGCAAGGCGATGCTTGGAATCTGCGAACAAAGTCCTTGCGCTGCTCGACGACGCAGAAGCCATCTTATTTCAAAGTATAAATTGCCAAAAACACAAATATATTCAACGAGCCTCGAAAAACAACCGAAACGATAAACAAACACAAAATGATGTTCAGTTGGATGTTCAGTTGAATTGTAACCACAGACTTATTAGGGAATTGTAACAGAGAAACCAGGAGAAACTAAATGTAGCAAAAAATTTCTATAGCGGAGGCTATATGAAATGTCTGTCAAATTACTGCTATCATTTGCCAATCAAATCTACTCCATTCAAAAATACATATTTAGCCGAACGCAGCCAAATATGACAGTTAACAGTACACAAGTTGTAGTGATGGGCGATTACGGGAATTTTATTGAGATCATAATTAACCGCCCTACCTATACGTGATACGGCCGCTATATTATCGCCCGAACGCAACAACCCGCATCACGTACATTCGAGTACGTTCAAGTACAAAAACATAAAAATAAAAAAAACGGAACCAACGAGCGTACGTGATACGTCAAATTGTTCCTACGATTCTAAATACAAAAAAGGGTATTAAATGGGTATAAGCCGAAGACTGTCGGGGAAAAATTGGGGCCTTAACCCCAAGATCTCCCACTGGATGTACACTGCCATTGTGAGGCCGATAATCACGCAAGCCTCGGTGGTACGGTGCAACAAAGTCAACCACAAAGCTGTGATTACCAAGCTAAACAATATTCAAAGGACGGCGTGCCTCATGACAACTGGCGCAATGTTCTCCACTCCTGGAGCAGCTCTAGATGCACTGCTGAACTTGCAACAGGTGGCGAAAGCCAGCATGTACAGGCTGTCTGCCCGGGAGAAGGTTAACTGGATCTCACAAGCACTAAGATCAGTTCTTGACTCAGTCAGTGAAACTCCATCCCTCAACATGGTATCAGACACCATGCTTCCACTCCAAAACTTTGTTTTATTTTTTTACAGTGTAACTGCCGCCCAGAGACGACTGGCTAAAAAACCAACTGCACTGGGAGGCCGGTAGCCTTAAACGGTATACTGCTGGATCCAAATCATGACTGGATATAGGCTGCGGTTTATATGGAGGGCGACCAAACTTCGAAAGAAGTGTAAACTTGGGGAAACACGCCTCCATATTCCAAGCGGAGGTATACGCTATTATTGAATATTCGGATATCAACCTCCATAAGAACGACGCCAATCATCGTATTACTCGGATAGCAAGGCAGCTCTTATGGCACTAGTATCGAATACCATCAATTCAAATCTAGTGCGAAATTGCGTATCACTACTGAATTCCCTGGACGAAAAGAACAGGGTAATTCTGGTGTACCAAAAAGCTTTGCAAACCTAATACTCAAACAAATATGTTTAGAACAATCCGTCAACCACTGGAACAACACGCCAGGGTTGAATCAATCCAAAGCTTGTGACGAACTACTCGTCACGAGAATTTACCTCCTTAAAATATAAGTATGTAAAACTCTGATACATTTCATTTTACACTTCGCCACAATTTAATCGGCACATAAACAAATTATCTCGACTTCCAACCGTTGCCGTAATCGCATCATGCGATACAACAACGCACACCCCTAGTCGGATTCGGCGGCAAAAATTGCCAGACGAATAAATCCAAAACCGACCGGATCGGGCGTTCACTTTGATACCCTCTCTTAGTTTTGAACCGCGGAACGAAGCGGAAGTGCCGGACTCTCGATTTAGGAACTAACGGGGCAGGGTGTGTTTGTTGTGCTCTGTGAATCCTTGTTTCCTCTCGTTTTTTGTTGTTTTGTCTGTGTTGTCCAGGTCATCCTTCAGTGGTTTGGCGGGGATCGTTCACGGAAACTGTAAGTTTGTCGTCATTTTTGTTTATACTCCCGGATTAAATAGCGTGTCTCGTCAGCCATTCCTGCGGGTAGCATCTTCAAACTTTTTTATTCTTTTTTTTCAAAATTATCTGGATGTACCCTCCTTAGATTGCCTGTGAATGGAACGGAGACAGGGGGGGTCGACGGGGGCACGCCCGTCGACTCCGACAAACCCTATTTGTGCAATATCGGAACAGGAGATGGACTCGCGGGCGCCGTTGGGAATGACTGTCGAGGTTAGGTCTGACGTGGCTGCGGGAGAAGCCTTCGAAACTAGGCAAATAGCTGCCGAAAACATGTACAAGGAGGACTCGCCCGGGCCCTTCATAGTTTATATTCAATTTTGCCCAGAGAATTCCAACAATTCTGAGAGTACAAATCCGAATTTGTCTATCTACCCGCTTACTGTCGGGAAACTGATTGAAGCAAATAAAGTTCAAGACGTCAAAACAATTAAAAAGACGGGAAGAAACCGCGTCGAGGTGGCCTTGAGAACTGCGAGAGCTGCCAATAACCTTACTAAAGCTAACTTCTTAAGAGTAAAAAATTACAAAGCCTTCATCCCTTCCTTCGCCACGGTCAGATTGGGGTTGGTAAAGGGACTGGACACGGATATACCTGACGAGGAGATAGTCTCTGCATTAAACGCCTCCAATCCTTTCGTAGTCAAGCGGATCCGCCGCCTTAATTACCGATCTTCGGACGATTCAGGCAACGTGGTTTATAAACCTTCTCGAACGGTTGTTCTCACATTTGAGGGACAAAAGCTCCCGGAAAAAGTCCTAATATACTACAATAGCCTCCCAGTAGAGATTTACTCCCTTCCAGTTGCTCTCTGTACAGCTTGCTGTCGGTACGGTCACCTAAAAAAGACCTGCCGATCTAAAACTCCCAGGTGCTTTCGTTGCGGAGAGGCCCATGCGGGGGAGAGTTGCAAGGCATCTCTCTCCTTCTGCGTTAACTGTCGCAACGATTCACACACAGCTACGGACCAAAAATGCCCCGAATATAGCCGTCAAAAGGCAATAAAAAACATCATGGCTAAAGAAGGCATATCATTTAATGATGCTCTCTCGAGAGTACCTAAGACAACATCTGCCTCATATGCATCTATTGCAGCAACTACCCCACAAACTCAACCTTTTACCTTTAATTCCCCACTCTCCCCAATGAGACCAAGAATTATCGTCTCGGATCCTATCCGTTCAGGTAAAAATAAAGGCGTAGGGAAGAAACGGAAGTTGCAGAGCCCTCCCCCGCCTCGCTCCCCTGTTCACGACAAATCAAACGAACTACGATGGGACTACTTCCCATATAAATCCGTTAACGGCTGTGGTCTTAATGGAGATCCTAAAACTACTCTGGATCAGATAGCAGCCCTCTTACAGGTGCTTATGGCCCGACACAACACCAATTCTGGAGCCTCGGCTTCCAGCGACACCTCCTCAATGATAACTGTCACTGACCTTCAATTATCAGACACGTTGGATGGCGGATCGGGATCTGCCTTCAGACCAACGTAACGCCCCAGTCACAAACTTCCGCTCCAGCTAAATTTCCCACTTACTTGTTTCTTTATATATACATATAGGTATATATTACATATTTTTTATATTTCATTTTTAACCTTTAATTTACTTGTAGATTCAATTTATATCTGCAGAATGGCAACGCTTTGCATCTTGCAATGGAATTGCCGAAGCCTGATACCCAAAAAGCATGAGCTCATCCAACTGCTGCATCAACGTGAGGTTGACGTGGCAGCTATCTCTGAATCTTGGCTGTCCCCCTCCAATAACTTTACCATACCAGGTTACACTGTCCTCCGTGATGACCGCCTCGACGGGAAGGGTGGGACTATCCTTATGTTCAAGAACTCACTTATCCACTCTCCGCTGGCCCTGGCTTCCCCGGGGAACAATGTCCAATTGGCCTCTGGCAGAATAAATGAGTGCACATTCCTTTCTCTATATGCTCCCCCCAGGACGATTATTACGGAAAAATGGTGGTCCCGGACCCTCGGAGGTATTTCCGGGCCTGTGTTCATTCTTGGAGACCTAAATGCGCATGCCCCACTTTGGGGCTGCTCGCTCTCTGACCGACAGGGAGATGCCCTGATAAATATGATGGATAAACATTCTATGTGCATCATGAACGACGGCTCACCCACCTTGGTTCCACTTCCATCAGAACGTTCCTCGGCCCCTGATGTCTCGATATGCTCCCCGTGCCTCCAAATAGACAGTACTTGGCAAGTATTGGATGACCCATTGGGTAGTGACCACTTTCCCATCCTCATTAATACTCACTTCACTCTGATTAATCGAGCCACCATTAGCCGTCGTGCTCTCTTTAAGTTTAGTAATAAGGAAAAAAACTTCTCGGATTTCTGCGCTCACTTAAACGACGCAGCAACACTCCTCCCCCCACTCGAAAGCACCCCCCTAGAGTAGTGCTACTCCTCATTTTTCAAAAAACAAACCCCCAAAATTCCAGTCCGACAATCTCCTCCATGGTGGGATGCTGAGTGCAACCAAGCGGTTGGCTGGAGGAAACTCTGCCTCTCTACTTATCTGAGTGATATGAACACTAGCAATCACAACTCATACCAAATCGCAGCCAAGGAAACCAGAAAACTCCTCTCAAGTAAAAAAAGAGAAGGTTGGAAAAAATTCTGCTCCAACCTTTCCCCGGATACTCAGAGTTCCACTGTCTGGGCTATGGTCAAAAGATTCAGGAGAGCATCGAACCTTAACTCCTCCCCCCCAGTACATGGAGAGACACTGGACCAATTTGTTAATTGCCTGGCCCCCCCATATTGTCCCGGCAGCGACGAGCTCAACACAGAACCGGAAATCCTCCCTAGTGCGCATCCTTCCTCACATACCGAAATGTCTTCCCCCTTCAGCCTGGTAGAATTAGATGCCGCCCTGAACAAGGCTAGAGATTCAGCCCCAGGCGAGGACCTTATTCCCTACGCATTCATCCCCTCTTGCTGCCCTAACATCACAGGGTACTACTTAGATCTCCTGAACGGGTTCTTCGATCAAGGCATATCTCCCACTTCCTGGAGGTCCCAAGCGGTCATCGCTATCCCCAAACCCAATTGTGATCCGTCCTCCCCCAAAAGTTTCCGCCCTATCGCTCTCTCTTCAACCCTGTGCAAAATTTCAGAGCACATAATCAAAAACAGACTAGAATGGTTCGTGGAAACTTCAGCCAAACTAGCAAACTCACAGTTTGGATTCCGTCGTGGATCAGGCACCCTCGACAACCTGGCGATTCTCACCACAGATATAAGACTGGCATTCAAACGGAAGGAATCGGTAGTTGCGGTCTTCCTGGACGTGCAAACCGCCTACGATAATGTCCTGCTTCCACTCCTCCAGAGGAGGCTACAGTACTTGGGGGTCCCGGACAAGCTCTCAACATTCATCATCTCAACCCTCAAAGGAAGAAAGATTAACATTATGACCTCTGCAGAACCCATTTCAAGAACCCTTTTCAGGGGCCTCCCACAGGGCAGTGTGCTCTCCCCCATCCTCTACAACCTCTACACCAGAGGTTTGGAGGAGGTGGTTTTGAGACACTGCAGGTTATTACAATACGCGGACGATATTGTGATATATAGTTCCTCACAAAACATACCTACTGCCCTCCGGAAAGTCTCAGAGGCCCTAGAGGATCTGGAGGTATGGCTCAACGACTCCGGACTATCAATCTCCCCATCTAAAAGCAATGCTGTAGTTTTCACCCGCAAGAGAACCCCGACACCCTTAAACATCAAATTCAACCACTCGGTCATCCCAATTAAATCTCATGCCAAATTCTTAGGAGTTACACTAGATGCCAAACTACAATGGACCTCATACATTGACCAAGTGGTCAACAAAGGAGAGAGAGCACTAAACATACTCCGAGCAACCAGCGGAGTTTGGTGGGGGTCACACCCTTTCACCACTAAACTTCTGTTCAACGCCCTAGTCCGCTCACAATTAGACTACGCCTCCTTCATTTGTTACCCTTTAACCAAAAAACTCCAAGACAATCTGAACTCCCTACAATACAAAGGCCTACGATGTGTCATTGGCGCCATGAGAAGCTCCCCAACAAACGCCCTCCTCGTAGAATCTGGCGAGCCTCCCACTGATCTTCGATGCCAGCTCCTGGCAGACAAGTTTTACATCAAGAGGCTCCAACTGTCCAAACACCCTTTAGTGCCAAAACTAAAGCTCCTATGTGAGCTCTCCCAAGGCTCTCCAAATAGCAAAGTCTCGGCTCTATGTAGGAGCCATCGCAAACTGCATCACTTTAAAGAGGTTATTCAGAGAGATCACAACCTCCCGGATTTCAGACTTCCTTTCCCTGAAAGGTTTGAGCACCCTACCATATGTTATGACTCAGGAATAACAAAGACCCCCGCAGGTGAGGATCCCTCGCCACTGAATAATAGCACCTTTGCGAGAATGGTCGCAGACAGGTTCCTCGGCTGGGATCTCCTCTTCACGGATGGGTCGAAGGCCGAGGCGGGCACGTACGTGGGGGTGGGTATATTTCATTCCAATCTCAACATCTCTCTTAAATTTAGGCTGCCTAACAATGCCTCCATCTACACGGCAGAAAGCGTCGCAGTACTAAAGGCCTTGGAATATATGCGGGTTAAACGGTCTCCCCAAGGAGTCGTATTCACAGACTCGAAAAGCCTATTAGATAAGCTTAATTCCCCCTCTATATCGCACCGTCCGACTCACATAGAGAACCTTATTAGAACACAATACCGCCTCATCAGTGAAGCTGGGGGCGAGATAATATTGATGTGGATCCCTGGGCACTCCGGAATCTTAGGCAATGAGTACGCTGACAGAATCGCAAACGAGGCACGGTCAGGGGGAGTTCTCCTGAAAATTAAAATCCCGGCATCAGACATTTTTCAAGTAATAGAGGAAAAGATGAAAGAAAAGTGGAATAAGACCTGGCTCTCCTCCTGCAGCAACAAGGGCAAACACTACTCCCAATTTAACCCTACAATTCCCTCTAAACCATGGTACTACAAGAAGCCGTTTAAGCGGAAGGAAATAACATCAATCTGCAGAATGCGAATAGGACACTGCTCCACCCCCTCTCATCTCTTCCGCATAAACGTGCTGCCCTCCCCCCAGTGCGACTGTGGCTACCACAATTGCACATTAGATCACATATTCTTTAACTGTCCCCTTCTCAACAACTACCCATCATTTATTCCAAACTTAGTAAAATATAAAATCTGCCTTCCAACAAAAATTGACATCCTATTGGCATGGAATTCGATCAAAGTTTATAAAAACATTACAAAGTTTATTTCCCTTAATAACGTGTCGATATAATTCAAGAGGCAAATTTAACCTTTTTACTAGCCATTTTAAAAACATCCACACCCATGGGACATCCTAATTAGAATATCCTGTCCTTTTAATATCCACAATGTGATGTCCACAGGGAAATATCCCCAAAGGACATGTAGTTAGTGCATGGTAGAATTGAAATATTTCCATTTTATAAGGCATGTAAATGTGAAGTCATTTGTCTGTTCTTGGTCATTGTTCAAGGTGGGGGTTTACTAACCATAGATCCCCCAGTCATCGGGAAGCACTAAGAAGAAAGACTGATAAAAAACTGGCACCAATCGCTTGCTGTATAGCGGAATTGCCAAAATAAAAGAAGAAGAAGAAGAAGAAGCGGAAGTGCCCGTGGCCGCTGGGGGTCAAACCCCCCAGCGGTTCACATTTTATTGCAAAACGGAGCCGCAGTGACACGTTTAAAGTTCATCTGGAATCTAATTGTTTTACCGGGCGATATCAGTGCGCAAATCCCGCAGTCAGCCGCAACGAACCCAGCCTCCGAGGGACCTACCTTCCACATCAGGCGAGTTTCTAGGGTTCATGTTTTTCTGACTCCCCAAACTTTAAAACCCCCCAGAGTGCAGCAGATAACTATTATATTTCACATTAAACAATTTAATCATTCGAATCTAGTGCAAGAGCGCCCTCTATAGTTCGCCCTTGGGGCATTTTTCCCGTTTAATCGTCATTTGACACACTATTCAACCTAGCCAAGCGCGAGAAAGAATCCGAGGATTCGGCGCGTAGTTCCCGTGAAACCGTGGGACGATTCAGAGAAGGCGCCAGACCGACGTAACGCAAGTTCCGCGCGCCGGCGTTGTTGAAGGTTCTCCCCTTTCAAAAGTCCCCTCTGCATAAACAATATAAAAGCATATCGATAGAGATGTTCCCAGAATTCCTTCCGAAATTCCCATAATACCCGTAAGCACCTACCTACCGTGAGTTTAGCGACCTACCTACCGTGACTTTCCACGCACGCTCCGGCGATTCCTCCGCTCCGAAGGGCTTGCAAAGGTACTAGAGGTCCTCCCGAATATACATTTAATATACTTAAATCAAAAGAAATAGAAAACCTGTAATTTTATGAGTAATAAACCTTGTATTATACTTTGAGTCTTTCTCTTAAAAAGGGTTAATCTCTCACACACGGAGAGAAATTCTATTCTTGCTTTATGATATAAATGGTGCAAGCTCGGATTAGTAATATACGAAAGTAACTGCTCCGAATCGGCGCGAAGTTCGCCGCTACACATCGACGCAGAAACCGCCCCGCAGCGATCTGACAGCTCAGATCGCGCGTGACTTCATAGCGGTCGAATATCTACTTTCTTTTTCCAGGTTCGATGATAAGCCCACAGTAAGTACATATTATATCCCTATTCATTACTCCCCACTCTTCTTTCCATAGTTTTCCCCCTTTTTCTCACAATAGAAGCAAGGCTGTCCTTCTCTCCCAGAAGCTCTCCTTTTCCCGCGCAGGATTCCTTGGGTTTACCACGACCTTTTCCACTGAGCTGCCGCGGTCCCAAATCCTGTCGCGTATCCCCTTCTGCGGCGTTCAAGGTCAGGCAGCGACCACGCCTGCTTTTTCTCGTAGCGACCCGAATCCCCAATCATCCAAGATTTCCGTGGTGGCGCCCACATACACACATCATTAAACAATTACACCTTCTTTTTCCACAGCAATCCTAAATCCCATGAAAGATATTTTCCCATGACCTAACAACAGGCTTTTTCTTAATCGGGTAACGTTACAGAAATTGGCTTCCAACGCGGGGCCTTACAATTTTCAAAATACGGATACGTTTCAAATAAAATATACATTTTTCTTTTTATATAATCCCCACTTTGGTTCCAGAAATTGGGCCAAAAATTTTTTTACATACATATTAAACAGTACTATTTCAGTAAACAAAATATTTCCCACCCAATCCCGCCCTAAAAAACTCTTTTTATATTTTTTTTTCTAGGTCATTTTTATTATTATTAAATAATATTATATAAATTCAACTTCAGATTTTTTCTTCTGTCTTTTTAATTATTTTATGAATTATTTTTTTAATAGATCTCTTTTAATTAGATCTCTATAAAACACGACATATTACACACGCAAGCGCGATTTTAAGTATTTTTTATTCAAAAATATCATTAAAGTGGTACTTGTTTACCAACCATTTTACAGCATCCAATAATTTTGACCTATAATATAACCACCTTCCCACAGCCATCCATCACCCAAAACACTTCCTACACCTCTATCAAGCGGAAACCCTTGCCTCACGGCACAAAACCATATATAACACCCCCTAATTAATATAAAAACTATAGAAAACGACAAAACATTTCACGGCAGCCATTACGCCATTCGAGCTGTCAAACGAACGTAGCAACATTTTCGTTCGCGCGGACAAAATACCACGCGATTCACAAAATATACTTTCCCATATCAATATTCTCCATACATCGTTGTACGCAACAAATAAAAAAATACCACCCCATAAAAGTACCACTTCTGGCTAAAAAATACAACGCTCTGCGGCTCATTGGTTGGACGGTTTAGACGTTCGATTTCACTTTAGCGCAGCCACTTCGTGCAAATTTTGCAACGAACTTTCGACATCTACATCGGATAGAAGCAGTATAAAGGTACGTCCGCATCTGGTGCTTTGTTTTTCAGCTTTCTTTCTGTCAGCTTGCCCCGTCTTCATACTATTTCCTTGCATTCCTTCGTGACAGCTCCGACAATACGCTCCGACGACACACATATCCAGAAAATAAGGACCATCGTACACCATCGCAATTAATATCCTCAAACAAATATTTTATTTTCATAAAATAATAAATACACAAGTATACAATAATAAATACAGCGATAACACACATAATACCACACACCTTTCGAACATTCTTCTTCTTCATCAGCATTATTTACTACTCAAATATAGAATTCGAAACAAAATCAACGACACATAGAAATTCATTTTCTCTTTTTCAAAATATTATTTTCCTCTTAACTCACATCGTCTTCGGTACTAGCCTCTTGCATTCCTTTGTGATGTAGCAACTTCAACACGCTTCAATAACATACAAAAAAAATACTCTGCATAAGGAAAATAAGGACCGTTACACACTATCGCAAATAATATTTTCAAGCAAATATTTTCTTCTTCATAAAATATTAATTACACAAACCTACAACACTAAATACAAGGATCACACACATAACATAGTACACGCTTCGAATATTTCTTCTTCTTCTTCATCATTAGTTAGCACTTATAAAATTCGAAACAACATCAACACAATATAGGAATTTGTTTTTTTTTTCAAATTAATATTTATTTTTATTTTCTTTTTATTTTTCTTTTATCCACATTCGCTTTAATAACTAGTTTCCCTTCTTCTTCTTCTTTTCACACCACTTTCTAGAATTGTACAAGTAACAACAACATAGTAACTCTTCACTTTCTCAACTCACTTTCATTTGAATTATTCTGGCTTTTCTCTCATTTTATTTTTCTTAATTCAAAACATAATACCTCTTCACTTTATCAACTCGCTTTCATTTAAATTCTTTTTGGTTTTCTTTCATTTTTATTCCTTTTAATTCAAAACATTCTTTTTATCAACTCACTTTCATTTAAATTCTTTTGGTTTTCTTTCATTTTTATCTTAATTCAAATTAATATTAACGCACACATTATCTTTTTCGCAACACACCTACACATATTTATACACACATCCACACAAGTCTGCCATCAAATACACAGTATTCATACAATTTTAAATCTTAATTTGTTAGCGATTACTACAACACACACGTACACACACCTCCACATATTACCATACATAATTGCACACACCTACACCCATTAGTACACACATTTACACACATACCTACACGCATACATTCACACACACGGTGTCACGATGATTACATTCTTTAGCCGACGCATATGACGTAGTGCGAGAAAAAATGCTACTATCATTCCAAAATAATGCTACGCGTTACAATCTCAGGCGGAAGCATGTAGATTTTAGTCCAGGAGATACCGTTTGGGCAAAGAACCACACGCTCTCCAGGAAAGTAGACTTTTTCTCAAGCAAACTCGCTCCGCGCTACATAAAATGCACAATCATAGCAAAGAAATCCCCCACAGCATATGAGATCGCTGATGAAAGCGGTCGCAGCAGAGGAGTGCATCACGTGAAGGACCTTGCAAGGAACTAGTGGCTTAAAAGACAGACGCGCACGAAAGGCAGGAGAAGGGAGCTGAAGGGAAAATACCGGTGACGTTCCGAAGAAAGCTCTAACAGACGTATTAAAATCAAAAACGAAAGGAAAAATAAGAGGCTAAAAGGGTACATAAACTTAAAATAAACAAACCTCCCCCGCCGTGAGACAAACAAACAAACAAACCCCTCAAAAATAGCTTAAACTAAATTCAATGAACCTACAATACGAAGTACCAAAAGGTCAAAAAATTAGTCGACAAGTTAGGCATTTATACAAAAAAAAAAAATACTTTCATATTTCATTTCATTATTTTTTTTTTTATATAAAACCCCATACCAGACGGCAGCGCCATCTGGTATGTCATTTTACCGTCGCATAATTTTTATATTACGATACATAATTTCCTTAATATATTTTATCTATATACCATTTAAACAAACAACGACCTACTCCCTTAGATAAGCCTTGTGAACCTACCTAGAATCGAGGTAATTCCCGACCTAAGACCATGCGCTATATGCGTCTATATTTTATTATTGTATTGGGTTCGGTGGCACATATACCCCTGCCTATTTCAGACGAAAAACACCTCAGTAGTCCGACCGAATTAAAATCTGTCGCGATCTATTGATTTATTTTTCTTTTTATGGGTACACACGTACCAATTTTATACATTTTTATTACTATATTTTTTATGTTTGTACAACACGGAATAGCTTCGAACAACTGTCCAGCGAAACAGGCCCTAGTAGAACGCGAAACCGTCGTTGACAACAATCTTATTCACAGCTTGCGAATGTCCTTGATTCAACCTTGCTATCCGTCAAGGTGCGGCTTATATTTCCGCAGATAGGCTTTTACATGACCTAAATAAAAGGTTCTAGCTCACTTAGTTTGCCCCTAATCATTCGATCTTTCCTCGGAAAGAAAAATAAGCATCAAAACAAACGATCTACCAATACGCTTTATATTTTTAACACTAGAAAACATTGTCAAGAATTATACAACAGTACAAGACCGATAGTTTTATATGAAAGGAGGAGTGAAAGGAACGTGATGAATGAAGACGAAAGAAAGGAGAATGAACACACGGCGAAAGGCAAGACTCTAAGTCAACTACTCAACATATTATTCTCCCTCGACATAATTTTCCCAGTACATCGTATAGTAATTCAGTTAGTTTTGAACACTAAGGACCTCACAAGTCCTACTGTTAAGTGTATCTGTCTTCCGATAAAGTAGTTGTGACCGAAAATCACCGAAACACGGAAAAAGGAGCATATAATAACATTACATCGAGAATATAGACAATTGAGAGTCTTTAACACTCAAGAACCAACTGCTTGACATTAAAAGCATGACAGTTGTCACGTCCCTAACAAACTGAATATTGTAGGTTCCACAAAAAAGAACACCCCAAAATATTAAAACATGACACCCCAAAACAAAATCAAACATTCCACAAACACGAAAATTCTTATGTTCGGCACCTTCAAATTACACTCATATAAAACACATTACCTATAACAAACCCTGTGACATATATCTATTATTACTATATATTATCTATACTTCTCGCGTAAAGGAGGATGACAACGACTCGCGGAAATTAAAATTCCGTGGTGTCGGAACTACCACATAGGAAATAGTCCGTCATTCCGACTGAAAGCACGAGTCACCTAAAACAGGCCGGTTCAGCTAGGTCACTACGACCCTATTATCACTCGACATTACGCTCCTTACAGCGATGTCATATATTTTTTTTTTCTTCAATCTTTCTTATTTTTTTTAAATCCTTATTTACACTGTCCGGTTCCTGAAAAACAACATATATTTGTTTACATTTTTACTTTGTAAGCCGAACAAATTTCCCAGAATCTCACAACAACCCCGGCCGCGTAAGCACACAAATTTTCAATCATTTTTTTTACTTATACCAAAGTTGCTTGTCAACGTACAATTTTACAATCATATTTTCTTTCTCATTTCACCTCATTTCCCTGAACTCACAAACGGTTTGACTGCGGAGATACACGGCGAAACCAAATTTTAAATCAGACAATTAAGTGGCAGAAATACTGCGTATTACTAGGACATCTTCTATGTCATTGTATTTTTTTTTTCTCTTCCTTTTTTCAGTTTTTTTTATAGGATATCACATACACATCGCCCGTAAGATCCGAAATGCCGTACGCAATATCCGTCAAAAAAGACATTGCGTACAGTAATGGACGAAGCAATAGCAAATACCTTTCTTTTTTTAATGTTTTATTAATACATCTGTTTAAATTTTACCTGCCATCAGCAGGGAGGAACGTTACTTCATATACCAAGTAACTCACTTCAATCGCATTTTTTGTAAAGCGTCAATTATTAAACGCCACTTAGCGCAACTAAGCAAAGCCGAAAACTTTGTAAAACCTTTCTTTGTTTTGTTTCTATTTTAACGGTTTTCTTATTTTCTATTTTCTTATTGTTATTTTCTATTTTCTATTTTCTTATTTCTTTATTTTACTTTGTTATCTCACATAGATAACACTAATCTCTCTCGAAAAGTAGCATAAATTAAACTTGTACTTCTTGCTTACTTTATATTGTTTTTTTTAAACGGTTTTTCTTTTCTTTTATCGTTATTTTTCTTTCTTTTATTTGTTAAATTACAACTTGCGAGATGGTAAAAAAAAATTTTACTTAGGAAATTCAATATAATTCTTTTGGAAATGTAAAGATAGCGTTCCCGCACTAGTCCTTTCTTAAATAAAAACAATAGTCAGAAGGAACCCCGCCTGTCCTTCCTCAACCTATCCTGCCAATGTGAACTTCCAAAACGAACATTTACGGCTCGGGAAATGCACTTTGCAGTACATGGACACCGTACGAGCAAGCACAATCATGACAACACTCATGACCTGGACTGCAGCAGCACCGCAGCGACTAAGCACTCAACGCTTATTGCTCGCGCGGCACTACTTGGGCGATGACAGCGAGGTGGCACATCCCACTGACGCACGCATCACAACCCCATCGGATAACGCCACGTAGGCATCAGCCTACGGAACCGAGACGCGCTCGCGCAGCGGGACGAAATCCCTCCGCAGCAGCAGTCTTCGGCACACAGCGACCCGAAGCAGCACACCGGTTAAAGGCAGTATACAAACTTTCCTTAATAACGACGAACTGTTGCCGGACATTTTATATGATAGTGCACAATCCTCTTGCACACAATTGGGGCTTTAAATATGGGACACTAAACCAGTGATAAGTAGTTAAAGTTACTAAGTGCTAAGCAGTCATTAAAGTGAAAGTGTATCGCAGCGTCATAATATCAGACATTTTTCTTCTATAATGCAATAATAAAAGAACGCTCACTGTTTTCTTGACACCGGTCGACAGTGGCCTTTATCTCTAAACTTTACCCAAAGCACGATGCCACTTGTCAGTACCCAGGCAGCATTGCTAACGCACAACTTTTTCCATTGTTCGAGGCATACAAGGACGGGACGAGCACAGCCAACAACCCGGCTGTCCCCAAACCGGTTTCAACCCGAAACCGCTTCTTCAGCTGACGCGACACCACGGCCACCCCGGCCGATGGAACTACGAGAACGAGGAGCCGACGTGACACCACGGCCACCCCGGCCGATGGACCTGACGACGAGCTGACGCGAGACCACGGCCACCCCGGCCGATGGAACTACGTGGACGAGGAGCCGCCGCGAGACCACGGCCACCCCGGCCGCTAGAGCGACGACGAGCGACCGACGACGAACACCGACTCGACAAGTCTCGTAAATGTTGCCTAGCAAGCCATTCAGCTAATATTTTCTTTTCATTTCCACGAATCCGAACTCCTTCAATACAATTACATAAATCCCATCTCAAAAGTAACTGTTAGAGTAAGAATCCTTTACAAAGGTCCATTATTTTATTTTCTCTTCCTAACTGCCATTAGTTCTTTCTTCGGGACATTTTTCTTTAATTTTTTTTATTTTTTTTTTCCTTTCTCTTCCGTATCACAGAAAGGTACCATAGGAATAGAACTCTTATACCTTCCGTTGTTGTTACAACCACCTAGTTAGTGGACTCTCACTTCAATATTTTTTTTTTCTCTCTTTATTTCCTCTCTGTATTTTTCTTTATTTTTTTTTGTTCTTTGTTTTTTTATAAACCCGTTAGTTATGTGTGGTAAAGCGCCGGGACGTCGCTACCCCATACTGACGGCCTGTGACGAACTACTCGTCACGAGAATTTACCTCCTTAAAATATAAGTATGTAAAACTCTGATATATTTCATTTTACATTATTTTTAAAAAAGTCTTATTTAATGGCCTAGTCAAGAATCCTGTATATGACTTAAGAGATTTGGATAATGCTGATTTCTTATTCCAGAGCATCCTAATGTAAAATAACGGATAATTCATGATAATCAACTTTGCCAAAGAACGTAATTTTTATTTTTATGTTTATCGACGACGGCTGTATTGCTAGATTTGACAATTAACTTAAATTTTGTTAGGGCCTAGTTTTTATAGTATACAAACTTTAACCTAAATCATTTTAATAATTAATCAGTTAACTTTATCCATCGCGCCATAGACGCGATACACCGAGCGGATACGTCTTACCGTATGTAGACGACAAGTCGCGCACATCCCTAATCAATTTTAATCAGTAAGGTAGAATATTTTTACTTAGAAAAGAGATCTTTCTTCTTTTTTTTTTTTTGGGCTGGCAACGACCGAGCAAGACGGTCGAGAAGACACCGGCCGCTCCGCCGTTGGCGGAGCGGGCCGACTACCGCCCATTTAATTATTCATTTGCACACCAGCCAACACAGTCTAGAACTTAAATTCTGTGAATATCTAAAATCTATAACTAAACTCAGTTCAACATCCGGGCAGGACCTCAGCGGATTCCATACCTTATACAGGCAAGTCTTCTATCTGTAACCATTAGCTTCCCCTCATAAAGTCAGATTTTAAAAATAATAAATTTAAATTAAAAGATTGTCTTAAAGCCAAATCCCCCGTAAATTACCGTTGCCATATCTTCGTTGGCGAATAAATTAGAGTCATATAAATCAAAATTTATTAAATTGAGTACGTCGAAATAGAGGTAGGTAGTGCGTGGGATGTGCTATAATTCCCGGTGTCTAAGCATCGCATTCCGTCTTCTCGCCTCAATCGATTTCTCTAATACCATCTAAATATTGAATCCAAAATAATAATTTAAAATTTAAAATCGTATCCGGGGAGCAGGCGCTAAAAAATCTAGAAGCAACCTTCCAATAACTCCCGCGGGTAGCAGTGTCTTCCTTCTCTATTCCAGAACCCAAAGTACCTGTCCAAAATCCCACTTCGCCGAATTAATCCCTGAAAATTGAAAGGCTGTAACGTTCAGTTTTCCACGAATCTAATTTTAGAATTTTTGTTAATTCCAACTACTCGGATTCGCCATATGCTATGGCCTAGCTTTCATTTATTATAATCAAAATAAAATATGTTACTCTGTCAAATAAACCTTTCATTTTGGTTAATTAATCATTATTTAGCGAATTAAAGAAATCGAGACGGTACCTAAAAATACCGCCGGGCCAGAGCGAGCAACAGGCTCGTAGGTACCCGACTAGCACTGGACAGGGTAATGTTTCAGGGCAAGGAATAAATAAAGAATAATTTTATAAAAGAAACTTTGAAATTATATATTTTAATTTTATCATTTAGCGGAGAAAAGAACCGCAGTACATTATTTAATTATAGCAGCATCTGCTGGTTAGAGCGCACCTAGATTCAAATAGTATTTTCTCGTTTTTTTAAATATAATTATCTAGCAATTATTTCCAATAAATTCATTAGACGATTTAGCCATTGATTTATGTAAGAGCGCGGACCGGGACCGGGGCCGAGCGCTCCAAGCGGGCGCGATCGACGCGCGCCGACGCAGTACCTCGTCGGTACACCGATAGAGGGCGCGGTGAGTAAATCATAATATTCGATCTCGTCGCCGCAGCGCACTAAACTTGATATCGCTTCTTCTTCTTCTTTTAGTCTTCTCTCTACTTATATCGAAATTCCTTCGCTGCATAACAAATCTGGCGTCCACCGCGGGGCAATTTTTTTTAAAAATAAACTACAGTATTTTCCCACCGCGACCCGCCCATATCATCTTTTATATCATTTTTTTACAAATTCATATGAAAACAATAACAAATTTGGGCCCAACTGGGGCCGTTAAATATTTTTCAAGATTCAATTTTGTTTTAAATTTACCGTTATCATTACATTATATACAATTTTAAGTGTTATTGTTTTTATCTCATATATCGTCCGAAATATAGGATACCATAAGATTTCCCACCCAACCCCGCCCAAAAATTTTTTTCTTTTTATTATTTTTATATTTTTCTTTTATTGTTTCTCTACACAACGTACCTACTGCCAATTTATTTTACAGGTTGTTACAAAACTAACACAAATATTTTTTTTCATGCTTTAAAAAGTGCTTTACATTTTAATTTTTTTAAATAATATACTACATGTACAATAGCCTTTCAGCCATAAGCGTAAGTAATAACCAAGGTGTCTTGGGGATTTGACTTCGGAATCAGCAAAGGATTACGTGGGGATTTTGCTTCTTCGACGACACGTTGGACACATATCTAGTTATACTGTTACAACAAACGAACCTTAAGATATTTATGCAGAAAGATATCAGCAATTAGTACTTCTATTCACACTTATAATAAATACTTAGCAAACATTCACAACCCTACAGGGTGTTACAATTTTTTTTAATTTTATTCTTTTTTTTTCATTTTTTATTTTATTTTCTTTTTAGTTTTCATTTAACTTCATCAATTTTCTTTTTCTCATCTCCTTTCCCATTTGCCTTATTGCATATGGGTCTTTAACTTAATAAATTCATACAACATTACATCAAGTACACACTAATCTACATCAACACACTAGGATCAACACTCTCACCTTTAAATAAACATTTCAACTTTACAGTTCAACTTACACACACACTTCAATTTCAGCCGCTTCACAATTCTTTAAAAATAACAGGAAAACGCAAACATCTTAGTAGAAAACACGTTTAATTTAAAACAGGAGATTGGGTCTGGGCCAAAAACCATACATTGTCAAGAAAAGCAGATTTCTTTTGTAGCAAACTCAGCCCTAGGTACATAAAGTGCAAAGTCATTGCGAAAAAGTCCCCAGTCGCGTACGAGTTAGCCGACGAGAACGGAAAACCGCGGGGTCTTTTCCATATTAAGGACATTGCGAGTAACTAATACCCTATAACGACATATGGTCTAGCGTGGCGTCGCCGAAGTGAAGTCGAACGCGTCATCACGGTTTCCATCGTAAAACTGCGGATTCCGGGTATAAATCGCACAAGGTACACAAAAAGGTATTAACTATTGCGTCTATAAGGCATAAAATAAGCTATTCAACAGAAAAAACAAAGATTCAAAACTATAATTCCCTTTGAAATAAGACAAACAAAATAAACAACAAATTGTATACAACCTAACGCACTTTATCAAGATACAAAATCCAAAACAAAGCGCAACAGATAAGCTAAATTCACACACACAAAACACATTACACAACAGAACACACGGTCTAAAGTACCTACAGAACAAAAAATCTAACACAAGTACAAATAGTTTATACAAAAAAAAAAAAATTATAAAATATAAAATTTTTTTTTTTCAAAGGTACTCTCATCCGGCAAGAAGGCCGCCGGATTCGGTACCCTACCATGTGGGCAAATATAGCCCCAAATTCTTAAAAATATAATAAATATCATTAGTGTATTTTCATTCCCAAATTTAAAAACAAACAATATTTCGAGTCAATGCAATCAAACACACTTACACAACACCTGCGTTAAGCGATTATTTATAAATAGATCCGACCGACCAACATACACGGCAGTAGGTATGATAAATCATAATATAGAGATAAAATCGAGCGCATTTTTACACACAATTAAAACACAAATAAATACATTTCCCTTTGCATGGGCCGTTGCGGCAAAATCAAAGAACAAAGATATTTCTCTACCTTAATTATATTTATACGCAACTATGCGATTTTTAAAACGGTTCGGTGCTTAACCGTTCGCTTGCGAGAGAAACACCGCCGGACAAGTTCTGGATTTTTTTTAATTATATATTTACTGGGTTTAGTCTTCATCCTACCGTTAAGGTGAAAACGCAAGGAACTATTATGTTCCGGGTATTCAATGCATCAACTGTCATCGTCGAATTAAAATCTACATGCTCAGCTCTGTTGTAAAAATACTTCTATATTTTCTATCAATTATTTTATATTTTTTTTGACATACAATCACGCGGCAAGTAGATCGTTAGTACTAAGTAGCGACTAGGAACCCCTTCAAAAACCGTTGTAGATTAGTCATAAGCTACAGAAAGCTCTTTGTTCGGTCTTGGCTTTTGCCAAGATATGGAATTCTCCATACCATAATTTCTTCATTGTAAGATAAAAAAACCCCCATTGATTTCCCGCAACGTTATTTTTTAAAATGAATAAAAAGCTCCATTAGTTTGCCCATAAAACACTCATCAAAGTATCACGACAATGATCTTAATTGGATATAAATATTTGGAAAATATTACATATAAATGTCTTAACGCATTTTTTTTAAAAAACAGTCAAAATATTAAATATAAGTACAAGACGGACAGCTTTAAGAATGAAAGGAAAGTATGTTAGGAAGTCCCTGCATGATGATGAAAGACAGAAGCGCGAACGGGACACGAAAGAGAAAAACTTAAGTCAAAATACTGAATATTATTATTTAACACTACGACTACAAACTTACATCTGACAAAATTTATATGCAATAGAAACATCACATACTAAGGACCTCAAAAATCCTGGGAGTTAGGGAGTTGCCTGCGGAACAACGCATAGAGGAACTCTAAAATTTAACTTCATACCATCACGAGTGAAAGACCGCGAGGTCTATAAACATCTAGAACTGGTTATTCGTGTAAAGAAAACCACACTGCCGTTCTAATCCCGTCCACAAACAAACAATAAACACACACGCTCAATTTTTTTTTAAAAAAACACAAATATACAATATTTTTTTAAAAATTATAAACTTGAATACCAATACGACCAGAATTTTACGCAAATTAAAATTACGTAATTCGCTTCTGTATATTTCAGATAAGTCGTCAAAATGGTCAATACAAGATTAAAGAGCCGGCCTACAATTTTCATCTCGCCTTTCACATTATGCTAACAATTATTTGATAAAATAAGCTCGAACGCTTCTACACACTGCACATTGTTGCGAAATATATTATTATTATTATTTTTTATTTTAAAAAACGTATTAGCAGACATCTATTGGTAGTCTTGCTTTCGTTAGTTAAGGCCGTTTCACTATAAAACACACCATAAATACAAAAATAAACAACATTAAAACAATATATCAAAACAATCAATAATTAAAAGGGCACAAAATCAAAGGAAACACCGCTACCCGAAGTACCATTCCTGCAAATGCATATCATAATTTCAAAACTTAAAATTAAAATATATTATAATTTTTTTAAATCCGGAACCCTTCATAATTTTATTTGTTTATACAAAAAAAAAAACCGGAAACATTTAGCACCTGCTCTCCCATACCTACTACACCCCTTTCACCATTTTAATAAACAATTAATTTTTCTGTTCCCCATTGGATTAATTATCCATACGTTCATTTAATAAAGCCTGAATATAATCAAAAATATAACCCGCCGGAATGGATGCTTATAGACCGAGATAAAAAAAGAGTTTAGTTTTTTTCCTTTCCCCTTCCTTTCTTCTAATTTTTTTTCAAAGAATGTAGCTACAAAAAGTAGCAACATTTCTAATTTATTTATTTCTTTTTGTTTGTTTTTCAACCATGGAATTTCATGTGTAAAGCTGCACAATATGAGCACTGCCACTGTTATAATAATTTTTCTTGTTCTTTGTTTATTACTATATTATAATATGTAAGTATACGCATTAAGCAGCACAGTTTAGCTGCATATTCCTAATTTAAAAAATAATATCATATGTTGAATAGATTTTAAAATGCCTTGTTGGATTAATAATATACCACATTGTGTACCTACGCGTCTCACAATACTTGTAATTTATAATAATTTAAGTTTTTTTTTTGTTATGTACCAATCTTTCTTATCACGCTTAAAATGTAGCATACAGACAGAACATATGCACCAGTTTTGACCCCAATCACATAGGAAATTTAAGAAGTCGGAAAATACATTTATTTTTCTTTAAGATTAAAAACAAAGTTTCGAACGGAATTGTAAAGCGAAGATATGATAACACACAAATGGTTACATATACTAGAGCCTCTCCTTCTCTCACCACCTATCCTAGTATTCCAGTAAAAAACTGAGCTAGATAATTGAACGAGATGATGCCGCATAACTTTTCACGTTCCAGACAATATTTGGAAAATTGGTCATAACCGACCAGACAGTCCAGTGACATTCGGCAAGGCGGGAAGCAAACCTCAAACGTCGAGCCAAGCTGCTAGATACCATAATGAAGGCAATGCCGACCGAATAAACCAGCCCATAAATCCACGGACCATAATTCTGCCAGCCAACCAGTATGGACATCCGAAGCCAGGATACCTACTCCAGTCTAGAGGTAAAGATACATTTTCCTATCTCTATATGACAACCAGGACGGCATTCACGATAGACGACATCCGATAGGCGAGGACCGCAGGAGCGTTCCCTATCAATAGGAACATTATCACTAAACCAGGTGGACCAGGATGCGAAGTCACACAAACCAGACCGCAAGTAACCTCCACATATACTATTACCATCAACATGCAAATAAGGACGCTTTAAGTGCCATTTTAGCATCAGCGTAGTGTGTACCCAGTGAAGTGAAATAGTGTTCTCTGGAATAGACAGGGCATTTAGGCACGAAAATCACCTTCCTTATTACACCCGCTAGCCACAACGCACCGGACTTTTCAAACAAGCGACGTGTAAAAATCTGAATTTCTTCCGTGCACACAGACTTGAAACAGCTAGTGTAGCACCACGTTTTGTCCCAAGTAGAAGCTCTGCAAAAATTTTCCACCGGACTTTTTTTTTTAAACAAGCAAAGTGACGCAATTTGCCAAGCAGCAGCCCACTTATTATGTTCTTCGAGTTGCCTCGATTAAGATCATCACGACACAACATCAGAAAACTAGGCAACCTACTAATGCTCGCCTATTTTTCTCGCAATTCCAAGGTACGGCTCATCAATCGACCACCACGAGACACGCTGTGTGTCTTACCCAAGGCCCTACGACGCGCATACGTCGATCTCCAAGCAGCGACCCCACCGAGAGAGCGACGCAGCAACCAGACGATACGCCACGCGCTACGCCCCAGGAGAAGATCAACCCGTCAATTATGTTAACCCTGTTACGGACAGGCGATATCTTTCACGGCTGAATTCTTTCCCTACATTCACATTTCCTGACTTTCTTAACTCCAATCCTGATATGAATAAGCGTCATATACTGCAGTCAAAGAAACTCTTATGCACTTTTTGGGATCAAAAAATACTTTGTCAAAAATCATCTTCTCTCGTTTAGGTGTTATTTATTTTTTTTTATATTTTTTTAAAATATCTTGATTTGTATCAACCCTTGCAAACAGGGCAAATTTCTTCATTACCGTTACGTACTTATTCTTATTTTTCTTACTGTTACCAATATTTATTGTATTAGCGGCTACGCATCGTAGCAAGTAGGGGTTAGTGTACAACACTCGTAGCATTATATCTTTAACATTGATTGCTTATGTAGGTCACCGGGGACGGTGACTAGGTCTCTATCCGGCAATGTTAGGGCCTAGTTTTTATAGTATACAAACTTTAACCTAAATCATTTTAATAATTAATCAGTTAACTTTATCCATCGCGCCATAGACGCGATACACCGAGCGGATACGTCTTACCGTATGTAGACGACAAGTCGCGCACATCCCTAATCAATTTTAATCAGTAAGGTAGAATATTTTTACTTAGAAAAGAGATCTTTCTTCTTTTTTTTTTTTTGGGCTGGCAACGACCGAGCAAGACGGTCGAGAAGACACCGGCCGCTCCGCCGTTGGCGGAGCGGGCCGACTACCGCCCATTTAATTATTCATTTGCACACCAGCCAACACAGTCTAGAACTTAAATTCTGTGAATATCTAAAATCTATAACTAAACTCAGTTCAACATCCGGGCAGGACCTCAGCGGATTCCATACCTTATACAGGCAAGTCTTCTATCTGTAACCATTAGCTTCCCCTCATAAAGTCAGATTTTAAAAATAATAAATTTAAATTAAAAGATTGTCTTAAAGCCAAATCCCCCGTAAATTACCGTTGCCATATCTTCGTTGGCGAATAAATTAGAGTCATATAAATCAAAATTTATTAAATTGAGTACGTCGAAATAGAGGTAGGTAGTGCGTGGGATGTGCTATAATTCCCGGTGTCTAAGCATCGCATTCCGTCTTCTCGCCTCAATCGATTTCTCTAATACCATCTAAATATTGAATCCAAAATAATAATTTAAAATTTAAAATCGTATCCGGGGAGCAGGCGCTAAAAAATCTAGAAGCAACCTTCCAATAACTCCCGCGGGTAGCAGTGTCTTCCTTCTCTATTCCAGAACCCAAAGTACCTGTCCAAAATCCCACTTCGCCGAATTAATCCCTGAAAATTGAAAGGCTGTAACGTTCAGTTTTCCACGAATCTAATTTTAGAATTTTTGTTAATTCCAACTACTCGGATTCGCCATATGCTATGGCCTAGCTTTCATTTATTATAATCAAAATAAAATATGTTACTCTGTCAAATAAACCTTTCATTTTGGTTAATTAATCATTATTTAGCGAATTAAAGAAATCGAGACGGTACCTAAAAATACCGCCGGGCCAGAGCGAGCAACAGGCTCGTAGGTACCCGACTAGCACTGGACAGGGTAATGTTTCAGGGCAAGGAATAAATAAAGAATAATTTTATAAAAGAAACTTTGAAATTATATATTTTAATTTTATCATTTAGCGGAGAAAAGAACCGCAGTACATTATTTAATTATAGCAGCATCTGCTGGTTAGAGCGCACCTAGATTCAAATAGTATTTTCTCGTTTTTTTAAATATAATTATCTAGCAATTATTTCCAATAAATTCATTAGACGATTTAGCCATTGATTTATGTAAGAGCGCGGACCGGGACCGGGGCCGAGCGCTCCAAGCGGGCGCGATCGACGCGCGCCGACGCAGTACCTCGTCGGTACACCGATAGAGGGCGCGGTGAGTAAATCATAATATTCGATCTCGTCGCCGCAGCGCACTAAACTTGATATCGCTTCTTCTTCTTCTTTTAGTCCTCTCACAAGATATATCGAAATTCATTTTATAATAAAACATAACTAGGGTACTTGACCGTCCATTCAATTTGAATGCTCTCGACTTCAGGACGACGTCAATACAGGATTTTACCACCCCTGAGCACGACTGAGCTACCGTGGTATCCTTGGCGTCGCTCCACTCCCACGCACAAAGGTAACTTCCCAGGCGGAGGGAGGCCCTTTGCATTTGTTTATGTGGTCTATCATCTATTTCCCGCATGTGTAGCTGGCGCCTCTACAAATAAATACACTTTTATCGTTACACATAGCAACCTTCAAGACAACTTTATATTTTATTTTAATTAGACACATAACAATTTATATATTTTTAATATACCCTCATCTATTTTCTTGACCATCATATTATTGCCTTGATAATTATGACTACAGACATTGAGCTCTTTTTTTTGATCAGCAATTCTGATTATTAGATTATTTTCTATTTATCAATGGTTTTCAAACCAATTATAATTTACTAAAATTAATTTATATTGCCACAACTATATAATGATAGTTAATATTCTTTAATTAATTACATTATTTAAAATTTTAGAGACAAAGACGCATCCAAGTGTAGGAAAGCCTACCTACTGGAGCAGAAATAAATTGAAATTGAAATTGAAATTGAAATTGAAATTGAAATTGAAATTACACTTCGCCACAATTTAATCGGCACATAAACAAATTATCTCGACTTCCAACCGTTGCCGTAATCGCATCATGCGATACAACAACGCACACCCCTAGTCGGATTCGGCGGAAAAATTGCCAGACGAATAAATCCAAAACCGACCGGATCGGGCGTTCACTTTGATACCCTCTCTTAGTTTTGAACCGCGGAACGAAGCGGAAGTGCCCGTGGCCGCTGGGGGTCAAACCCCCCAGCGGTTCACATTTTATTGCAAAACGGAGCCGCAGTGACACGTTTAAAGTTCATCTGGAATCTAATTGTTTTACCGGGCGATATCAGTGCGCAAATCCCGCAGTCAGCCGCAACGAACCCAGCCTCCGAGGGACCTACCTTCCACATCAGGCGAGTTTCTAGGGTTCATGTTTTTCTGACTCCCCAAACTTTAAAACCCCCCAGAGTGCAGCAGATAACTATTATATTTCACATTAAACAATTTAATCATTCGAATCTAGTGCAAGAGCGCCCTCTATAGTTCGCCCTTGGGGCATTTTTCCCGTTTAATCGTCATTTGACACACTATTCAACCTAGCCAAGCGCGAGAAAGAATCCGAGGATTCGGCGCGTAGTTCCCGTGAAACCGTGGGACGATTCAGAGAAGGCGCCAGACCGACGTAACGCAAGTTCCGCGCGCCGGCGTTGTTGAAGGTTCTCCCCTTTCAAAAGTCCCCTCTGCATAAACAATATAAAAGCATATCGATAGAGATGTTCCCAGAATTCCTTCCGAAATTCCCATAATACCCGTAAGCACCTACCTACCGTGAGTTTAGCGACCTACCTACCGTGACTTTCCACGCACGCTCCGGCGATTCCTCCGCTCCGAAGGGCTTGCAAAGGTACTAGAGGTCCTCCCGAATATACATTTAATATACTTAAATCAAAAGAAATAGAAAACCTGTAATTTTATGAGTAATAAACCTTGTATTATACTTTGAGTCTTTCTCTTAAAAAGGGTTAATCTCTCACACACGGAGAGAAATTCTATTCTTGCTTTATGATATAAATGGTGCAAGCTCGGATTAGTAATATACGAAAGTAACTGCTCCGAATCGGCGCGAAGTTCGCCGCTACACATCGACGCAGAAACCGCCCCGCAGCGATCTGACAGCTCAGATCGCGCGTGACTTCATAGCGGTCGAATATCTACTTTCTTTTTCCAGGTTCGATGATAAGCCCACAGTAAGTACATATTATATCCCTATTCATTACTCCCCACTCTTCTTTCCATAGTTTTCCCCTTTTTCTCACAATAGAAGCAAGGCTGTCCTTCTCTCCCAGAAGCTCTCCTTTTCCCGCGCAGGATTCCTTGGGTTTACCACGACCTTTTCCACTGAGATGCCGCGGTCCCAAATCCTGTCGCGTATCCCCTTCTGCGGCGTTCAAGGTCAGGCAGCGACCACGCCTGCTTTTTCTCGTAGCGACCCGAATCCCCAATCATCCAAGATTTCCGTGGTGGCGCCCACATACACACATCATTAAACAATTACACCTTCTTTTTCCACGGCAATCCTAAATCCCATGAAAGATATTTTCCCATGACCTAACAACAGGCTTTTTCTTAATCGGGTAACGTTACAAGCTATAATTAAGGCTTACGACACTAAGACAGCCCGTGAGGCCTTATCGCTAAATAGGAACAATCTACGTATACTGGTGTGGGCGCTCACGGGGCATTGTGGCCACACAATGTACAACCTCAAACTCATGTACAACCTCAAACTCCGAGACACAAAAATGTGCAGGTTCTGCAAAGGGGCAGAGGAAACTCCCCCGCACCTCATTTGCGAGTATGGCCCGCTGATGCGTAAAAGATACACCCACTTGGGTGGTCATTACCTCCAACCTGAGGAGGTAAAACAATCTAGCGCCAAAAGCCTATTACGGTTCTTAAACGACACGAGGCTTAGCGCAGAACTACTTGTTGCTTTATGGCAATAACCGATAGTCGGTGCTTTTCTAGCGCAGAACTATAATAGGTGGCGAACACAATAGATCAGCAATTGTCGCAGTGTTACAAGGCTCATAAAAACCTTAGAAAGCCCCACACAACAAATAAAAAATAAAAAATTAAATGGGTCTCTTGTGTAAAAAAAATGTCTGGTATATTGTAAACTGGCGCGATTACTGGAGGGTTAACCTTTGGGTTATTACTCAAAAAGTAGGTTTTTTTTTCACAACAGACCAATTTAGTACACTTTTTTGCATTTCGAACCGTAGAAACAATTTAACGTATCACGTACGCTTTGTGGGTTTCAGATTTTGGTTTCTTTTAATATTACATTTTTTTGTTTCTTTTTTACTCGAAAGTATGTTGTTTTCACTCGAAAGTATATACGGGTTGTTGCGTTCAGGCGATAATATGACGAACGTATCCACAGCCTTCATGACGTATCACGTAGGTTCGTATAGGTAGGGCGGTTAAAAGTAACAAATTCCAAAAGTTTTTTCGCCGCCGAACACTACAAAATGACAGTTCATCCTCTTCTTCTCATCTTTCTATCCTCCGGTATAAAAAATAACCTAAAAAGTGTGCACTTTTCCGATTGTTATTTTTGTATTAGACTAAATTTTATTTTTATGGCGCAGGCGTTGAAGAAATTCAATCGATTTTAAATTTAAAGTGGCGCGATAACTCGGACAGTTGTGTTATTATTATTATTATTGGGAAAGCAGAGCGTTCCAAATTGATGAAAGTGGTCGGAATAATTAGCCGCAGTGGTACGTTGTATTGTATTCAACTGCTGATACCTAAACGGAGCGAGTAAAACAAAAATACAGGAATACAGGCCGGAATTTTGCCTGTCGTCACTGCTTATACAACAACTTTACAACTGGAAGTTCAATGGCTGACGATACTTGGCGGAAGTTCATTGGCTTACGAGGATTCATTGGGGATGTGTGCGCAAAATTTTTGTAGGTGGCGCCAGCGTCGACATGGTGCCCAGAATGGTGTGAAGTGAGCGACCGAGCGCAGCGAGATCGAGCGTTCATACTCCTATTTGTACCTCAATGTTAAAAATATTGTTACTCCCACTCTATTGCTCCTCCAGACTCTAGTCATAAATAATTATTAACTCATACCTGAAGGAAAGAACTCCTTACTTAGCCCTAATTAAAATTCACAATGGCGGAAAGCCTCCGGCCTCCGTCGTTTAGCAACAAACATAGAGACAGTCAACTTAATTGAATTGGTCATTTTGAAAACCCCATAAAGTCACATTCTGCACAACATTACTTTTCTTTGGGATTGGTACTAAAAATCATTCCACATAAGTTTCCAATTGAAAACAGCATAAAAGTTGGGTTGTTGATTTTGATCTATTGATTATGAGTTTTGGAAATGTAATTTCAATTTATTATTTTCTCAAAAACTAACCTAACCTTATCTACACTCATCAAAATATAAAAGCTAAAAAATTAAAGAAAAAAAATGCAAGTAAATTGATTGATTTATTGACTACATAAGAATATTTGAATTTCTGATAGTCGATTGTATGAATTCATTTAGAAAACCACAAAAAAAGGACCTGTTTAGGCATTTCTTTAAAAAACAACATAACCAACATTTCCTTTTGATTTTTTTTCTAGGAAAGTATACATTTTCAACTGTTTTCATAATGTAAATCTTTCCTTCAAGTAATAATGCATTTAACTTTAAAAAATAGTAAAACAAAGAAAACTGTTTCAAGAAAATCAGTTTTTTATCTTCTGTAGAATTCACTTTTTGGACTTGAGTTGTTTTTAAAATGACCGATTCAATTACTTACCAGATATTTTGCAATAAAAAAGTAATAAGTACTAGTACTTAGTTTGCGGTAATATTTAATCATCTATGCGGTAGCTTAGATGAGTATATTGTGTCATCGCCCAGTCTAAATCGTTTCCCCCGCCATCTGCCAATCTAGGTGTATTTTCAAAGACGTCAGTCGGTCATAATGTGTATTTTCAGCACGATGTCAATATAACGCGCTATACCTAGCTTAAGACCCCTCCCCTAGTAATATATCGACCCCCTCTGTCCCCATGTGATATATTGCTGACGCACTACTCCCCACCATAAGTAACACTGTGTTCTCGGATCGGTCTAACTCACGATTCAACTCCTATTCAGAAGCCTCCTCGTGTGGAAGGCTACCCCGGGTAAGGCTCTCGCGTCTCAGACCTCACAGCTGGTGGATTGGTTTCTCCTAGGGGATGGCCTCCCGGCACTACTGTACGGTTTGCGCACCATTCGGCGACGCCCATCGGTTGTGGATTTTGACTACTTGCTGAAGAAGTCTCGGGACTATGGAAATATACTGTCTCCTAAGCAGCGGGGGTGGATGTTGACCTGTCGTCAACCACTCTTGAAATGACCAAATGGCTACCTGATCCTGAATTCAGAGCCGGGCAAAAGATGCCATTGGTCCACGATGTATTCTATTTGAATCACTTGAGGTCGCGCAAGCGACTTCGGACCCGTAACCAGTCTGGGAGCTATCTCCGTCGGGGATATATCCGTCTGGAATTATCCTGGTGGTTAATTCTAGACGAAGATATCCTTCTAAAACTGGTAGCTAGGCAAGGTGGCCCGCTGGGTAATGCGGGTTTGTACCGTCCCAAAGTCTTCTATGCTCACCTCACGAGAGATGTGAGGTGACGGGTTCGCCCGTTGTAGTTGACAACTCAAGTTGCTCCAGACTACAATGATGACTGTTCTACAATGATAAATAAAAAATGTAAACTATGTCGCCCAGGCTGGCGGGGCTAGGGGCGACTCAAAAAGATATTTTTCATAATACCGACCTTAACAATTGCAATAGCGCTTGAAATGCGAGAGCATTTGTAATACACCTGCGGGTATAACTTAGCGAGTTAGTCATTCTTAAGTAAGAGCCTCAATGAAGCTATCGAGGGTGAGGTTCTTACATTCATCGGGAGAGCATTCCAAAGCCTTGCTACGTGGATTGCAAAAAATAGACTGACGAAATCAGATTGATAAAGAGGAATTTTCAATAAGGTATCCAAGGCTGATCGGAGCGAAAGACCGTTGGATCGCTCATGGAGAAACGATGGTGTTAACGGAGAAGGGATACATTAACATTTCTCGTTTGACATGTTTTGTGGTAAAAATAAGAAAAAAAACATTATTAAAATACTTATGAAGGCAGTCACTTATATGAGAAAACTAACATTAAAATCTAGCAGAAAATGAACCATAAATTTTAAAAAATAAAAGCAATGAACCTATGGTGACACAGGGAAGGGGGATGGGATGGGACGAGAGAAATTTATGAGCGCAAATTAAAGTATCCTTTGAGCCCGCATTTAAAGCAATACAAACTCGGTACTTTTCTTACATGTGTGGGTAAAGCATTCCAGAGACGAGCTCCATGTATGGAAATGGAGTGGGAGCAGAAATCACTACTGTGACCAGGGATCAAGAGCAGTAGGCTAGGTTAAATAGGTTGTCTTTAGATCTCAGAGGGTGCCCGCTAGCTGATATAACATTGAACATACTTACGAGATAGCTGGGAGCGGCCCCCTTCAAGATTCTGTAGAGCAAACTGAGGACTCTCGTATCTCCTTTCTCGGGCCGTAAGCCAGTGAAGTCTCCTGTACTCGGTAATATGGTCATACTTTCTTAGGTCATAAATAAAACGAATGCAGACATTTTGCAGCCTGTTTTCAACCCTGGTTGCTATACCTTCCTTGATGTCGAGAAAGGCAACCTTCCTTGATGTCGAGAATAATTATGGAGAGTGTAAATACTCCATAGTAAATACATGTATCTTACGTAAATATGTGTGTAAATACATGGGTAAATACATTAAAACTCATAAATATATGTGTTTACATGTATTTATTTATTTATTTATTTTATTTTCGGGAAACATACAGCGCTTCATTAATTATTACTAATTATTCTAATACAGTGTTTCGCTGGCCGATTAATTGTTTCTTACATTATATTCTTATACGGTCAATCAAAAGTTGCATTGCACTAAATGAAATTAAATTACAATCGAACTATTGCAAGGATAGGAAAGGAGAGGGATGGGATATATGTAGGATAGGATATAGGTATTCAAATTATACTTTTTGCTATTCTCATTTTCGCTCTCAGTGTTTTGAAACAACTTGTATACTCACTATTTAACCACTTCCTAGACGCCTAGTGAGCTAAGGACAGCCTCGCTGAATTTAGGTTGATTCAAGTAAAAAATGTCAATATCTTCGAATCGACTGTTATTATGTGGTCATCAAGCGGTGCATAACAGCGTTTTGGGCGTTTACCCATGTATATAATAGCTCTTACACAATTTGATTGACTTAATAGTAAAGATTGTTTCACTTACCTTCTTACTTCTTTGATTTCAGAAAAATAAATCCTGAGCGAAATGGCTTACACTGTGATCCTCCTGACAAGAAGCCGTATTATTATGACATGTCACCAAGTGAGGCGCTTGCACCTCTCGAGCAAAGAAATCCGCACAACCTTTCTCGACTTTTTCATAAAGGACAACGGACACAAATACGTCAGATCCAGCTCCGTGATCCCTTTTCACGATGCAACCGTTCCATTCGTAAACGCCGGCATGAACCAATTTAAAAATATTTTACTGGGACGAACGATCGCGCCGTATGCAAAAGTGGCAAATTCCCAAAAATGCATCCGTGCCGGCGGCAAACACAACGATTTGGATGTAGTCGGAACGGATGGCAGCCACCACACGTTCTTCGAAATGCTCGGAAATTGGTCTTTCGGCGATTACTACAAAGAGGAAGCGTGCGAGATGGCTCTGAGGCTGTTGACCGAAGGTTTTGGGTTGGACAGGCGGCGTTTAAGAATGTCTTATTTTGGAGGGGATGAAAATTTGGCGGCTGATGAGGAATGTCGCGATGTTTGGCGACGGCTCGGCGTTGACGATGATGCGGTTTTCGCGGCGGGCGCTGCGGATAATTTTTGGGAGATGGGCAAAACCGGGCCTTGCGGCCCTTGCACCGAGATCCATCACGTAAATCCCGATGGCAGTGAGACAGAAATATGGAATATCGTTTTTATCACGCACAACCGTGATGAAAACAGTAATCTCAATAAATTAGCAAAGCACAGCGTAGATACAGGTAATAATTTTTTTCTATATTAGACGGCTCGAATATGAAACTCTGTGTCTTTGTCACCGAGAAAACTTGAAAACCTGATTGGGTTTAAAAATCTATTAAGAGACATTTACTTAACTTATAAATACCCCCCACCCCCACCTGTCTCCTAGTTTGTTTTCATATCCTATTTCTCCCTTCGATATTTTGTTCAGTATTGAACCTTTGGTTGGTAAAAATACATTTATTGATTTGGAAATCCCAAACGTTAATCAAAACACTTCAAAGTAGTCTCCGTGGTAATCTCCCAGCGCTCCCGCCATTGTTGGAAACTCTTCTGGAATGCAGTTTTGGAATGGTGAGCAACCGTGCCGTCGCATTCTGCATGATGTTTTCTCTTGACTCAAATCGGTTTCCTTTTAGCGGCATTTTCAGCTTGTGAAGAAGCCGTAAGACACACGGAGCAATGTCGGGTGTGTAGGGAGCCTGACGCACTACGAATGTTGGGGGTCGATGTTTGCATTGTCCAGCATGTCCTGTGTAATGGCCAGACCCCATTGCTTCTCTCCATTATTAGCAGCTTGAATACATATTTCACAGATACTCTTGTCGTGCCCAAATTCTCGGTCAAAATTAAATGTACCAAACCAATGCTTAACCATATATCGTTTGCAATTTCTCCCACTGTGCTACGACGGTCCTGCAAGACCAGAGTCCGCATTTTATCAATGACATTGTCATGTCGTATTGTTGAGAACCTATAAGAACAAATCCGACTAACGCTCACTACACTTCTTCACTCGTTGGCCAACTGCCAGCGACTGACACTTTCTGTGGGCGGGAAAAAAATCACGACTGCTCAAGAGTGTCCCCTTCACATCTACACTGAAGGAAGTCTCCCGTGCTTCATTGGTTTGTACGGGAAATAATAGGGTTTGATACTTTTTGAACCCCAGAGTATGTTATTCAATTCAGTCTTATTTTCATTATGTTTGTTATGTAATTGTACTAATATATTATTACCGTTACTATTATTACAAAAATTACACTTGTTATATATTAATTTGACTACATAAACATTTAGTCATAACAGCCTTAGCGGTGGTCAAAAGATATTAACCCTTCAGGCCTCGGCCCCTCAGCCGATTGACAAGTTGCTGTCCCAAAAAAATTTTGTAAAAATTAGTAAAAAAATTGAATTACGACACTGTCTCATCAAAACATTAATTACTGCCAAACCACTGTACCATAATTAAAATGAAACATATTAACATAATAAAACATAATAAAATAAAACAAATTAAATTAAAATAAAATTAAAACAGGGGGCCGTCACGCTGAATCGTGTTGTGGCTGATATCGGCCAATCGGGGCCTGAGGGGTTAAATTAGTCCAATGAAAAACGAACTTTTAGAAGCAAATCATGTAACTTTTGAGCAATACATATTTTCTCCCTATTTCAACCATGCTGAATCCGAAAATGCCGGTTGCCCAAGCGAAATCCTGGCCGGAAGTGAGATATCCAAGATGGCGCTCAAAATGCCGTCGAAATCCGAAATCGGCGCTGTGAAGCCCTCCTTTGACATAGAAACGCGCCCAAAATGTCTAGATGTATGTTTTTGAGCATGGGGAATTTAAAAATACACTATAAAAACATTGGTCCAATATTTCAAGATGGAGCTAGCACCATATTACCCTATTTTGTTTTAAAAACGAGCGTGACGCATCTCGATATATGGTTTTGAACATGAGTTCAAATTTCAAAGTCCAATAAATTGAGGATAATATATGACTAGTGCGCCCCCTGGTGGACCGATTTCAACCACAATCTTTTCAACTCTTGCCGTGACCAAATTAACCCTGCATACTAAATTTCAGCTTAATCGGATTACGCATTTGAGCGCTATCATAGAAGAATACATACACATAGGCACACACACAGACAGACTTCAATCTGGAAATGGTCTTAATCGTCTCAGGGGGGCTCAAAATTATTATTTCCGTTTTCATTGCGATTTTTTTTTAGCGTGTATACAATACTTTCTTTCCTGGCCGGTTGAGGGGTCGGAAAAGTAAAAGGTACTGTTATCCGCCTCAGCTTTAAGAATCTTCACGGTACGAGTGATTAAGACTAGTAGTTTTATTAGTATTGTTTTCCATCAGGGATGGGCCTCGAGCGCCTAACAGCGCTCTTGCAGAACAAGTCTTCAAACTACGATACGGATCTATTCCAGCCGATCATCGCTGCTATTCACAAGAATAGCGGAAACGGAATCCCCGAATATAGCGGACGATTCGGAGAAGGCGTCCAGCTGGACAACGCTTACAGGACGCTCGCCGACTTCTCGCGGATGGTTAGCATCTGCCTGGCCGACGGAATGTTTCCCGGTGCAAATCTGCGCTTACGCTATGTCCTCAGAAAAGCTTTCGCTTTGAGCATGGATGTCTTCAAGGCGCCGACTGGTATATTTTCATTTAATTACCATTAAAATGACTTAAAAGTAATGATGCCACGAATATTCGGTATTCGACCGAATACTGCGTACTATTCGGCCGAAAAGCACGAAAAAAAACGCGCTCAAAAATGTATCTATTTTAATCACAAATTATATTATTGCATCAATACTTAAAATCTATTAGTGGTAGGTTATGATGAATGATAACATTTTTTTTAGCATTGGTTGGTTGTAAACGATTGCGCTTTTCCTCGTAAACAATCCCTGCTTCTAAAAATAGCATCTCACTATAAACAGTATTGCCAAGAGATGATAGATAAATCGTTGCAAATTTTGTCAAGCTCGGATATTGCTTTGCGTTTGCTGACCACTACTTGTAAGGGTCTGCCGTCCGATTTAGGCGAACAGTTTTCATATAAAAATCAATCTCATGTGCAGTAGAGCTTTTCTCCACACCCTTATCATTTTGCATATTATCTGTAGCGACTTTCTCAAAACATCGAAGACTATCGCGGTTGTTTGACATTATAAACAGGATAAAAACGAATTTACCGCATGAAATGTGTAGCCCGGCCCCCCACCACCGTTATACTATAACCAATTACTATAACCTACGCAGTGGTGGTAGCGGTATGCGGCCTATCCGCAAAACAACGGATTGACAGCTCTTTCAGTCTACCCTAGACAACGGCTGCTGCAACGCCACCGAAACGTCGGGTGCTATAAATTTCATGCAATAAATTCGTTTTTATCCTATTTATAATTTCTCAAAACAGTTCCAAAAACATGAATTTCAATTGTTTTATCATTTTCCATTGGTTTTTATTTTCTTACTAGTGAAGAAGAATCACCATCAGATTCAATACTACTAGTCACAATTCATTTTCAGAGATTCTAAAAGATTTTTTGTCTTGCTCTTTCCGTTTGAACCAATCCCAGGAAACTAGTATTGAACTGCGGGTCAAGAAAAGTGGCAACCAATGAGACAGTTCATAATCTGTCATGTGCAATTATGCACGCCACGCACACATCTTACGCCGAACATTCGGCAGCCGAATATTTGGCGCTACGGCCGATAACGTGGCCGATTATTTGGTATTCTGACAAATCACTATTCGTGGCATCACTAATTGAGAGTAAAGTCGAAGGCTTTCTTACATTAGGCGAACATTAGTTTGTAAACAATATTCCATTTGAGATAGCCTTTGTTTCTACAGATATTTAGGCAGTCTATTAGTGAGTGATTAACCTTACTGGCAATCGTTTTTTTTTAAAAGATGGGCAATATTTACCATATCCAAAAGTATCCAGAATGATTTTATGGAAAAAGGGCCCCTACTGATATGCACTTTTACCACGAGGTGAGTTACTAATAACACAGTGTAAATAAATCTGCCATCTGGGGGTGGCAACACAACAGGTGAACCCTTCACCTCAGAGAGTTTTAACAACATCATAGTCCAAGAGGCAGCGACAAAAAAGTGCAAGAGTTTTGTAAAACCTGATCCTTTCGAATCAAACAGTATTTTAGCCATAGAATGCTAGGGTAGTCAGTAGGCCAGACTCCGGGACACCTGGCGCAAGGTGTAATTTTAATTAGTACCTTTAAAGTGTATTGGAAAAGCTGAAAATTCATCAGTAGATAGTGGATGCAATACAGAACTCGAAACGAATGATCAGACTGCTTAACAATAGAATGCGTGGCGTCAGCATTACTCCATACAGGTCACAAAACAAAATGATGTCCATTATATTGCGCGGCACATTAGACCGGCACAGTAGCGGCGTATTTGTTGTGATACACTTCATTTTTGTGACATGTATGGAGTAATGCTTATGCCTTGTGTTCTATTACTAAGCAGTCTGGTCATTCGTTTCGAGTTCTGTATTGCATCCACTGTCTACTGATGAATTTTCAGCTTTTCCAAAACACTTTAAAGGTACTAATTAAAATTACACCTTTCGTAGTACGCCAGCGCCAGGTGTCCCGGAGTCTGGCCTGTTGACTTTACCCCAGCATTCTATGGCCAAAATACTGTCTGATCTGAAAGTATCGGCTTTTACAAAACTCTTGCACTTTTTTGTCGCTGGCTCCCCAACTATCAGGTTGTTCTATCAGTCGGTCCCATGGAGTGAACTGACGGAGATAGCAGACAAAGATAGTCCATTGTCTAGAGTGGCGAACGATTTCGTGCGGCTTTCGTGCTAATGACAAGGCTGGTGGATCAGTTCCCCCTGGGGGATTGCCTCCCGGCGCTACTGGACGGTTTGCACACCGTGCGGCGACAGCCAATCGATCCGCGCACTCTGATTTACTGAAGGAGTCGGGATACTATGGAAATATACTATTTCCTAAGCAGCGGAAGTGAATGGACCTGTCGTCTTCTATTCTTGAAACGACCAGTGGGCCACCTGATCCTAAGTTCAGAGTAGAGCAAAAGATCCCATGATCCGTGATAGATTCAGACTGAATCTGTTGAACATAAGGCAGGTAGAGGTCTGCGCAAGCGACTTCGAACTCGTGACCAGTCGGGAGGTCGGAGTTATCCTGATAATTAATTCCAGACGGAGATATCCTGCCGAAACCGGTAGTCAGTGGGCGAGGTGGCCTACTGGGTTACCTTCCTAGTGACACGCCATAAGGCATTGGATTCTGGCGGATTTAATGGCTTTGCTGGATGGTATTTTTTTATCGTCTCTAAGTCTTCTACGCTCACCTCACGGGAGACAGAACGATCAATATCGTTAAAACTTCCTGGGGTGACGGATTCACCCGTTGTAGTGGACACCTCTAAGTCCACTGTTTAGCTCCACCGACGAGCCCGTGAGAGTCCAAGACCTTACCGTGAGGCACTGGGGGTAAACTTAGCAGGCCGACCGTACACCCTTAATACCAGATTTGACCAGATTTCTCAATTCATCCATTTGGCCAGTTTAAAGTTGCTTGCGCGGCCTCTACCTGATGTTAGCGGTAATTCAGTTTGATATTATCGCAGACCGTTGTGACCTTTGCCCGTCAATATCACACAGGATCGGGTTGCTACCGGGTCGTTTTAAAAGAAGCTGACATCAGGTCATCTACCACCCCCGGTGCTTCCGAAACTTATGAGACCGTTTCCAGATCCCCGATTATTTGACCCCCGGAGTGCAGTCGATTGGCTAACGCTGCACGATACCAAACCGCCCAGCAGCGCCTGAGGTCTTTCCTCATAGGATACGATCTCACCTGTCTACGACACAGCCGAGACTGGTTTTACAGTTCTATCTCGGAAGATGGTCCTTATCGTAGAATTAACTGTTCCATGGGAATCAAATATCCCAAAAGACCACGAGTACAAATTTAATAACTACCATGATCTCGCAAATTCCGTTACCCAGGACGGCTTCACTGTTCTGGTTCACGCGGTGGACGTTGGCGCTCGTGGCCTGCCAGCTAAACCTTTGTTTCACCTTTTTAAGATCTTGGTCTCTCCAAAAAAATAATCAACTCTTTTCTAGAAAAATTATCTAAAACCGCGATTTCTGCATCTCAAATTCTATGGCTTCGAAGGGGGAGTGAATGGGTGGTAAGGTGAACGCTCACATGTGGCAAGACAGCTGTCCTAAACCTACCACAGCCGGTCGTTAGTCCGGAATCCACCATTCACCTCCCAGAAGTGTAATAATTATATATGATGGGCCCGTTTTCGGTCGGTGAATTCCATGGCAGCTCCGTTTGTATTTTATTTATTCGAGGAGGTTACCTGATAGGGGTTGAGTCAATCCAAAATGACAAACTGGTCATATCGCACCTCCGATCAAATACAGTAATAACTTTAACAAATCCAGTTATGGTGTTTCTTTATAAAAATTATCGCCATTGCTCATTTTACACTCCCAAAAAGAGTTATAACTGTTACTTCACTAATTCGTCAGTGGCACTAGTGAAGTAACAGTTATGACTGTTTGGGAGTGTAAAATAAGAAATGGCAATATTTTCTATAAAGAAATACCATAATTGGAATTTTTCAAGTTATTACTGTATTTGATTGGAGGTGCGATGTGACCCAAGCTGCCCCAAATAATTCTACCAGTGTGACAATCAGCACCCCCACTTAGGGCAGTCGTCGATGGGTGACGAGAGGGGTCACCGGGAACGGATCCCCCACGTTATTTGCCTCCCACCACATAATTGCCCGCTTCCCACCACCATAATAAGTGGGGCGTTCGTTGGCGCACTGGTAATTTCCTTTACACTATGGAATACCCCTGATTCGATGGCTGGCAGCGGCGTTATTTCCAATAGATCAAAGACGTCACACTAGTAGTTCTATTTACACTGTGGTACTATTAATCTTTTTGCATCGATACTCCAACTAGCATTGCGAGAGGCTGGAGGAAATTTGCCAGAAAACTCAAATATGCTGAAATAAAAAAAAAAGTGTTATTTTAAGAATTATTTTAAACATGATTTTAGTTGTTGTTTAAGGCGATATTGAATTTAGGTAGTGAGCTCAATTAAACATACCTGTTTGTCGTGGCTTGATAGCTACTACCCAAATTCATAAATAAATAATAATTGCTATTAATAAATAAATAAAACTAATAATAATTCATAATAAATACTGAAAGTTCTTGTAGGAGTAATTAGAAAATGACCGATTGATATCGGTTTATTTCTAATTACTCCTACAAGCACTGTCAGTACCTTCTATTAGAAATTCATACTAGAAAGTACTGAAAGCACTTACTCGCTACTTTCTAGTGGAAAACCGATGGGCAAAAATGTATGGACCCTGACCTAGAGACCAATAACGATGAGTGATACGTCATTAGAAAGGTATTTTTATGTTCTACAACTTTTTCTAGGGCGGAAAATCTCAAATCGCTGTGAGAAAAAAGTTACGGATAAAAAATTAAAAATATATTTTTTTTATCGCCTTTGGGTGTTATTTACACGGATAAATAATAGTTTTCAAGGTTCTTAATAATAAACACTCTTATAAAAACAAAACCACGATTTATTGTGAAAAAACAATCTGTTTTTAGAACTATGGCTCATCAATAATAATATCCATTTTGCACATAATGTATATTCTTTGCATTTTCCACATAATGGATATTCTTAATAATGAACCAGAGTTTAAAAATAAATAGTTTTGTTCATATAAAATTAAGATAATTGTTTTTATTAGAGTATTTAAGTAGGTGTTATTAAGGAACTTTTCCTTATCCTTGAAAAAAATATTGTTTATCCTTGAAAAAAATATTACACCCAAAGGCGATAAAAAATATTTATTGTCTATTTTTTATCCATATTTTTGTTCCCACAGCGATTTGAGATTTTCCTCCATAGAAAAAGTTTTAGAACATATAAAAACCTTTCCGATGACGCATCACTCATCGATATTGGTCTCTAGGACAAAAACGCCCGACCTCCTTTATATCTCAGGACAACGGAACCTTTCCCCCGTTTTTTCTGTCTATTACACTACTATTTCTATCTATTATCTATTACGAATGCTCTCGCTTTTCAATCGCATTTGAGATTTTGGTATTACAAAAGATCTCATTAGGAATAAAAATGTGTGAAAAATACACAAAAAACAAAAATCACCGAACGATAAATGTAAAGAAACAATTAGCATTTTCCGTAAGAAAAGTTTCATTTCCATTTTCTATTGAATAGTTCGACCCATATGGGTCGAACTATCCAATTGCTGGGACTGACTTGTGACTTATCATTTCTATTTTGTAGGTCTGATGTTAGAACTGCACAACCGAATTGCAGATACGCTAGGTGAAACGTACCCAGAACTTCCCGAAAAAACGAAACAAGTCACCGAAATCTTGAAACACGAAGAGGAATCCTATCTTAAGATACGTAAACAGACTACGAAGAACTGGAATGCCCTCGTTCATCAGTACCCAGAAATAAAAACTTTCAAAGATACGGATCTGCCCGGATTGTACGAAGGCTACCGTTTCTTCAAAAGGAAGATGGCTGACAGTACGAAGCATACCATACCCGGAGAAGTTACGTTTCGACTTTACGATGCGCACGGTCTGAAACGGGACGACATCGAAACGATCGCGTCGATTAATAATTTAGAAATTGACTGGCAGGGGTTTGACGAGTGTATGCACAAGCATAAATTGCGACATCATGCTTCATTCAACGAAACAAATGATGTTGCGATGGGCGATAAAATAAACTATCATGTTACATCATTGCTTAATGGCAACATTACTGCTACGGATGATTCGTTTAAGTATGATGCTTTAACCGATAATTTGACAGTGGATTCGCGCATCGTTTCTATATTAAACAGCGACGGTGATGCAGTTTCATCTGTCGACGTTTCAAACAGAGCACATCATATTATTATATGCGACAAAACGAATTTCTTCTGTGAAGAGGGTGGTCAAAGCGACGATAATGGCGTTTTGCGTATAAACGATGCAAATTTTTACGTGGAAAATGCAAAGAAATTGCGTGGCTATGTTTTACATTCCGGTCAGTTTAAAAGTGATAAATCGATGATTGTTTCAATTGGAGATCAATGTTCCATGCAAATCGCTAGAGAACGACGGCAAGCGTTGATGCTCCATCATACAGCGACGCATTTATTGAACGCAGCTGTCAGAAAAGTATTAAAAGATAGCGTCATCTGTCAAATCAGCTCGAAAGTGACCGTCGATAATTTATCGTTGAGTTTGGCGGTATACGGCGAGAAGCTGAAGCCGACGACGATCAAACAAATCGAAGCCGTCGTCAAGGAAGCGTGTGGATCCGCTAATCCCGTCGCAACTAGATTGATAAACGCATCGGATCTGTCGGAATACGACGTCACCACCGTCCCCGGCGAAATTTACCCGGAATGCAATTTACGACTCGTTGAAATTGCAACACCGTCAATTGTTTCTAGTGAGCTTTGCTGCGGAACGCACGCTCCTTCAACGAGTTACATAGGCGAATTTTGCATTGTCGGCGTAAAGAGCGCTACCACGCATACACCCACATTTAAGGCGCAAGCCGGACACGCCGCATCCAAAATTCTTCTATTAGCCGAACGCACTAATTGCCTGTTGTTAAATTTAAAAGAAAATAGCCTCACGATTTCGGCAGCTCGTGCGGAAGCTAGACATCTAAGAAAAGTCCTCGATGATCTAACACAGGATGATAAATATCCGCATGGGCTAAGAGAGGATATAATCCGTATGTTGGATACGGCAGACAAGAATATTGAGAGATTGGTTAGTGCAAAAGGAGATGTTAACAAGAGAACGAGGAAATCCGACTTGTCGCACTCGTGATACTTTACAAACCCTGCTATCACAGTCATTTTGTTTAGGTATATTATGAAATTGCGTACTATTCTGTTCGTAAAACCTACTGTTATAATCATGAATATTCATAGAAATAACGGCCAAAAGACATACCTGTTTTCAGAGAGGGGTCATACAAATAAAGAAAACCTGTGATATTTTCACAATAAATAAATAGAGCTCACAATAAAAGCTCCAGATGATCTTGAAAATGCCATCACCCGGAATAGCTCCTCTGTTCATCTTCATGCATTAGTGCAAAGTTAGCGCTCATGGCTTGTCAGCCAAATCTGTTTCACCTATTCAAAGATCTTGGTCTTTTTAGGAAAGTAGGGTCCGCTGACTCATATAAGTGTGATAATAGTATCATATTATGATGGACCAGACTCCGGTTGGTGAATTCCATGGCAGCTCCGTTTGTATTTATTTCGATGTTTACATCGTATAGTTATAGAACTTTGAGCAAAAATACAGAAAATTGGCCTCAAACATGTTTTTTTTTTTAAATAAAACAACCAAACTATTAAATTCATATAATGTATTTGGAATACAGCATCTTATAGTTAACAAATCGTTTTATTTTAGAATACAAAAAAATATATAATTTTATAACAGAGTTAATGACAATGGCAAGTCCTGTCCCGTAATTGGTAGTGAATTATTCAAGATCAGTGTATTTTAGTCGCATAATAAAATATTCCTGAGTGTGTTTGTTGTTTTGGTTCTTATGCCAAAACATCCACTGGAAATATTTATATATTGCAGTACGACACCTCAACCTGTAAATTTTTAACTTCGAAATAATTTACCTCAAGTAGATATGAGTTCCAACAATGTGATAATTCTATGGGTATATTTAAATGACAATGGCTTTTTTGACATTGTTTTGAACAAAAAATATTTTATATTAAAGACAATAGTAGCAATGGCTATTTGTGCGATTAGCTATTAATTACCAGCATCCCCTGTAATGTCATTCCTTTGTACTCAAACGACGCCGCTACGGCCCCTGGGCAGTTTATCGCGTACACTCAACCGGCTCGTTACAGCGCCGGGGCGCCGTAGCACTGCCGCTCGAGTGGACGCATTACACTGCCCGGGTGCCGTAGCGGCGCGGCTCCAGTACAAAGGGCTAAGTTTGAGTATAAAGTGACTTAAAGTACAGTAGGTAAAGTACAGGTAATGTGGACCAAAGGTACCTCAGATAACCGAAAATTCGACTCTGTCGTTAATCGAGGACGAAACATACGGTAAATTTTAAAATTAATAACAACGTAGTCAACGAAGTAAAATAATACATCTATTACATATTTAAATGTAGTCAGTTTTATACGTAATACAATTAACGTAATACTTACATATATACATTATAAAATACAGTACTGATTAAAAGAATTGGAGCAGAGGGGTGACAACTAAAGATATCAACTACAATGGGCGAACCCATCACCTCAGGAAGTTTTAACGATAGTAGATTGTTCTGTCTCCTGTGAGGTGAGCGTAGAAGACTTAGGACTAAAACAGTCCACCGTCTAGTTACGCCACACGCCCGTAAGAAGCCAACGCCTCACCGCGAGATAACCAGATTAATCACCCAGGGCCACTCGCGCCCTTACTTCCAGTTGCAACCAGATTACTCCGGTCTCCCGGCCTTTCCGCCCTCGGTTAACCCCGGAACGCGGTTAACCGGGTTCGGATAACCGCGGCCCTAATGTATCTGTAAAACGCTTCCCTAATATAGCCGAAATCATCTCGAGTTGCTGGTTCGCCCTTGCGAAAAATGCTCTAGTAAAAGGTTAAAAAGTTTAGAGTAAAATTACAATTTTGAATGAATAAACAGAAAAATGCTTATTGGGGATCCGTATTGATAGCTTACTCTCCCATGCTATTCAAATGGTTGGCTGGAAAAGAAAATTTGATTCCAGGAATCTTAACAAATGTAGTTTTTAATTAAATGTTGGCTAAAATCACAGGAGCCATGGATTTATAGCTAAATGCACATTCTAAAGGAAATGTTTTACAACTTCAGTTTTTATTTGATAAAAAAGGGAACTACCAGAAAAATAAGGAAGATTACTTTCAGAAACAAGCAATGCATGTAAAGTTTATCATCACCTACGTACCTAATTAATTTGACCTACACAATAGTCCTTTCCGCTCCACATAAACAGTTATCATGTTTTGCTCTTAGGTTAGGGTAGGTTTAGGAATAAACACCGATTTAATACTGCAATTTAATGTATGAGGGGATGTATAACAAGATAGCAAAATTGGAAGGAGGGAAGAAGTCGACTTTTGTAATAACTGATTTGTTATTAGAAAGTACAACTCCTTAACCCCTTGAGTATGATACGACCAAATCTGGTTCTGAAACAATTATCCGTTGAGTATGATACGACCAGATCTGGTTCCGCATTTTTTTCACTTCTTTGACGTTCTCATATTTATTCATAATTATCTAATTGTTTTACAAAATGATATTTCAATATTCTATATTCGAAATTTCAATGCAATCATTGTGCAGTTGTTCTTTTTATGATTGGTGTAGTAGTTTCGTAGTTATAGTACTTTAAGTCGATGTCGCCGAAAATCCTGCAAAAGAGACAGATGCATCCATGAAAATACCCATTTACTCCAAGGGTTAAGGTATATAAAATGAGTATTATTCAAGTTATCTTACTTCATTAAATCTCTCTCAAAACAAAGAAAAACCACAGCAAAAGGGATATCAGCTGTATATAAAGTGTTTTCCTACCGAGAGTATGTTTTCACAAGTGGGATGGACTCTTCAAACGTGGACGGATTTCTTTAGAAGATGATACCCTTGGATTGGAGGCCTGTCGGCTCTTCTCGTTTTCTGCAGAAACTAGAGGATGCTAAAGCGAAGGAGAAGCAACACACGGAGATCATTGAACTATCCTATTTCACCAACCTGAGTATTCTTTACCAATATCTTAGTATGATAATGTCAGAAAATGGATACCGACAATGCTCTCGCTGCCTTAAAAGCAAAGCCATGTCGCTGCGTTTGACGCATATTTTCTGCAATGTTGCAGCGATTGTCTACTTAGTGATTGCAAGAAGGTAATTAATACTAGACGGTGAAAGCGCTGATACTGAACGATGGTTGCAGAGACTTAGTACTATGGGGACTTGTAAGCGGTGGCTAAGGTGCTGGGACCGGTCTTCGGTCTCCCCGCCATAGACTGTGATATCACTCGCCCGGTGCTACTCAAAAGTAATAATTATAGGTATGTACGCTAACAAAAGAATGCGTATTCTACGAACGCCGGTCCCCGTATCTCAGCCACCGCTTACATTTAGCTCAGTCCCTTACAGTTTGTAGCCTGCCTTACTCCGCAATATAAATAAAATTACCAGTGAGACAACGCCTTTGATTTATTGGAAGTCAGGGTTGTCACTAATCTGCAATCTTTATCTGCTTTCAAGTAGAAATTTCTATTTGTATATTTATTTGTGGGTAACTTTACATAGCGGCGACATTTAAAAAAAGTGATTTGCCCATTTTTCTTACAGCATATCAGCAAATATATTATTACATCATTTGGATGTAATACATTGTTTCTATATTAATTGTGAAATCCTTAATTACTATACTGTCTTTACTTTAAGAACCAGGGGGTCTATTATCAATAAAATTGGCATGCTAAATTTGTCTATGACTCATGTAAATCAAATGGAATATAGAAAAATTGCCAATGCATTCTTTTTTAGGAATCAAGCCTTAGGTAGAATTTCCGCTGCATCATTCCCCTATAGATTGCACAAATAACCTTCGACACAGAATACCTAAGGATTACGCGGAGCTGAAAGGGGATAATTACCATAGTGCATCACTATTTATCTGCCTGGTGCGGCGCTCGGTGTTGTGTTGCTTAAGGGGGTATTCTGGTCTAGAGACCTACATTTTAGGCATTTTCTGAGTAGGATAAAAAACATTTTTACAGTCCATTTCTTTTACAAAATGTTCATTAACGTTTCTAGAAAACAAAAAAAAAACGAAGAGTTGAATTGAGGCCTAAAAAAGAAGGTTACTGGTAGACATGTTTCCAACCCTTGTAGTTATGAAATGAAGAAAAAAATCTTGATTAGTAAGGACGTCGCTATGGCCCGGACCATGGAATAAAGTTATCCTTTTTTTCTATAAAATAGCAACTTTAAAAAAAAAGCCACATTTTGAATTTTTACAATTTTTTTTATACTGCATTTTTTTTTAATCTATGGTCCCGGATAAAGAGGGGTTAACAAAGATGATTTCTACTAAATTTCAAAGTAGAACATAAGATATCATAACAAATAGGTCGAAAAAAGTAGTTTCGAGAAAAAGCGTTTAAAGTTTGAGACCAAGTTTCGAGAGTGTAACTCAGATAATGGTACTTAATTCTCGCAAACATGGTTCTACTTCAAAATTAACATTTTCTGAAGGTCTTACAGCTAAGCGAGCTGTTCTAGCTTTATAATCATTAAGTCTCGGATTACATTATAGTACGAGGGTCTATTGATCAATTCGTTCCGGAACGATCGGTTTATTTGCCACATCACGAAAATCGCTGTAACTCAAAAAATTATTCGAATTTTAAAAAATCCTTTACAGGACATATTCCTAAAGGTCTAAACTTTGAAAATATGCAAAGGACAAAAAACAATTATCTCAAATTCCTAGACCAGAATACCCCCTTAAGTGCCTACTTATTTCCAATAGTGACAACCCTAACAGATGAATAACGAGTGCGGCGAGATAGTAGTGGTGGTATCAAGCGCCACATAGGCGCCAAACAAGTAGTAATTATTGAACTATGGTAGTTTTATTTACACTATGTTAATAGTAAGTGGCTAACAGTGTTGGTCAATCGATTGAATATTTTAATCGACTAATCAATCACGATTGATTTAGTCGCGACTAATGTTAATCACGATTGAAGTAATTGCGACTAAATCAATTAGTCGTTAATCGTCAATCACGACTAACTTGCTCTTTAGATACTACCCGACAATTTATTCTCGTCGGTCTGTCGTTCGCAGTCTCGTTCGCGGTAGCATTCGCGGTCGCATCGGCAGTCGCTTCGGCGGTCGTGTCTGCGGTCGCGTCTGCGGTCACGTCTTTGGTCGCATTTGCGGTCGCGTTTGCGGTCGCGTCACGTCACACAGACCGCACCGACCGAAGAAAAAACGCAAAACTGAAGTTGACCACTGTCAAGAATATCAAGCACAGACATTTAATCGCCAATCGTGACTAGCGATTGGATGTTTTCAATCGTTAGTCGCCGATTGACGATTAAACGAATCAATCGTTAGTTGTCAATCGCGATTAAGGTATTCAATTGTCAATCGACTAAATTTTGCCCAACACTGGTGGCTACAGATTATATTCGTTTATCTCTGCCTGGACAGTAGTTGGTTAACTCCTGTCCCCATCTATCAAATCGATACACTATAAATTAACGAAAAATAATAATATCAACAGCATCCACCGTATGAGATTAACGAAAGCACATCTATTCTTTGTATCGAATATAATTTTGCAACGATCGAGGTAACGGCAATTGGTTGACGAGAGATTCTACCCTGGCAGAGGCTACAGCCGGTTTGCCAGCGAGGTGTAATTGCTTTCTGATTATTCTTCGTGCGAGGTGTTTCAAGTGACCCGGAGCACCGACATGGGGAACGAATGCTGGCCATAGGCGCCGGATGTCAATCTGTAAAAAATAGAACACTATGTCGTCATTTGGTGTTGGAACAATGCCGAAACATCGGGTGGTACGCTGCGTTTTTGTATTATTTATTCGAACAACCGCGATAGTCTTCGATTACAAATCTCTCATATTCAGATTCAGATTCGTCCACGGGCATCCAAAGCTGACCGAAAACAAAATGGAAGGGTTGCTTTAGTTTCAAGGTTTGAAGATTTAAATTAAACAACACTGGATCCATTAACAAAGAGCTGATTAGGTTTTCTTTAGTGTAAATGTATAGATACAAGGGTCATTTTAAAAGTTTCAGCCCTTTTAAAAAAAAACACATATTTAGAAGCAAAACAAATATATTTCTCGATGTAGCAACTTGATAAATTTAGCCCAAAGTTTCTCCCATCTTTTTAAACTGTCGGAAAAAAATTGATTGTCTAAAGCTGAAAAATATTGATTTATAGGTTTTTTTGACTTATATTTTTTTTGTTTTGATATATTTTTTTTAAATTTGAAAACAGGAAAGTCTCTGGGAGCTAGATCTGACGAATAGGGTGGGTGGCGATTCAAACTCGCGCGACGAGTCCGTCTGTATGCACTTTTGGTCGATAGTAAACAAGCATGGCACCCAGTGCGCGGATAATTTTCTCATATCCAAATCTTCACGTAAAATCTTCTGCACCCATTCAGATGATATTTCCTAAGCCTCAGCAATATCCTTAAGAGTCAATCGATGAACTTCCGTCACAGATTGATAAAAGCTTTGAAATCCGGTAATTTTGACCAATTAACTTTGATCAGATGTTGGTCTACCTGCCCTCCGAATGGAAAGCCAACAGTGTTGCCAAATCGAATTCTACGCTAACAGTCTCATAACTTTATTTACATACACCTCGTATTATTGCCCAGTATTTTTGACCCAGTGCTCTATCTCAATCTACAGGATAAGAGCTTTAAAATCAGGTAATTTTGCCTTTGAAACACACCTGTATGGAGTCATTATCCTTGCCTTTAGTCTGTTCCAAATTTAGCGAACGATCTCCACAAACGGTGCATACTAGCCACTTAAACGTTGCACCTCCAACAGCATTACTTCTCCATTGAAAAGAATTCCGCGTAAGGCACGGGATGCAAAAGAATCGGGTTAACCCGGTAACTCCCTAACATCCCTTGCGGGACCAACGGCCGACTCCCCCAATTTCCAGGTTATATTTTTTTATATGTCAAATTTCAATGTGATCATTTTACAGTAATTTTTTTTATGATCCGTATAGTGGTTTACAAGTTATGGTCGTTTGTATCAAGGTCGTCGACTCGCGTCGATTTTACGCGCGAAAATGTCGCGGGCAAAAGTGATAGCTGAATTTTTACTTCGTGAGAGGAGGGGTTAAGGGCTGATGGTGTCAAAAAGAATAAGGTATTAATTATTACCCTAACCAGTGTTTTGCACTGTCTAATCCCCAATCTATCAACGGGTCTAATCCCATTCTGTTATCGATGTGTTGACGAGTCAAGCAACAGACTTCTAGAAGTTAGCAATTTATTTTATTTCGGCCCAACCATTGTTTACAAAGGGTATTAGATTGCTCAAGCTAGTCTCAAAATTAGCAACTTTTCCGAGTCGGCGAAAAGCAGATGACGTTGATAGCATCGTCGGTGAAACTAACAGTAATTTATTTAGCTGTCAAGAGAGGTCAAGGCCGACTATCTGCATTACATCATTAGCTGTTAGTCTAGTCAAATTTTCTGAAAAACGAACTTTTAGAAGCAACCTTTATTTTCTTCCTATTTCAACCATGCTGAATCCGAAAATGCCGGTTGCCAAAGCAAAATTCTGACCCGAAGTGAGATATCCAAGATGGCGGTGAAATTGATGCTGTAAAGTCCGCGCATTTTCAAATACAGCAGGGTCGAAATGGGGAGAAAAGACCTGTTGCCCAAAAGTTACATGATTTGCTTCTATAAGTAGATATTTTGACTAGACTATGTGGAAAAATTTACAATATGGCAGTATAGGCTAATTTCAAAGTACTTACATTTTTTAATAAGAGTTCTTCAAAGTCCGTAGATAAAGAATGCTCCAGCAGTGAAGGAAGCAACAGGTGGTTTTCTTCCAGGCAGAATGCAATGGCATCTGGTAACGGGTTATTTGGATCGCTTCGGTAGTCTACATCCGCTCCGTGCCCTACCAGTATTCGGATTAACTGTAAAATATTAGAAAATGTTACAGTGACCGCCAGATTAATCTAAATGAAAATCAACCACTGGCCTACTGAATGCGGCAACAAATAAAATAGGTCATCTTCCAACTGTGAGTTATTAAAAAAATATATACAAAGCTAAACATTTATGTGAGCTCTATCTGTTTAATTTTAATGCTCCATAGCGTTCCAAGACAGTCTTAGATTTGATTTTTGATGCTCTGCCAAACCAAGGCATTAAGACCTTTTGCGGTGGTTGACAGATGCACTCGTAGCCGTTTTGGCTGGCCTCCATACCTGTATATATTATATAATATTTATAATATACATGACTAACAAGATTAGTAATTAGGTAACAAGAAAGAAATAATAAAAAAACGATATTGTTAGTATTTATATACAAAATTGACCAAAAAAGGTGGTGCCAATTTTGCATGTAAAGGCTGGCTTAGGAAAGGTGAAGAGGCTGTCCAATATGATATCATATAATATGTCCATTACCGCAATGCACTGTGGATGGTTTTTGAGAGCCACAAACGCCAAAGCAGGACAATAAGTTGCAAGATTAAAAAAGCTAATAAGTAACCAGCTACGTGTACTCATAGGACTCCTCATAGGGAGTCTAAGTTAAATAAGCATCTAGATTGGATGGGACCATTTGAGACCGACCTATGTCAGCGGTGATTCCTCAAAATCGGACCCCGGCTTTGTATCGGTTGGTGTTTCACAGGGCTCTGCCCTGGGGAACTTTCTTTTCCTAGCTTTCCTAACGACCTGACTGTCGGTTCCAAAAATATGTTAACTCTCCATGTACTCCGATGACACCAGTGTTGTAGTTAATGCATCTTGTCAATCAGATCTAGAAATCTTCCTTTTCAGTTTTGCTGTCGATTTTTTTGCATGGTTCTCATCTCTGCGGTTCTCTAGTGGTTGTCAACATTGACAAGAAGCATATTATGCATTTTCATCTTCAAAATGTCGCTAACTCCAACATAAAGGTAACGGATATTAGTTAACTAATTTCCTCAGTGGCTGGCATAACTTCCTAGGATGTGCAAAACACTCAGCTGTTTGCTTTATGCTTAGCGCATGTTTTGCTTTATATTTGAGTATAAGGATCAATTAAGAGTTGCCAACTACAACGGGCGAACCCATCACCTCAGAAAGTTTGAACGATATTAGATCGTTCTGTCTCCCGTGAGGTGAGCGCAGAAGACTTAGGACAAAACAGTCCACCGTCTAGTTACGTCACATGAGATAACCAGGTTAATCAACCAGCGGGCCGACACTCGCGCCCTTACTTCCAGTTGCAACCAGATTACTTCAGTCTCCCGACTGGTTACAGGTTCGTCGCTTGCGCGGTCCTCTCCCTTACGTAGCGGTGATACGGTGTCTACCGAATCTATCGAGGACCAAGGCATCCTTTGCCCGGCTCTTCACCCGATATCGGGTAGCCCCGCTCTATAGGAGACAGTACTGTTTCCAGACTCCCCCGGCTGTCGGTCAGAATGCACAATCGATTGATTGACGCCGCACGGTGTGAAACCGTCCAGGAGTGCCCGAAGATTGACTCCTAGGGGAAACTGGCCCGAAGGTCAGAGTCCTACCCTGGCTTGCACTTCTACGTGGAGGCCGCCGGATGGATGTTGACCCGTGAGTATGACCGACCCTGAACACATGGGTCTTCGTGGTCAAACTGCAACAAAACCCATTAGCTCCCAGTATAACAATCACTTCAGAGACACTTGGACGATATTTCTACTTTGCATATTTTCTCTCTTTTGATGTATGGGACCAAGATCTGGGCTTGTGCCGCAGATCACCAGTGGGCATTTATCCAGCAAAAGCGGGTAGTCCATTGTGTGGCACTTCCTACCCTAGACACCCATCCGAGAGATTCGTTCAGGTCCATATCTGAAGTGCAATGTTTTTAATATCTGTTACTTTTCACTTATACATTTATCAATAACGATTTAAAACTTATCGACAATGTGGGCACACAGTCTCCTCTGACAAGTTATTCTATTGCTCGACCATGCGATTGCAGATGAAACCCTTCCTAGGGTTGACAGAAAAAAGATGAGCTTTATGGTTATAGATGAAGATTTCGTCTATGTCAATACTGTATTTTGCATGTTTTTATAATATCACCACGTTTACGTTTGATGGAAAACGAAAACGTTTTGGCTATAGGTGAAGATTTCGTCTACGTTCGTTTGTTTCTACTCTTATTATGGAATTTCACTTGACACGACACACATTTGACAATCTCTTAAAACCAACCCTACTTTGAAGTGTTTGTATGTATGTGTGCTCGTAACATGTACGAATTGAGTCCTGTTATTGCATACGATCGACTAAATCCAAATGCAATTCTGTTAATTTTATCCCAACAGAAAATGGTGACCCAGCCGGTAATCAAACCCGGATTCTTATAATGTAAAATCATATACCATATGTGCATACGTCAACATCGTTGTAGAAATTATGGAGTATTTTGTGTGTTTCTATAACACCACATTTATGTTTGATGGAAAGCAAACATGAGCGTTTTGGTGAAGGTAAAGATTTTGATGTTGTCATCGATTTCGTATTTTATATGTTTCTGTGTTTCTGTGTTTGTATTTTCTATGTTTGAAGGGGGAGTGAATGGGTGGTAAGGTTTCTAATCTTTATTGTGAAAGTTTCACAATGGGCGGGTTTATTATCATATGACAATTTCTTGCAACCAACCCTACGCATATGTATGTATGCGTGTAACATGTGTGTAAGTGTGTGTCTTGTTATTGCATTCGATCGACAGATCCCAACAGAAAATGGTGACCCAGCCGGGAATCGAACCCAATCTACTCATAAGATCAGGCGACCCAACCACTATACCACTGGGCCGTGTAAGGTGAACGCTCACATGTGGCAAGACAGCTGTCCTAAACCTACCCCAGCTGGTCGTTAGTCCGGAATCCACCCTTCACCTCCCAGAAGTGTAATAATTATATATGATGGGCCCGATTTTTGGTCGGTGAATTCCATGGCAGCTCCGTTTGTATTTTATTGTAATGTGTAATTTAAATCAAATATATATTTTTTAAACTCAAATATATTTTGTTTGCACATATAAATAACAGTGTTTGCACATATAAGACCGAAAATATGCAAAACATATTTTCTTTGCACTCAAACGCCTGCAGTCCAGTAGCCTTGTCATGGTTATATATGGCTAAGTTGCATCACGTGGGGGTAGTTATTTTATATTTTTTTCTTATATGGGAAGTGTCTGAGATGCTAAATCCAAGTTTTTGACCTCGGCAGCCCTCCGGAACACTTTTGTATATCTCAAAAACTGCTAAATTTTTGCACTTTTTTCGGTTTCTTCCCATTTTGACCATGAAGGAGCACGTTTTCGGCAAAAACTGTTTTATGTACATATTTTCTAACTAAATAAAATTTTATATAATTTGAGACTAAAATGGGCTCGGTCGCCCTAATAATTTGGCAAATCTCCAGGCCGCGGGGCGAGTGCGGCGGCGGACGAGCGCTTCGTGAACCTGTGTGTGGCGAACTAAAAATTTTATGCTAATTTTTATGTACTGCTTTTATAGTATATTCAACATATACAATTGCCTTTACATCTTCAATAACCTGTCTAACATGAGTCAGTGAAGTATACATTTTTTCAAATTATCATTTCGAAGGACGTTTGGTAGGAGGGAGAAAGGTGGGATGGGTGGAGGGAAGTCACTGTTCACAACCAAACGACTAAATTTGACCTTGAGCTCTGTTCCTACTTCTACTACTACTTTTACTTCTACTACCCTAACTACTACTTTAACTACTGTTTCTACCACTATTTCACGTACGAGCTTTCACCATTCCCAATGTCTCTATTCACTCAAGAGGGAATAAGGAAGGGACATAAATGCTCTTTCTATGCAGCATTCAAACCTGTCAATATTGATGTCACAAGAAAAAAGTACATTTGTGGTCATCTCCCTTCACAAGGTGGTGGGGTGCAAGCAGAGCCCCATTTACCAATATGCTAATTAGGCTATAGCCTAGGGCGCTAGGATTTTAGGGGCGCATATAGGGCCTATAAGTCAGATCACTTATGTGCAGGAAATAAAATAAATACTCAAAATTGTAATAGTTCCGCACGCGCGCTCTCGCCGCCTCACTCAACCAACATTGCATTTACAAATTTTTTGAGACTTATGACACAACGAATAGATGGGAAATCTTATTAAATAAATTAGAAAAAGATTCCCTTGTTCTGAAAACGTTAACTAGAACTTGATGGAGTGCTCGTACTGATGCGAGTAAAGCTTTGTACAAGTCTTACCATGAGGTCATATCCGTATTAAACGAGATAAGCAGTGATGAACGCCAAACGAAGGATGTTAAGATAGAAGCTAAATCCATGGTGGATAAAGTTAAACTCCTTGAAATGACTCTAATGATATGTTTTTGGAACAGTATACTGGTGAAATTTCAAGAGGTAAGTAAAAAACTACAAGGAATCAGTGGCGGTCTCTTCATATAAGCCGAAAAGCCGGGCTTGCCTATTCTTCGTAATTAACAATTAAATAAATTAATAACACAATTCGTAAAAAAAAAACAATTAAATAAATTAATTTGCTATCTAACGAGTGCTATCTAGCGGACGGAGCTCGCTCCACGCGACGAAATTCGTTATGGCCGCGGCGTCGATAAAGCAGCGTGCGATTGCAGCTGTGTACCGACGTGTCCTCTCGCTCGCTCGCACATGTGGGCTTTCAATGTGGCTTTCAAAATCAGTGTACCTCTCGCTCTAACCAGTGGCAAATTACGCAAAACAATTATAAGTATATAGAGGATTTTACTATGGAAACCAAAGCCGTGCTTGCCCATGAAGGTGACAGCGAACGTGTCAAATGTCGCAACGTGAGACGATGAGCGCGAACTTCACTTGACTGTAGTTAGTGTAGGTTTGTGCGACTGACATCACTGTATTTTTTATTGTGTAATTTCAATTCATTTGTGGTTTATAGTGCCTGATAAACAATGGAGGAAATTGTCCCTTGTGGTGAGTTATGTGTACGACTTTTAATCGGCGAAGACAAAGTAAAATCTTTGAGTTTTGAGCAAAAGAAGTTACTAATTTCTGGACCTAAACCTACACCCGATTTGTGTATTTCTCAGACAAGTAAATCGCATAAAAGACAATTTAATAGATCAGTTAAGCCACCGGAGGTATTCGACTGCTGATAAGTGTATGTTAAATTCTGTCTAGCAGTAGTATGCCTTCAGTGTGCTTTATTGAATCTACGACACAAGCAATAAATTTCAAATTGAAGATTGAAGAGGAAAGAGGTACTACTTTTTGTTACTATAAAAAAACACAAAAAGGTATGTCGGGCTTGCCCCATTCACCAACCCCGGGCACGCCACTGCAAGGAATAGATACAGATTTATCTAATGTTGTTTGCTTATATAGTTACTTAGAATCATTCTTGAATATGGTTCGTGACGAAAGGGAATTTGAAAGATTTGAAACTGAGGCCAAACAAATGTGTGGCTCGGATGTGTAAAAAAAGACAAAAGAAACCGAAAGTTCCTTTCGATGAAACTATTGAGGGTCATACACAGTTTAACGGAAGGCAGTCCTTCATAGTGGAGCAATATTTCATTGCGATAGATTGTCTTAAAGTTAATTTGGAGAATAGGCTAGCGATTTACAGAAAATTACATGCTCAGTTTGGATTTATGTGGAACCCAATTAATATGACAAAAGATCAAATAACAAGTAAATCACAACAACTACTGCAAATTTATAACACGGATTTGGAAGATGTGTTTCCTGAAGATTGTGCGCATTTAGCACAATTTTTGAAAGATAATATAAAACATGATAACAAAGTAGGGACACAAGAATCTGAACCGAAAAAGCTATTGGCATTGTTAAAAAGTTGTAATGTCAAGTCAATATTCCCTAACGTAGAGATCGCACTGCGAATTTTTCTTTCCATGGCCAACACGAATTGCAGTGGTGAAAGATAATTTTCGGCTTTAAAAAGAATAAAAAACTGCTTACGATCTACCTTACGCCTAGCACTTTTATTCAAAAGTGCTAAAACTTGACGTTTTAGCACTTTTATTCATTGAGAGTGATTTCCTACAGAATTTAACTTTCGATAATATTATAGAAAAATTCGCTGCATCTAAATCAAGAAAAAGGAATTTTATGTGATGTCTATATAATATAGGTATTCACTTTCACGGCATGTCTTGTAACATTAAATGAAAATTTTCAATTAGGTAGGTACCCACAATGTTTGTTAAAATGTTTGTACGTATTTATCTTAATATTTCTTGTAGGTATGATATGGTGTCTACTGTCTTTGAAATAAAACTAATTAACTGAAGAACAATGAGTTTGCATTTCATCTTTACCTCCATTTTTAATTAACTTCAAAAATAGGAGTAGGTTCTCAATTTGACTTTGTGTTTTATTTTTTTTTTATTAGTTTATTACAAACATTTGTTTCCGAAATAATATTCCTCGGCGCTGGCTATTCCTAGGGGGCGCTACGAAAATCTAAGCCTATGGCGAGCAGGACCCTAACTCGGGCCCTGGGTCCAAGCACTCCTCGTTTGACCTCATAGCTGCCCGATATGTAAAATATTTCGAGACAGTACGGTCAGAACATAGCTGAGTGTTCAATAGTTACTCAACAGAGCCTAACAAAAAGAGCACGAAGAGCTCTGAACGTAATCGCCGAGCTCAGGCACATTCTTCTCCTGATTTGATATTTGAGGAAACAACCACCCTTAATGTTTGCCAAGATTTTTGATGTGACAACGTCTTATAATTCGATGGAGCGGCTGCACGCACGAAAAAACATGACTCATGCGGCGTTACCTCGCTCTGAGGCGTTCCATTTATTATATTTATTATTCAATATAAATGCTGCCATCTACCGGTTGCGACAAGAATTATTTACTAACCTCAGTCTAAAATAGTACGAATGAAAATCATTAGATTGATTTAAATTCTTGACATAATTTTATATGTATTCTTGATATACGGAATGTTATTACTGAACGGACAATTTTCTTGTGGGTACAACAAAGTGCAACGAAGTAAGCAACTTTTATTTTTTAAAAAATAAAAAAGTATGAAAAGCTATCATTACGATGCGCTATCTACCGGTTGGTAAAATGTCGCTGATATTGTTTATTTAAGACGTATTACCTACCGCTAGATGGCGCAGCGTGCTCAAACGCTTCTCAAACCGTTATTTAACAGTTTGAGATTTCAAACTTTCAAATTTAAAAAAACAATAAACTTTAAACAATAAACAATTATACAATTATACTGCTATACAATAATACATTTACATGTTGTAGTCAAATCGGTGAGTATAAAAGCATATATTTTTGGGTGTTCGTAATAAACAATATCAGAATCTTAAATGAAACTGCTTCAAATGCAACCATTCCATCAGTATTTTCTTATGACGTTGTCACGTTCAACTATCGTCAGTAAACCGACTTTACAGACAACCGATTTTTTTTTAATTCAATGATAAAAACAAATAAAGATTCATCTATCTACTCAGTGTGAAATTCGAAGCCAAAAACATTGAGGTTTTTCAGGCTGAAGAAGATGTCTTTTACCCAACCACCTCAACATCTACAGACAGTCAGCTCATCATTTTCACTCATACCTTCAGCGGCTGTGATTCCACCTAGTACTTCTTCGGCCATGGAAAACTCAAGTTGCTTCAAATACTACAGAGCCATCTAGCATCTAAGGCACATACCATACAAGAAAAAAAACGAAACCACCTACCCCCACTTGAGCTAATGGGAGCTAATGGGCCCTTGCTGAGTTGGCCACGAAGACCCATTCTGTTTCAGGGTCGGTCACACTCACGGGTCAACACCCATCCGATGGCCTCCACGCATGGGGTGCGGAGCCTGGGTAGGACACTGGGTCAACCAGTCTCCCCTGGGAATCAATCCTCTGGCGCTCCTGGACGGTCTGCGCACCGAGCGGCGCAAGCCAATCGATTGTGCTCTCCGACTAACAATCGGGGGAGTCTGGGAACTGTATTGTTTCCTATAGAGCGGGGGTAGTTGTCTACCTTACGGCGACTGCTCTTGAAATGACCATTGGCCACCCGATCCCAGTTCAGAGTCGGGCAAAGGACGCCTTGGTCCGCGATAGATTCGGTATACTCCGTTTCACCGCTTCGTAAGGGAGAGGACCGCGCAAGCGACCTTGAACTCGGAACCAATCGAGAGACCGGAGAAATCTGGTCACAATTGGTAGTTAGGGCGCGAGTGCCGCCCGCCAGGTAACATACCTGGCTACTCGCGGTAAGGCGTTGGACTCTAACGGGTTGTGGCGTAGCTAGACGTCGGATTTGTTATGTCCAAAGTCTTCTACGCTCACTGCACGGTCGATAGAACGATGAATCGTTAAAACGTCCTGCGGTGACGGGTTCGCCCGTTGTGGTTGACATCTCAATATACCCCCACTTGATGCAACTTATGATGTACTAGGTTACTGGACTACCGCTAAAATTACATTTTTTAAGTTAATAAATTTTTAAAATAGAATCGGCAAATTTTTAAAAATCTGACGTGGATTGTTACTCTTTGTAACCCTTCTTCATATGCAGCCCAACACATTTCTCTGTAATAATAAATTAAAACGAATGTAATACCTCTTTTCCGCATGCCTCCTTGGCATATCGCTGCAGGAAGCAGAGAGGCGGGCATTCGGCAGGGAAATTGGCATTGACAGGAACACCTCTCAGCAGGAACAGCATCAGTAAACCTTCAAACCGGCTACGGTGTGAATTGTAGAGGTAGTCAGCAACTGAGAGGAATGGTGCCAGTGGTGGATGCACCGGTGTTTTCCTAATTTGCCGGTAATTTCTCGGTTCGGGGGTTTCTAGGAAGAATTGTGTGCCTAGGTCTGAGAGGAGCAGCACCTGTAGATTAGCATCACTTATAATAGAAGTACAATGTTTTTTATAAAATATTTTTCATAAAAAAATGCCTTTTCCAGTGAAATGTAATATTAAACAATAAAAATAGTAATTTGTTTCATAAATAATGCACATATAGAGCTGTAACAATAGACTAGGGGATTGGCAGATACAAAAAGAAAATATTGATAAAGGATGCTCTGAGTAAAAATGGATATTCAGTGCGCCATTTAATTATACACTATATTCAGTAATTCATTATAAACTGATGGAATTAATGTAACCCCCTCTTTCAACCCCCCTCCCTCACAGCTACTCCCCTCCTCCCCACACCAGCTAACCCTCTCCTGTTCACCCTTCCCCCCTCCACCACCAACCCCTCCTCTTCCCTCCCACCCACCACAACCCCATCTCCCAACTTCCCCCTCCCAACTCTCCCCTTCCTTCCCCTAACTACTCCCCCTCACCCCCTCCCCAACTCACCCCTCCTGCCCACCTTTCCCCTTCCCCTAACAACCCCTCCTCTCACTCCCCACCCCTATAACTCCCCCCTCACCCCCCTTTAACTCCATATCCCTCCTCGCCCTCAACTCTTCCCCCTACCTCTCTCTCCGCCTCCCACCCTTCCCTAACTTTACACTCCCCTCCAACACCTTCTCCTTTCCTCCCCTTCATCCCCTCTCTTTACCCCAATTTCCTTCCCCTCAATCCCCCCCTTATTCAACCCTCCCTTCCTCTTAACCTTCCCTCCCCCAACCCCACCCCCACCCAACACTACTCCCCCCCCACCCCTCCGATAGCAAATCTAGTATTTTTGTAGTATTTCCGTGGCATTAAAATGGCTATTTTCCAATATGGTTTATTTCTCAGCTAGCCTCGGGCGGTTCGACTTAATTACTTGAATAAAATGTATGTCAGTTTTTTTTTTGTCGCTTATACCAAACCAAACAATGTGGTTTCAACCCTACGATGCATCTGTACCGAAGTGTACCAAATTTCAAGTCTCTAATTTCAATATCTCGAGACTGAAGTGTGACTAAGGTGGACCGATTTCAACCACAATCTTTCCCTTTCTTGTCATGACCAAATGATGCCTGCGAAAATTTCAGCTCAACAGATGAAGCGTTTCGACGCTATTGTGGAAGAATACACAAAGACACACAGAAGTGCGTCTACAATATTTTCCTTACCAGGAAAGTAAAAACAAGATGTTGAAGCCATTGTACATACCTCAAAGTTGGCTGCCTGGAATAAATCGAGGCGGCACATGTCTACCACCATGTGAAAGTCGATGCAGAAGCGATCAGTCCGCTCCAGCAGCAATTTGAAGATTTGGGGGTCGTTGCTATCCAGTGATTGATACAGGGCAACTTTGTGATCGCGAGCGAGGACATTGGGGGAAGCCCCGTGTTTTAAGAGTAGTTGTACGGATCGGAGTGACCCGTGGCTGGCAGCTAATGATAAAGGTGTGTCGCCGGTTTCTGTTCGACAATCTAGGTCCGTTGTGAACTGCAAAGAGTAAAATAAATTCACATGATTAGACACAGTAGAATCAGTTTTAGTTGGGGGGCCAGCGACAAAAAAGTGCAAGAGTTTTGGAAAAGCTGATACTTTCATATCAGACAGTATTTTGGCCATAGAATGCTGGGGGTACAGTCAGCAGGCCAGATTCCGGGCCACCTGGATCACATAGATTTCACCTAAAAATTAATCAGTAGAGAGTGGATGCAATAAAGAACTCGAAACATACGGTCACACTGCTTCATAATTGAACGCGTGGCGTCAGCATCCCCATACCATTTTATTGCGCCATTGCGACCATTATATTGCGCGGCACAGTAGACCAATATGTGACATGTATGGAGATGCTGATGCCACGCGTTCGATTATGAAGCAGTCTGACCATATTATAACCGTAAAGTTATAAGCCCACCGTGTTTTTGAGAAACACGGCAGAATCACCAAAACCCAAAAGAATGAATTTATAAGGACGCCACCTGTCTTTTAAAGTTAAAGACGGAAACTAATTTCAACAAAAAAATATACCAAAAAGAAATTTTCAAAAAGAAAAAAAAGTTAACCTCAAAAAAAACTATCTCAGAGAGTGCCTTCTCCCTCAGACGCACACAAACTAAAGCACACACACAAAAAAAACACCAGGTTAAGTGAAATATTCGTGTTTAATCGCCACGAAGGCAACCCCCTTTATGCTCCCGCCTTATCGGCGTGTCAAATGCGTGATTCCGATTACAAAGTCTCCAGCCAAATAATATTGCAGTAATTTCCGGATATGAAGGCAAATTCCGTCACATTCCGTGACGATCTCGTCACTTAAGCAGCAGGTAAAAAACGATAAAAACAGAGGTTCCGTTAAACTGTGATCAAGGGAAAAGAATCGATTAAAATCGCGCTGATCCTACATGAAAAGCAACCCCAAAATGAAAGTAAATGCTCACCAGGTTAAATACGAACACTTCACATAAAAATTACGCCTCCCGGCAGCATTACTGCATTAAAACCGATTTTTTGGAGGCTCCCACGCCTCGCGACGAATTTTGAACGACCGTGCTGGCGACATGTTTGAGCGTAAAAAGAGGAATTTGCGCGATGACCGCCGATAGTTGCGTTCAGAAAGGCATTAACGCCGTTAAAGTAAGAAGATTAAAAAAAAGCAAAACCGTGGCCTCGACCAATCACGTGAGAGTTAGGCGCGTCATCGGCTGTCAAAATAAAACTTCTACTGAATTCCGCGACAACACTTTATAGCTGTCAAAGTATAGAAGGAATGCACCGAAAAACAGCAAAAAACCGGCCGGAAACATACAAAAACATGAAAAACAGGTTCGGCGAAACATAACCTGCAACCAGGTGCGAAAACAAAACAACAAAATATGCGGTTTTTGTTACAATATGTTTCGAGTTCTTTATTGCATCCACTGTCTACTGATAAATTTTCAGCTTTTCTAAAACACTTTACTAGTATGCCAGTGCCAGGTGTCCCGGAATCTGGCCTGCTGACTCTACCCCGGCATTCTATGGCCAAAATACTGTCTGATCTGAAAGTATCAGCTTTTCCAAAACTCTTGCACTTTTTTGTCGCTGGCTCTTGGCTATTTAAGGCTAACCGAGGTCCTAAGGCTAGTTTGTTGTTGAAAATCTTTATTGTACACCAATTGTAGATAGGTGGACCTTTTGCTTAGCAGCAATATTTACTGATCAGGCCGCCAGGATTAATGTAAATATTTGGTTGACGCGGGAAATTACCAATGTTGGGTTGCATAGTTGTCACACACCTCCAAAATTGTTGTAAACAAGTCGTACGACAAACCAATGTATAACGATATAGCAACAGTGACAATTTTGGAGTCGCATAACAACTCATCTAGGATATATCCTAAGTTGGAATGCTCTATGGTTTAAAGGAACACTGAGTTCCTGAGTATCTCGAAATTCCATGGAATTCACCGTCCGGAATCAGGCCCATCATAATATTATTATTATCTGAGGTGTACTGCTCAAGGGTGACCTCGGACTAACGACCGGCTGTGGTAGGTTTAGGACAGCTGTCTTGCTACATGTGAGGGATCACCTTACCACCCATGTACTCCCCCTTCGAAGCCATAGGATTTGAGATACGGAATTTTTTTGATATTTTTTCTAGGAAGGAGTTGATTATTGCCGGATCCTTAAAATTGGACAGAATCAACGTTTTGGTTATTCTGGAGTTGGTGTAAGGCAGAGAGGGCAGTTTGAGAGCTAGCCCGAAATTGTGGTTGGACCTGAAGAGAGTCGAGGGGTCAGCCGGTTTGGCTAAGGCCAGCCAGGATTTTAAGCTAGCTGTCACCAAGGCATCCAGACGACTTGACGACTGGATTTCGATCGAAACATTAAAATTACAAAGCAAAATGGAGGCCGGTTACAGTGCATATTTTTTTCGACATTAGGCCAATGAGTTCAAATGCTTAATTTAGGTAATATGTTGAAAGCAAGCACACTCACAAAAGAATAAAAATAATGAGAATATAGCAATGGCTTTTTTAAACATAATATGGGAGTTGATTAATTAATTTAGATACAGTTTACAAAAGAGACATATTCTTCGTTTTGTGTCCAATACCTTTACGTGTATTTCCAGACGTAATGGAAAGGATTCCGACTGCTCGAACATTGATTAGGAAAGTCGACTGTCTATAGAGCACAACTGATGCATAAGTATCAGGCAGTGATTCAGCAATGCATTGCATAAAAATATGCACATCTAGAGACGGGCCAAATTATCGCCTAGTTAGATGTGCTATCGGCAGGAAAGGTCATGTAAGATGTGTTAAACCTCCCTGTATTAATTATTAAATCATTTATATAATTATTATAAGAAGCAACCGTTACATGATCAATGAACTGTATACCTAATCATAAGTATCTCAATAAATAAATAAAAATAAATTGCTTGGTGAAGGAATGCTGAAGCACTCGACTATAGATTCAGATGTTGAAGACCAACTTTTCAATAGAGGAGTCGACCTACTCGTTACTTATCTATTTATCTTAAATATATCCAAAGGACCGATTGCGGATGCACTCATCAGACAAAATATCTTAAGTGAAGAAGTCCACAGTTAGACATATTCAGGATGGAAATCTAGTTTCGTAAAGGAGATTTTTCATTGCAGAATATTATTCTATATGAAAAACTGAGTTCAAAGACATGTACAACTGTTTTCGATTTAAGCCTTTGTTACCAGGGAAAAGCAGTACAGGGGATCCTAATCATCTCCACAGTGGTAATGGTAAAACGAGAACGAAGAACCTTAAAGTATCATGTACAGATTCACCCCCTGAAAGGATGCCAGTATTTACAGGGACACCTGTATACTTTTTCTTAAAGACCTAACAGTTACCTTGAGTATTTCCGCTACACAGTCAACATTGCGCATGCATGCGAGGTGAAGTGGTGTGTATGACTTGTCATTCTTTTGGTGGGGTTTGCATCCGGCATGCAACAGGAGTGAGACAGCCTCGAGGTTGCCGGAGTGCGCAGCTTCGTGCAACGCTGTGTCCCCATCAAAGTCACGATTGTTGATCTTCGCTCCCGCTGACAACAGAGCTTCCATCACATCTATTCTACCTGTAGAATGAGAAAATGAAAAATTGAACAAAGTAACATCACAGCGACCTCACTTCAAGCAAAAATCATAGAGGTAAACCTTCTATTTTGATCATGTGATGTAATATTTAAGGTGATACCCCTCTTTGACAATAAAAACAATATTCAATAATAAATTACCTTTGAGAACTGCGACGTGAAGGGGTGAGACCTCTTCGTTCGTAGGCAGATAGGACAACTCTTCGATTTTGAGCAGGCGATCGATAGTGCGCATGGAAGAATTGGCCACGATCGCTACAAAGAGGGCACTTTTGCCGTCGTGCGAACGTAGCGTTGGCCTGCAGCTCTTGTGCTCCAGCAGCAACTCAACAGCTTCTATGTGGTCGTGAGCGGCTGCTTCGTGCAGTGCTGTCCATCCTCTATTAATTGACAAACAAATGATTCACTGAGTAGCTTGTATACTTGTGTGAGGATGGGGTGAGGCGGGGTAGTGAGGAAAGATAAGAGCGATATTTCTTGATTTCTACCTAGGATCTCTGATTTGGTGGAGCGATTTCGTCATCCGAGTAGTAGCGACTTTTCATCGTTTTTTATTGTAATTTTGAAAAGTTTTCAAATGCGAGTCATCTATGAAATTCTTTCTGTAGATATTATAGTGCGTTGCATTTCGTTGTGTATGTGGACTCTGTCTGTCGCTACCTTTAGGGGTCCGGCACACTGGTCTGATGTACGCAACGTATGCAACGCACGATGACATCTACCCCTTTTATTTGAATGAAAGCAGGCACACTTATCCTACGCAACGTTGTGGGATAAGTGTGTCTGCTTCCATCTAAATTCAAGGGCCAGATGTCATCATGCGTTGCGTATGTTGCGTATGTAGGGCCAGCGTGTCGGACCTCTTATTGAGCACCCAAACAAAAGTGAAGAAAGAAGTAAGTATAATTGTGACCTGTTGTCGCAGTAGTTGACGTCGCAGACTGGATGAGCGAGCAGCTTCTTGAGGTCGTCCAGATCGCTGATTCTGGCCGCGTAATTCAGCCTGGACGTGTAGCGCTCGTTGAACGATGTGAAGTCCATTGTGCCCTCGCCTGCGAGAAATTGCGACAGCACCCCGCAATACATCGCCGATGGACGCCCGCTGGCTCTAATTCACGCACAGTTTCACTCAAATATATTCCTAAAAAGCAAACCGGCGTATCAAGACGCAAAACGGGACGAACCCCGTTTGACACTGACAACTGACAGCCCATAATAAAGGTGCGTTCGCTTTGGGAATGCGCGTCCTTTTCTTTTCAACCGAATCGGATCGCTTCTATTTCCTGCACTGACGAGATACAAAATGAACGACGGCTGTCAAATAATCTCAAAAATTGCTTACAGATTATGAGACATTTAGTTTCTCGGGGTATAACATTCCGGCAAGAAAATATCAAAAAGGAAAAGTCGTGGAATTTGGCATATTATTATCGTTCGACAAGAACTGCCGACCTAAACATAAGTTTATTTGTGGGCATAAAATAATTAAAGTTTAAAATATTATTCGGTGATTAAAAAAATACAAATATCTATCTATTTCTTGACATTTTCTATTGTGGTTTATTGCACAAAATTTTCCATGATATAATTTTTTTTATAAATAATCAATATTTATTAAAAATAAATTTCTACAGGATGTTCGTGTCTTCCATCCTTAAAAAATATTAAAACACTAAAATTCTGCAATCGCCCCATTTTAAAAGCATGAGTGCATACAGCGAAATTCCTCTAGATTTTTTACATTCCTCTGTATATGCTGCGGTACAGAGACCAAATGGATATGAAACCGAATAAAAAAAATTAAGAAAAATACAACATAGATACATTGCGTCTACGACATGCTGAATAGCATATTATGTTATTTATTTACGACGAATTCGACGAGTGCCTCCCTCAAAAAGAACCGACAAACCCGCGGAACGCACCGAAAGAACGAGATGGAAGGAGCTGAGTGCTGACGTTTGCTGCGCAGCATGCTGCAAATTCTTGACTACTATCCTGGACCGCAGAGAAAGGGAACGCATCTAAAGTGTAGGTACTAACATTAACAGTAGTCATCCTCCCGTCAACAATACATACAAACTGGCACAAAATCACCAGCACCCTAGCTGCGTGGAATTGCCACAAGGAAAAGAAAGAAGAAGAAAGAAGCATCTAAAGTGGAGTTAATTTCCACTAGAGTTGTGCAATGCGTAAATTTATTAGCTAATATCGTGGTTACATAAGGAAGATCCGACAGATTGTAATTAACATTTCCGGTTGTTGACGTCTCGAGCGAGTTACCTATCCTTGTTCCATGATCAGTAATTAAAAATCCCTGCAGTATCATAGGCGATCTCAAGTATGCATTTAAAAATATTAAAACATCAAAACTGAACATCTGTTAATATTGAAGCGAGATTACGGGCATAAATATACTGCGTCAATATCAAGCTGAAAGAACTTGCAGAGCTCAGCACTTCCAGTGGATAAAATACACACGTCACACATCGTCAGAAAAAAATATCTAATGTGTTGATGTTAGTAACATCAGCACATTGCTCGGATTATTAAGAAATAAGTTGAATAACCACAAGACCCAAATTTGATCCTTTACTGACTCCATATTGGTTTATTGTATAGCATTTATGAATGGAATTGTACATATATTTATAAATGGAATTGGCCCGGCCCAGGCTTTGATAATATCTAGGGCCTGATGCCCATAAAAGTCAAGCTTCACTGTTAATTTTAACAGCTGTACTAAGATCTCTGCTTGGCCGCCATGTTAACAATGGTTTTATTATTTTAGTCCAGTGTTGAGGACTTTATTGGGGTTCCGTATCGATTAGCTGTACTAGAATATTTCCCAAACGCCTACCACATGCCCTTTAAACTGGTTAAATTGCATGAAACTGGTTTCATATCAAAATACACAAAGCCAAATACTAACCTACAGTTGTTATTTGTTATGAGGAAAACTATAAAGCGATGTTTGGTCAGTAGATATTTATAACTGTGACGATTCAATATCTAAAAGAGTTGTGGTGACGATGAAATTGTTGATATTTCTCTCCGTTTTTATTATGATTGTTTATAATGTAATGGTTTGTATGACCCAAAAACAAAAACAAAAATGACCAAAAAGGTAACTCATATAAAAAGAAATTAAATATATTCTTTAATTATAACACTTTTAAACATTTTTCATTTCTAAAGTCACATAAGAAATAAATCAAATACGACGAATTGAGAATTTGTTTTCAGCCGGTGCCGTCCAACTGAGCGTTGCCGTCCAACTTAGGTCAGGCACTTTTATATTTAGTTGTTGTAGTATGCACAGTACCAATACTATTTAACACTAAATTTAAATATTTTTCATATTATTAAATTTAAAATCGAAATGTCATTTCTTATAAATAGAATTTCAATAAATAATTTTATTAAAATTGTATGTTTTTGGACAATCGGTTATGCATATTTCTCATTTGTCGCATCGTTTATTATATTGGAGCGCCGTAATACCAGTCTTATTTGTAATAAACGGCAGCAAAGTATGAACGCGCCACTCCCAAATGTCAAACGTCAAACTGCTTCAAGGGGCAAACATATTATCGGACGCATCCATTAGCCGCGGCTTATGGACGAGACTGGAAAGTTATCTGTGTAATGAATTTCTATTGAGCCGTGCACATTATCGGACGTCAGTCGCGGATGTGACTTTGAGGCTTTGGACGTCCGATAGGCAAGCCGCGTCCAAACGACTGCATACTGTTTAGTCGCGTCCATAAGCCGCGGCTTACGGACGCGTCCGATAATATGATTGCTGCTTTATTGTTTTTGGCGCCGCGAAGAAAACTTATTGGAATTTTCGTGATTCATTGCATTATTATATTATCCACTATATTATCTTTGGTTCATTGAATCATGGATTAGTGAATTATTTTGCTGGGAAAGTGCTGATACCGTTATAATATATCATAGTCGCTATTAAATGCTGAATCGTGTGTTGCATATGATCAGTGGTTGTTGCTTCGATAAACCATTATAGTTTGAACAAGTCCCTAAGTCTGTGGTTTGAACGGTTTTCAGTGTTATTACAATATGAGTGACCGTAAAACGAAGGCGTATCCGCCTTATAATTTTTCATGGGTAATCCCAGGGACTCTGGCCGGAATGGGCTGGCCGCAGACAAACGAAAATTTGGAGTTTTTAGTAAAAGAAGGTATGAAACTTAGCTATTTGTGATAATTCTAGTCATAACTCAATTTTATTTAAAAAATTACGCAACTTTACTATATTATTGTGAAATTGAATTATTCATACATAAAATATAGGGATATTATTGCAGTATAGGAACCTCTACCTCGACTCTCGAGCGACCTATATCGATAGGAACCTATAGCGATAAGTCCGCCATTTGTGTATAAATTGTCTTTTTTTTTATAAAACCAGTGTCATATTCATTAAGTTACGTTTTTATAGCACAATAAAGTGATTCTATCTTAGATTAGTTTTTTTTTAAACCATCTTAAAAACTGTTAAAAAACATTTTTTTATGTTAATTGTATTTTTTGTCTTGAAATTTTATGCGTCTGAAGCTTTTTTCTTTCACATTTAGCATTACAATGATCGAATCTAGTAGTATTTCTTTATTTTTTCGATTTTTGATAAAGGTTTCTATATAGCAATAATTCTGGTGTTTAATTTACTTATATATTTCCACAAATCTAATAAAGACTTTGATTTTTTTTTAGATATTGCTACCAGTCCTACAATTTTGTTTTTTTACCTTTTTTAACATCACCTGACTATATTTACCAAGCTGATTCCAAAACTGCAATTATCGTTTGTCGGAATCAATAAATGAGAGAGATATAGGCATTTAAAGAAGTGTCAAACACCTACATTTCGGTAGGTTTGGTTAGTTTTTTTTTAACATTTTAAAAACACCTTTGTCAGTAGGTTAGATTAGTTTTTTTAAACCATCATAAAAACTAATTTGAAAATTTTAAAAAAAGGCGCGATTTTATTTTAGATTTAATATTAAAATAATCCAATTTAGTAGTCTTTGTCTTTTATAGGCGAGATAGCAATATCTAATATATTCCCAAAAAAGAGCCAATCTGTCGATGTGCGGGGGGGCGCCAGTTTTGCATGCGGCAGTCTTGCACAAATGTCACTTTTGACAGTTCCAAATCTGTTGAGGGCAGATTTGCAGGAGGCAACCTTGCAGGCGGCAACCTTGCAGGCGGCAACCTTGCAGGCGGCATTTTTGCAGACGGCATTCTTGCAGAAAGCAAACTTGCATACAAACCCGAAGTTAGCAACGTTTGAGAATGGCGCATTAGGACATGATTACATGAATAAAATAATTTTATATTATTTTACAAACCAAAAATAAAGCAGTAAAGCGGTCATATGTTATTAATTTTAAATTTAGAAAAAGAAGTAGCAAATTATCATGTCAGGGTAAATTAAAGTGGTGAATATTTTTACCTCTCCACATTTAATTACCGGCATCCTTGTAAGTAGTGGATGATTCAGTACATCAAACTAAACAAAAAAATGTTTTAAGTTTTTCTGTTAGGTTAGGTTAGGTTAGGTTTTTCTTTCCCTAAAATCGAAGTGACATTAATTACCGGCATCCTTGTAGTGGATGATTCAGTACATCAAACTAAACATTAAAAAAAATGTTTTGTTTTTCTGTTAGGTTAGGTTAGGTTAGGTTTTTCTTTCCCTAAAATCGAAAGTTGATTGCTGAGATCCGCGATGGAGAGGACACTCAAAGAAGTGGACTGGTTTCCCTACCCTGACATATGAAAACGCGGCTTTTGTCGATTTCTACTCTGGTAACACTAAATTTTAAATACGATGTTTTGCTTCTAACTTCATTTTCTGCAAAAATGCCGTCTGCAAAAATGCCGACCCTCGAAACGTCAGTTTGACATTTGCAAAACTGCCTTCTGCAAAATTGCTCTGCAAATCTGCCTTCTGCAAGTTTGATGGGACCCGATGTGCGCAACTGCAGACTATGTCAAAATATTCCCATGGGCACACAATTGTTGCCCACCGCCTGTCATAGTAGAGCATCTAGAAACCCTATATTTCAATTTGAAAAGGACGTAAGCGCCTTGAATGCAGTTTAGGACCCAGCGCCTACGAAATAGGGGTTCCATTAACTTACTTCGGAGCTGCTTGCACGGCCACTCCTCGTTCTAGCCCAATGAAGCACTTCCTTTGCAGCCGAGCGGCTTCCATCTTGGCTCATTTTTTACTCAAAACTACTATGAAATATTTCATAGTAGTTTTGAGTAAAAAATGAAGAATGCGATTTTTCAATTTTAATGCCATCACAGGTTTGTCAGGCACAAAAACAATGAATAAATATGAAAGTTTTACAAACTTTTATTTCGTTAGATATTTATGAGAAACTCAAGTCATAAATGCAAGCAATAAATGCCATCACCCTTCATTGTTCGCTTTCACGCGTTGGCAGTTGGCGCTCGTGGCCTTTTTTGTTGGGCTGTCGTGTAAAAAACATCTAAAACCACGATTTTCGCATCTCCAATGTTATGACTTCGCAAAGGGGAGTGAATGAGTGGGTAGGTGAACGCTCACATGTGGCAAGACAGCTTTCCTAAACCTACCACAGCCGGTCGTTAGTCCGGAATCCACAGCTCACTCCCTAGAAGTGTAAAAACTAGAGCTGTCAATCACAATTGCCAAACCCTTCGCCTCAGGAAGTTTTAACAATATTGATCGTTCTGTCTCTCGTGAGGTGAGCGCAGAAGACTTGGGACGAAAAACAATCCAGTCTAGTAACGTCACCTACCCGTCAGAGGCCAATGCCTTATGGCGAGGCAACGGGAAAGGTACCCAGCGGGCAACCTCACCCCTGACTACCAGTTTGGAAGGATATCTTCGCCTGGAATTAACCTTCAGGATACCTCCTACCTCCTGACCGGTTACAGGATCAAGGTCGCTTTCGCGGTCCTCTCCCTTATGAAGCGGTGATACAGTGTCTACCGAATCTATCGCGGACCACGGCATCCTTTGCACAGCTCTTCACAGGGATCGGTTGGCCGAATGGTCGTTTCAAGAGCAGTTGCCATAAGGTTAACAACCACCCCTGCTCTATAGGAAACATTACTGTTCCCAGACTACCCCAGCTATTAGTCGGAGTGCATAATCGATTGGCACTCTGGTGAGCAATCGATGGCCGCACGGTGAGCAAACAGTCCAGGAGCGCCCGAAGGTTGACTCCTAGGGGACACTGGCCCGCAAGCCAGCATCCTACCCTGGCTCTCCCTTCTGCGTGGAGGCCGCCGGATGGGTGTTGACCCCGGGAGTTAAGCCTGAACGAATGAGTCGTCGCAACAGCAGTTTGGCAACGACTCCTTAGCTACCGCTAGAAGTGTAATAATAATATTATGATATTCTGGTCGGTGAATTCCATGGCAGCTCTGTTTATATTTTATTTATCGCCGGGGGCATTGACCTTTTGCCCCTATGGAACAGCTGCCATTTCCTTCACATACTTATATTCATGCAGAGCCGCTGTGATTTTGATTGATTCTCGACTAGCAATTCCTATATTCATCTACCATTATTTGAGAAGTATCGTTTCAAAACAAGGTTAGGCCATGAAGTTAGTTTTGAGGTAATTGCATAAAACTCTGCATTTCGCACACGCAATCCATCAGTACAAGCGGCGAACTCTATGGAAAAGAATGTTTTTTTAACCAATTTCTTGTCGTTATAGTATTTAAATGTAAACAGGAGTTCACCTCGAACCTGTCGCAGAAATAAATGTCTACTGTTGTGGCGCATCACCCCAAACGCTAGGGTTGTCACTCTTAAAATTAATTCGTAATTTAATTTGTGTAAATTTTTTTAGTATGTCAGTGCTGGTAATACACGGTGTCCGAGACAGCATAACGATCCTTTCTAGGGGTGTAAAACTCTGTATATAAAACTACACAAGAAAATTGGAAAAAAAACATTTTTTTATTCAGACATGAACTAGTGTATGAAATCGAAGACTATCGCAGTTGTTTAACATTATAAATAAGGTAAAAACGAATTTACCGCGTAAAGTTTGTAGCACCCGTTGTTTCGGCGATGTTGCAACCGCCGTTGTCCAGGGTAGACAGTCTACCCTGGACAACGGCGGTTGCAACATCGCCGAAACGTCTGGTGCTACAAACTTTACATGGTAAATTCGTTTTTACCTTATTTATAATGAACTTATGTAGTTTTTAAAAAAATTCAGACAATTTTTCAATAATGAACGCCAGAGAATGTTTCGAAAATCAGTCTTTTCGGGTGCTGAATCATTCAAACATTAGCAGAAAGGCGTAAGTAATTTACTAACTTTTGCAAGTAGGTACCTATGTATCTATATTTATGGACCCATACATACTTATGTATGTCTACAATATAACCTTTAAGGCTAATTTACATTGAGTTAGTTACCGACTTCAAACTCAAAACAAGTCAGCGCTGACCCGGTACTCTCACAAGTCAGTACAGCGCAGTCGCGTCAGTGCCGACTTCAATTTCCATCACCACACGCGCCAGCGGTACTGGCCATGTGTAAACGCCGAAGTCAATCATTGGTTAGTCGCTGACACTGCGTTTTAGGGCATGCATTGTATGAAAAATTTTAACTAGCGAAAATGGCGCATTTTCCTGACTAACTTCAATAACGTGTGTGCACCCTAAAGAAATACCTACGGCTGGCTGACTGCGTGTAAAAGTGTGTCAGTTCTTGGCACCAGCACTGACGCCTATAACTGACTCAATGTAAATCTACACTTTCATAGGTACATACAGTGGCGTAACTACAAAAAATGGGCCCGGCGCAAAATTTAACAAAAGGCCCCTCCCCCTACTTACCTTCAATATGGCATATAGGAACTAATTTCTATATACCTAGCTACATTGCATACTTATATTGCAGTTACATTATAAGTCGGCGTATTCATTTGGGGGCATTGCCCCGAACTTGTTGCAGAATCGAAAACAACTTTCAGCTGTTGGCATGTGACAGGAATGGTTAGAAACAATATTAGTAACGAATAAACTAGAGCAAAACGCTCTCATAGCATTGTCTGTTATACGAGTAATAACTGTTATGCTAGTAATAACTGATTCAGCAATCTAAAAAATACTTGCAAGTTTTGCAATTTCACTTGTTAAGGATTTAATACAAAGTAATGATTGTGATGCGTGTGACTCCGAAAGATCGCTTCAAAATTGATTTTGTACTTTGTTATACGTGTAGTGGTTTCGTCCATTTTGGGCGCCCTAACTGCCGTGGGCCCCGGTGCGCCGCACCGGCTGCACCGGCTTAGTTGCGCCACTGGGTACATATGTAAAATACTTAGGTACATAAGTATGTAATAATAATAATATCGGCGCTTGAAAGGCAAGACTGACTAAGCGACACCAAGTAAACTTAACAGGAAAGTGATTTAAAGTTAAAATATTTTAAGATTGTAATTTTAAATAAACCTAATTGTTAGATTGAAATCATTATAAATAGACATAGAAATATTATTTGTATAGCTATCCAAGATATTAAAATAAGTCACCTAAATACTCGAGGTTTAAATCACTTTTCTGTAAAGTTTACTCAATGTCGCTTAGTCAGTTTTGCCTTTCAAGCGTCGATATTATTATTATTATTCTTCTTCTTCATCAGTGCGCATTCGCCCACCGTTGGGCATACGCCTCTCCAATCACTCCATCCGGATCGGTTGTTCGTTTCCCTCATCCAGACTGGTCCAGCTGTCTCCTTGATGACATCGGACCATCGGGCCGGTGGTCTGCCCACACTTCTTCTGCCTAGCCGGGGTCTCCATTCCAAAACGCGCTTGCTCCACCGTTCGTCGTGTCGTCGGGCTAGGTGGCCGGCCCGAGCCCATTTTAGCTTGGCCACTCTTTGGTGCGCTGTCTGATGGCCTCGTTTCGGACTTGATCGTGCAACGATATGCCGAGCATGACTCGCTCCATGTTACGCTGCACTACCTTAACCCCTTGAGTATGATACGACCAAATCTGGTTCTGAAACAATTATCCGTTGAGTATGATACGACCAGATCTGGTTCCGCGTTTTTTTCACTTCTTTGACGTTCTCATATTTATTCATAATTATCTAATTGTTTTACAAAATGATATTGTACAAAAACTGCCTATTTTGTTGTCTTGTTTTCGCGCCTTTGTGCAGATTATGTTCGCTGCACCCGTTTTTCCATGTTTTCCCTGTGTTTAGTCATGTTTCCTGTTGGTTTTCGCTGTTTTCATGATTTTCTCCCATATTTTGACAATTAGTTGAACCGTTTACGAAATTTCGTAAATATCAAATTTTTGACAGATAGAGCTGTGCAGTCATAATTTTTATCGCCCTAAGCGATTGTTGCGATTAATCGCGGTTGTGCTGGTCTAGCCCTACCCTTTATGGGCGACTTCCGCTTTGGAATCATTCTGTTTCGTTTCAAGATGGCTAGGACTGAGACGCATAGGTTTGGCGGTGAGAATTGGCGACCGCCGTAAGAAGCCGGAGTGTAACCGCCTGGCGGTACAAATTTGTTATGTGAAGTGTGTGTGATTTATCTGGTAAGCATTTAATCTCATTTTGGGTAGCTTTTCATTTAAGATCCTCGCGATTTTAACGGATTTTTCTATTAATCGCAGTTTTTGGGGCACCTCTTGTTTTTTGGTCATTATTGCTGCTAATGTGACGAAAATCGTCACCAAATGTAAGGATTTCACTTCACCTTTAAATTGCACCGGGATTCTTGTCTTCACGTGGAAAAGAAAATAAAATAACCCTCAATTCTTGAGGGTGACATGTTGGCTGATTGCACGCCATAATCAAATACTTCGACAGGAGGGTGGCCTTGTGATGGATTAAACGCGAACTTTACATAACTTTGTGTTTCTTTTTGTGCTGTAGTCTTTCGTGTGCCGGAGGAAAAGAGTTTTCTGTGGGCCAAACCCAATGCTCATTAATATTTAGCCCACTCCCTGAGATAGTTTTTTTGAGGTTAACATTTTTTTCTTTTTAAAATTTCTTTCGGGTATCTTTTTTTTTTGAATAAGTTTCCTTCTTTTTCTTTAAAAGGAGGTGGCGTCCTTTTTTCTTTCATTCTTTTGGGTTTTGATAGTTTTCTACCGTGTTTCTTCTAAACACGGAAATTAGTATTTTGCGGTTATAAAATTGGCGCCCAACGTGGGGTCTGTAAATTGGATTTTGGCTGTCAGAACATTCTTTTCCTCAGCCATTGAAGCACGATTTTTTAAGCACTTTGTTCAAAAATTGTATAAAAAAAATTAGAAGCATTTTTTTTTTTTATATAATTTTTATTCATAGCGATTACCGCGAAAGAGGTTTGTAAGCACCGTCTTTTTGTTTTTGTATTTAGAAGCAACTTTTGTCATTGAATTAAGCGGTATTGTGTACTTGCAGTTTTGTCGGCATTAACAGCATTTTTTGTAATTTAAAGCGGTTACCGTGAAGAAGTATTTTGTACTTGCTGTTTTTATGGTTACTATATTTTTTTTGTCAGAATCTTAGATTTAAAAGCAATATATTAATTATTGGTTGAATACTTGGCGTTGCTTAGCAGCAGTTTGTTTATTTTAAGGCGGTTTCCGCGAAAAAGTTTTACGCTTGCCGTTTAAGTATTTTATTTTATCATACTAATTATTTTTTTGTTAATTTCCAGATGTGAAGGCAATTATCCTGGTGAGGTAAGCAGCCAAATAAAGCAGAGGTGCTCCAAGCAGTTAGAAAAGTTAGTCCGTTCCATTTATTTTTTTATTTTATTTTGGTTTTTATTTTTTTTGGTGGGATTTAAAATATATATATACATGATGGCGTCTCCAGCGATAGTGTATTATGCTGCGTCACATTTAGTAAAGGCAGAACTCGATTATGAGTTCACGATTCGGGAGGTCACTCCAACCAATGTTGAAGCGATGAGAAAACAATTTAATTCACTCTTAAGGGAGTTTCCAGCTGAATCAATTACCTCAACGGATTTAGATCCGGATTCAGAATTTCAAGAATGTTCGATTAGACTTTCGTGTCTCCAAGAACTTATAGAGGAATTTATTAATAGCAAACAGAAACTTTTATATAAACGAATTAGCACTAAAACTGCACATATCTTTCATAGAATTTCACGCATAAATCCTGCTAATTCAGACTCCAAGAAATTATTAGATAATTTAAAGGAGGAAGTTTTGGAAATTGTCATTTTGTTAGAAAAATATTTAGATATTGTTCGTTCGCCTAGCCCGTTACCAAATCCTATAGTTCTTCCGATACCTTCTACTTCATTGCACGAGGGTGAGAAGTCAGGTCCAGCTAAGTATTTGATTAGTCCTGAGGTGGTTCCTTTGGGAATAAATACAGAAGTGACGTCAGCTCCGTTGGTACATCATGTCGATTCGAAACCAGTTCCGTTCGACAATAACTTTGTGATTTCTGACGAACGCATTCTTAAACCTTTAAATCTTGGATTTACATTTGACGGCGATTCCTGTGTGGTCGAGTTCTTAGAACGTTTGGATGAGATTAGGTTTTCGCGTAATATCTCGGATGCCAGGATGCTGAAATCAGCTTGTGAGCTATTCCAGAAACAGGCGCTTAGTTGGTACCGTGCTAGAGCTTCGAGCATTTCCAGTTGGAAGCAGTTAGTTGCTGCACTCCGCTCCGATTTTGGCAGTTTAAATTACGATGCTGAAGTTTTGTCGTTTGTACGGGGACGTAAACAAAAGTCGGACGAGAGGATGCATATTTTTGTTTCCGTCATGTTGGGCTATTTCAACAGGTTGTCAAGGCCATTGTCTGGCGAGGAACAGTTAGGAATAATCCTTTCAAATATCTCAATTTCTTACCAACGACATTTCATGCTAGTTGATATAAATTCAATCGACGAACTTCTGCGTTTAGGAAAAAAAGTTGAAAATGCACAACAGCGTATCAACGCATCTAATGCAGCCACTCCTGCCCAAGCTAAGGTCAAGCCTTCTGGCTCGAAAGCAGTTTATGCGGTCGACGAGTCTCCTACCAAATGTGCGACGGAGGAAGTGAAAGTTGAACAGAAGTTCAAAGAGTGTAACGTTTCTTCTGCTGGTCCATCCCATCGTGGTGGTTTTAATCGTGGTGGTTTTCATCGTGGCGGTTTTAATCGTGGAAATTTTTCCCGTAATAATTGTTCTAATGGTAATTCGTCTTCTGGTAATTACAACCAAGGAGCCAATAATAGTTCGCGTGGTTCACGCGGTGGCACGCATCATGGCTATTCTAAATATTGCTATCGTTGTGGTAGGTTTAACTACACGGTAGCCACTTGTCCGGAATGTTCTAAGAATAACCGGCCTGGTAGTTCCTCGGTTTCAGAGCCAAAAAACTCGAAAGGCGGGGCAGAATAGAGGATTTTCTACATTCTGCCTCGATATTGTTTGCAAATGAGAAGGATAACCGCCGCCCTTTCTTAGAAGTTTCACTGGGTGATATAACGGTTTGTGGATTACTCGACACTGGATCGAGTGTTACGATTTTGGGTGCCGATTCACATAAATATTTAGTTGATATCGGTTTTACTCTTAATAAGTCTCCGTTGGTGACTTTATCCACTGCTAATGCAAGTTCGGTTAAGACGATTGGGTCTATGTTTCTTCCTTTTAAATTCAATAATCGTTGCCAGGTTATTCGAGCCGTTGTAGCTCCTGATATAGGTACTTCCCTTATTTTGGGAATAGATTTTGTCCGAGAATTTGAGTTGGCTCCGGAAATATTAAAATTCGTCAAGTTTGAGTCCTGCGATGCAATTGTTTGGCATCGAGTCAGTGAAGTGAGGGCCTTGCGGCCTTTTGCTTCATTGACTGGAGACCAACGATCGCTAGCAGACAGAATGATTAATAATTTTGAAAAAATTTCTTCCGAAGTCAAAGGTCTCGGTCGTACTAATTTGTTGTCCCAGGTTATTGATACTGGAGATCATCCTCCCGTGAAACAGCGTTACTATCCTTTGTCTCCAGCTAGATTGGCGCTGTTGAATGAAGAAGTTGATAAGATGTTAGAGTTAGGTGTTGTCGAACCTAGTTCCGGGGGTTGGAATAATCCAACAATTTTTGTTCCAAAGTCAGATGGTACTCTTCGTTTCTGTCTCGATAGCAGGAAGCTGAATTCTATTACGAAACCGGATGCGTATCCCCTGCCGAGAATTACAACTATCTTGGACAGTTTGAGAGATGCAAATTATTTATCTTCTATCGACTTACCCTCTGCCTTTTGGCAAATCCCTTTGGATCCTTCTTCACGAGAGAAGTGTAGCTTCACTGTTCCTGGTCGAGGATTCTTCTGCTTCAGATCTTGCGCCTTCGGCCTGAGAAACTCGCCGGCGTGCATGCAAAGGCTGGCTGACAAATTGTTCGATCCCTCCTTCGAAAACAAAGTTTTTTGTTACCTAGATGACATAATTATTGTATCTGCTACTTTTGAAGAACATATAACTTTGTTAAACAAAGTATTAGATCGCTTGTTGTATGCCAACCTTTCTATAAATTTCAAGAAGTGTCAGTTTTTCCGTCAGGAATTGAAGTATTTAGGGTATGTAGTTGATTCTCACGGTCTACATACCGATCCCGAGAAGGTAAAATGTATTCTCGATTTTCCTACTCCAAATTCTCCAAAAATGGTAAAGAGTTTTCTTGGTATGGCCGGTTGGTATCGTCGGTTCATTAAAAAATTTTCTAGTATTGCTGCTCCCTTATCTCGGTTGACAAGTACCCGCAAAGGTGCTCCCCCTTATGAGTGGACGCCCGAGGCGGAAGAGGCATTTCAAAAACTAAAATCGGCCTTAGTTTCTAGTCCGATTTTGGCTTGTCCGGATTATTCAAAACCGTTCGCTCTTCATTGCGATGCATCGTTGTACGGTTTAGGCGGAGTTTTAACCCAGGAAGTGGATGGCGTCGATCATCCTATCGCTTTCACGAGTAGAACACTTTTACCCGCTGAGACGCGATATTCGGCAACCGAACGCGAAGCCCTAAGTGTTATTCATGCTGTCGAGCATTTTCGCGGTTACTTGGAGGGCGGTCCCAAATTCACTATCTTTACAGATCATGCCAGCTTACGTTGGTTTTTGCGCTTAAAAAATCCTACCGGCCGTCTGGCTCGATGGGGTATTCGTCTATCTGCTTTTGATTTCGAGATCGTCCACAAGAAAGGTGTCGATAATGTGGTTCCTGACACTTTATCTCGGTTGATTCCCGTTTCCTCTCTGTCTGTTGTTTCCGACTCATGGTACAACGATTTGTTTAAGGCAGTGTCTGAAAATCCCGCTGGATATCCAAATTTCCAGATTAAGGACCATGAATTGTTTAGGTACTCTAAAAGCAAGTATCAACTCACCAGTTGTTACGATTGGAAGTTAGTTGTTCCGTTGCAGCTTAGAGAAAAGCTTATCCGAGAAAATCATGAGTCTGATTTGGCTATGCATTTTGGAATTTTTAAGACACACCGTCGTCTTTGTCTTCGTTACTTTTGGCCTAATTTACACGGAGACGTAGTTAACTTTGTTTCTAAATGTGAAACATGTCAGCAATAAAAACATTCGAATATTTCCCCTTTGGGTCAGCTAGGAAATCCTAAGTCCTGTGCCTTCCCGTTCCAAATGGTCTCGGTCGATCTGTTGGGTCCTTATCCGATGACGAGGAACAGAAATATGCATATTCTCGTGGTGACAGATTGTTTTAGCAAATACTGTTTACTTTTTCCGTTAAAACGTGCTACCAGTAAACTTGTAAGTTATGTCGTTGAACATAATGTATTCCTTCGCTATGGTGTTCCGCAGTATTTAATTTCAGACAATGGAAAACAGTTTATCGGAAGGGAGTTCACTGAACTGATTGCGAAATATAAAATTCCAAAAGTATATTTAAACCCGAAATATTGCCCTCAAGTTAATCCAACTGAACGTCAGAATCGTAGTGTGGTCACTGCGTTATCGTTGTGTGTAAAAGACGATCATCGCAGCTGGGATCTCTATCTTTCTGAAATTCAGATGGCCATTAACGCGGCAGTCTCGGAATCAACAGGGTTCAGTCCATTTTTCCTAGTCCATGGTCGTGAACCGATTATGAATGGTTCTTTTTATGCTCAGGCGCCGGAATCTCAAGCAGAGGTTATTTTTGGTAGTAGGTTGTCTTACGCTCAAAATTTGAGTGAATTATCTAACATTTTTCATGTAGTGCGGCAGAAATTGTTAAAATTACATGCACATAATAAAGTTTACTATGATCGAAAACACCGTCCTGCGGAATTTCAAGTAGGCGATACGATCTATAAAAAGACTTATTATCTAAGTAATGCTGGGAATTATTACATTTCCAAATTTGCCCCAAAATATGAAAAATGTAAAATAATTAAAAAACTCTCTGCGTTGGTATACGAGTTAGAAAATGCTAAAGGGAAGAATATAGGTTCCTGGCATATTAAGGATTTCAAATTAAATCTTCAAGGTTCTAAATAGTTTTGTTGTATTACTTTTTTTTTCTCGTTAACATTCATATGAAAAGTTTTCATAGTAGTCCGACTAGTTCGACTCAAATGTTTTGTCCTTTACAAAGGTGTGGTACCGATTGGTTACTATCACTGAAATCATTGTGTTTGTGATCAGTCGTGCTAGCAATCTTGACTAGCACCACTGTGGTTTGAATAGGTATCGTGAGAGGGAAGTATGCAAGGAGATGGTATACAAGGCAGTAATGGACAGTATTCATATTCCCTAGTAGGTATAAATTATGTCGAGGTCTAACCATATAGTCATTGTAATATTTTTTGTGTCCACAACAAGTTTTGTGCTTGATTGCTTGGAAGTTGCTCGGTGCTCCTTCAGTGAGTAAAGTTGATTTTGTTACGGAGGTGAGGACACCGGTTATTGATTTTTGTTCTGGTAACATGGGCCTTGTGCGTCCATGACTTTGTATTTTTTGCTGTAGTAATGTTGTTTTTCCTCTACGGTTCGGTAGAGAGAGTTGAAAATGGCAGTTGACCTTCGCATTAACGTACCTACCAGGTTTTCACCTATAGTTAACGGGGAGAAGTTTTTTTTTGTTTTAGTATGTTCTTATGTTCCAGTTGGGTCGTTTCCTCCCTAAGAGAGGGAGAGTTTTTCCTTCAAGTGATTAAACAAGGAGTTTTCATATTGCTTGTTAGTTGATGCTTTGGCGTTTTTGTTATCCTATAGTAGGAGAGATTGAATCGGGACGATTCGTCTGAAATCGTCGTTGGCTCTTCCGATTTCTTTTTTTGGAGGGGGCTGTAACAAAAACTGCCTATTTTGTTGTCTTGTTTTCGCGCCTTTGTGCAGATTATGTTCGCTGCACCCGTTTTTCCATGTTTTCCCTGTGTTTAGTCATGTTTCCTGTTGGTTTTCGCTGTTTTCATGATTTTCTCCCATATTTTGACAATTAGTTGAACCGTTTACGAAATTTCGTAAATGTCAAATTTTTGACAGATAGAGCTGTGCAGTCATAATTTTTATCGCCCTAAGCGATTGTTGCGATTAATCGCGGTTGTGCTGGTCTAGCCCTACCCTTTATGGGCGACTTCCGCTTTGGAATCATTCTGTTTCGTTTCAAGATGGCTAGGACTGAGACGCATAGGTTTGGCGGTGAGAATTGGCGACCGCCGTAAGAAGCCGGAGTGTAACCGCCTGGCGGTACAAATTTGTTATGTGAAGTGTGTGTGATTTATCTGGTAAGCATTTAATCTCATTTTGGGTAGCTTTTCATTTAAGATTCTCGCGATTTTAACGGATTTTTCTATTAATCGCAGTTTTTGGGGCACCTCTTGTTTTTTGGTCATTATTGCTGCTAATGTGACGAAAATCGTCACCAAATGTAAGGATTTCACTTCACCTTTAAATTGCACCGGGATTCTTGTCTTCACGTGGAAAAGAAAATAAAATAACCCTCAATTCTTGAGGGTGACATGTTGGCTGATTGCACGCCGTAATCAAATACTTCGACAGGAGGGTGGCCTTGTGATGGATTAAACGCGAACTTTACATAACTTTGTGTTTCTTTTTGTGCTGTAGTCTTTCGTGTGCCGGAGGAAAAGAGTTTTCTGTGGGCCAAACCCAATGCTCATTAATATTTAGCCCACTCCCTGAGATAGTTTTTTTGAGGTTAACATTTTTTTTCTTTTTAAAATTTCTTTCGGGTATCTTTTTTTTTTGAATAAGTTTCCTTCTTTTTCTTTAAAAGGAGGTGGCGTCCTTTTTTCTTTCATTCTTTTGGGTTTTGATAGTTTTCTACCGTGTTTCTTCTAAACACGGAAATTAGTATTTTGCGGTTATAATATTTCAATATTCTATATTCGAAATTTCAATGCAATCATTGTGCAGTTGTTCTTTTTATGATTGGTGTAGTAGTTTCGTAGTTATAGTACTTTAAGGTCGATTTCGCCGAAAATCCTGCAAAAGAGACAGATGCATCCATGAAAATACCCATTTACTCCAAGGGTTAAGCTCGTGGATCATCCCAGCAGTCAGTGTCCATGTCTCACAAGCATACGTCATAGCCGGTAACACGCACTGATTATACACCTTTGTCTTGAGCGATTGGGGAATTCTGGACTTCAGCACGAAGCTCAGCTTTCTGAAGGCTGCCCATCCCAATTGTTTTCTTCGCTTTGACAAATGAAACTATGAAACTATGACAGGTTTTATATATTTATTGATTTTATTTGTGATTTCAAAAGGTGTTCACCATCTGGTTACTTTGTCACCCGAGAGAAGACCCCCTATTCTGGAATGCACCCGATTGGAGTGGACTGAAATACCAATCGAAGAATTTGAACCGCCGACGATAAAACAGATTGTCGAATTCATTGATATCTGTAAGAGATGTCAAATCATGGGAAAGGTATGCATTTATAATTCTGTTTATTATGGGTCGAGAGTTTTATTTATTCATTTATTGATCATAGTACATCAGCCATAGTACATAGTACACACCTTAGGTTCACTCTTCCCTCCGTAGCCCCTGCACCCATGAGTGCCGGCTGAATGTTAGCCCGCGTGGCATGCAGCTCTTAACCCGTTTTTGATCATTTTTTTGTATATATTCTAACTAATATGTATTGTCATTGTTATTATAAGTTAGCTAATGGGCCCTGTTGCAGCTTGGCCACTAAGACCCAGTTATATAGGGTCGGTCAAACGCACAGGTCAACACTCATCCGGCGGCCTCCTTGCAGAAGTGCAAACCAGGGTAGGACGCTGGCCTGCGGGCCAGTCTTCCCTAGGAGTCAACCTTCGGGCGCTCCTGGACGGTTTGCACACCGAGCAGCGTCAGCTAATCGATTGTGCATTCCGACTAACATCCAGAGGAGTCTGGAAATACTAAACACTAATGTTTCTTATAGAGCGGGGGTAGTTGTTAACCTTACGGCAACTGCTCTTGAAACGACCATTCGGCCACCCAATCTCGGGTGAATCAGCCGGGCAATGGATGCCGTGGTCCGCGATAGATTCCGTAGACACCGTATCACCGCTACGTAAGGGAGAGGACCACACAAGCGACCTCGATCCTGTAACCAGGCAGGAGGTATCCTGAAAGTTTTTTCCAGATGGAGATATCCTTCCAAAGTGATAGTCAGGGGGCGAGGCTGCCCGCTGGCTATCTTTCCCGGTGCCTCGCCTTAAGGCGTTGGCCTCTGACGGGTGAGTGGCATAACTAGACAGTGGACTGTATTTCGTCCCAAGTCACCGCGTTCACCTCACACGATCTAATATCGTTAAAACTTCCTGAGGTGACGGGTTCGCCCTTTTTAGTTGATATCTCTAGTTGTTATTATAAGTTCTATTGCTTGCTAATGGCTCCGAAGAGTTTAGATCTGATGGCCTGTCTGTGTTTTCTTACGTTGACTCAACTTATGGTACAGCCCCCATCCGGTAGACAGTTAGGATCGGAGGTTCCGATCCGGAAGAATACCTCGGGCAGAACTGGGCGGTTTTTGCACCGTCAGCCAATCGTTTGCACGATCTAGCAAATAACCGGCGGAGTCTAGAATATGTTTTTTAAGAAGCGGAATAGTTGTTGATCTGGCGCCATCTATCCTGAGAAACGAACTGTTTGCCACCCGACCCCATGTGAGCTTGACGGGAAGAGGCGCCTCGGTCCGCATTAAATTTGAATTCGAATAACCTATTTAACATCAGGTAGAGGACGCATAAGCGACCTGGAATTTGTGACCAGACTAAAGGATGGAGAAATCTGTCTAAATCTGGTAGTAAGGGCGCGAGGATGGCTCACTGTATGACATTTGCCAGTGCCTATGAGCTGTTAGCGTAGTTCGACTGCAAATTGTGTTGTCCACAAAGTCTTTACGTTCACTCCGTAGGATACAGAATGGCCTGACATCGTTATAACTCCCTGGGGTGTTATAACGTAGTAATTGACACCCCCCAATGTTAATATAAGATTATCTGATAATGCATCTTCTAAATTAAGTATATCATGTTTATATAATAGGTCATTCACCGAGAAGAATCATTTTTATCTAACACATTTATTTCTCCCAAATGTTGAAAATAAATAAATAACGAGACATAGAGAAATAATTTTTGGTGTTATTATACACACTATTAATCCTCAATAATTACCTATGCAATGATAGTTGACTATCGTCGCTTTCTTTTTTATGATCAAAATGGATAGTCAATGTAAATACTCAACAGATATTTTCCCATACAAAAGCAATGCATACTATAGCCTACCAAGATCGTGCGATTTGACTCCGCTAGACTTTTTCTTGCGCGGTTTTCTGAAGTCGCTGGTCTATGCCAATAAGCCGCAATCGACCGATGACCTCAAAGTCAACATAACCTAGGCCATCGCTTAACCCGTTGAGTATGATACGACCAAATCTGGTTGTGAAACAATTATCCGTTGAGTATGATACGGTTCCGCGTTTTTTTCACTTCTTTGACGTTCTCATATTTAATTCATAATTATCTAATTGTTTTACAAAATGATATTTCAATATTCTATATTCGAAATTTCAATGCAATCATTGTGCAGTTGTTCTTTTTATGATTGGTGTAGTCGTTTCGTAGTTATAGTACTTTAAGTCGATGTCGCCGAAAATCCTGCAAAAGAGACAGATGCATCCATGAAAATACCCATTTACCCCAAGGGTTAAATTCAGCCGGATCTATGCGGCAGTCATTGAAAATTAAACCTCTGAGATCCGTACCACTGCGGAGTCGCGGCGGACATTTGAACGATGTCATATTCTATAAATAATACATGCATACATGAGCCTTTTGAATAAAGAGCCATAAAAAAAAGAATTTCGTTAATACCTCACACACACAGCTTGTTTTAATGCACTGACTGACAATATTTACCCGTATTGGAAAAACTCTATACATATTTTGTATACAAATCTAGTAGTAAGGTCGCGAGGATGGCTCGCTGGGAGGCATTTGCCAGTGCCTCGTGGTAAGGCGTTGGAGTCTTATGAGCTGTTGGCTTAGTTTGACTGCGGATTGTGTTGTTCACAAAGTCTTTACGTTCACTCCATAGAATACAGAATGGCCTCACATCCCAGAATACAATTGACATCCCTCAATGTTAATATAAGTTTATCTGATAATTCATCGTTTAAATTATGTATATTTCATGTTTATACCTAGTCCTATCATAAATACTGTTACACGATTTTTTGGAAATTAAAACTTAACGGCGTGACATTTCTTTTCCAAATTTTTATTGTTCATCGGTATATTAATGTAGTTTATAAAAAAAATTGTATCATTCGAAATGGCCGCCTTTGGCCTTAATGCTGGCCTTGAGTTTCCTCGGCCAGTCGTCGATCGAATTACGCAGCTCCTATAGAGGGAAGCTGCTCACTGCTTCGACCAAGGCAGACTTGAGGGCTTCGATGTTGCTGTATCTTCTGTGGCACCCTCTGTCCCCCAAAACCACCCATAGCTTATATCAAGCGGGCTCAGATCTGGACTGCCAGCAGGCCAATCTTTTCTGGTGACAAAAATGCTGGTACATGGCGCTGCAGCCAGCGATGAGTGGTTATAGTCTCGTGTGCCGGCGCCGAATCTTGCTGGAATATCCAATGCTGGTTTTGAAACATTGTCGATGAAGCGCAATAATTGCGACACGATTTTCCTTGTCGGTCCACTCCATGACGACGTTAAAACTAATACTAAATTTACTAATTGTGCATAATTGCACAAAGACCGACTGTCAACAAACATACGTCAAATACGCAATTCGACTAATACTCGCTGCGCAATTAGTGCGTATAATATTGTAACAGTATTTATGTTAAGACTATGTATAATAAGTCATTCACCGAGAAGAATCATTTCTATCTAAGACACATTTTTTTCTCCCAAATGTTGAAAATAAATAAATAACGAGATATAGAGAAATAATTTTTGGTGTTTACTTTTGGAATTACACTCGCAATTAATCCTCGATAAATAGCCTACACAATGATTGCAGACTCTCGTCGCTTTCTTTTTCATTAGCAAAATAGAGATAGTTAACCTAAATACTCATCAGATATTTTCCCATACAAAAGCAACGCATGCTATCGCCTAGATGAGTATTATCTGTCATTGCCCAGCCATGTTTAAATTACAAATACTTCCATTTTTGTATATTTTTAAGTGGTGCAAATGTAGCACGCTACATCTGGGTATAGCGCTAAGTTACTGTAATTAATTATTTAATGTTTTACAGGCGGTTGGGATTCATTGCAGACATGGCATAGGACGCACTGGAGTAATGCTGGCAGCTTATCTTGTGTATTTCCAGCAACTGACACCAGAACGTGCATTATTAAATATTAGACTGAAAAGACCGGGTAAGGCTGATTTTTAGTTTGATCAGTGTTTTCTACCTTTAGGACCATGACAGATATCACGACTACCAGACAAGAATTAGATCACATCCTAGTGATTAATCTAGGAATAATATGGCAGTGAGCCCTAATAGGCTCCACAGACAAACATTTTACAGATATCACAATTTTACTGCATATTTGAATTATATTTTTTTACAACTGGTGACACTGTCACCGGTACAGAAAGTGCTCGGAAGTGCCCACCTCTAAAAAGTGTCCTTAGTCACATAACCAAAAGACCACTTAGGCGTATTTAACGTATTATCGTCTATGTCTTTCGCTTCAGAAATTATTCTTATTTAAAAGTGTTTCATTTTAATTCTCTATTAAATAATACCCATTTAATAGCTAATGGGCCCTGTTGCAGTTTGGCCACTAAGTCCCAGTTGTATAGGGTCGATCAAACGCACGGGTCAAAACACCCATCCGGCGGCCTCCACGCAGAAGTGCGAGCCTAGGTAGGACTCTGGCCTGCGGGCCAGTCTCCCCTAGGAGTCAACCTTCAGGCGCTCCTGGACGGTTTGCGCACCATGCGGCGTCAGCAGCATGGTGCGCAAGTCGGGGAAGTCAGGAAACAGTGATGTTTCCTATAGAGCGGGGGTAGTTGTTAACCTTACGGCAACTGCTCTTCAAACGACCATTCGGTCGCCCGATCCCTGTGAAGATTCGATAATCCCTGTAAAGATTCGCCGTGGTCCGCGATAGATTCGGTAGACACTGTCACCGCTACGTAAAAGAGAGGATCGCGCAAGCATTCTTGATCCTGTAACCAGTCAGGAGGTAGGAGGTATCCTGATGGTTACCGCTGGGTACCTTTCCCGGTGTCTCGCCGTAAGGCGTTGGCTTCTGACGGGAGAGTAGCGTATTTAGACAGTAGACTGTTTTTGTCCTAAGTCTTCTACGCTCTAATTATATTAAAACAGTTAGTTTATTTAATACATTTCATGTTGCCAATTAAGTTTTAACATATTTATGATCATATAATCCTCAATTAGGGAATATTTAAAAAAAAAAAACTAAAATACAATATGTAATCTTTTTAATTACAATATTCAAGAAACTATCGACCAAAGTTAAGATTTATTTTATTAATAGGTGTTACCTCAACGGCTCCTGATGGATGCTTGTTTGTGGTCTGGAGACCACATACATTCCATACTAACTATAGTCACCTTCTGACCTCAACTGCTAAGCTAAACTGATTCTGTAGAATTATGACGTTAATAAATCGATCCTTTCGAACAGATGTTTCGTAACCTCCTGCCACTGGTTCCAGGTTTTGGATTGTAGAGACTGATTTCCTTGAACAGTCTGACGGCATACGATAAAGTTGTGCTAGACATACAAAGGCTCTTCTCTTTGTGATCGACCTTCTCTTTGTGATCAACCTCTTCTCTTTTTGATCGACCTTTATCAAAGAGAACCAGGGTCTGAGCTCCACAAGCCTCAATGACGGGTTGCCTGGTCAAATGCAAACAGCCATTATGTTCTGAGGTAGCACTCATTATTGAAATAAATTTTGAAGTGTTAAATGGTTCTTAGAATGTTGTAAGTATTATTTATTATTTTTATAGAATGGTAAAATATATATAGTAGTATAAAATGATAGTAAAAAAATATACATACTATTATTTTTATAAAATACGGTTTTCATTTTTTTCTTTTCTTAAAATTGATGATTTAATTGTCATGAAAAAACTAAATTTAAGCATCTGTATACAAAAATAAAGTACAAAAGACACTTTTTGAAGTTGGACCATTTTCTGTAACGATAGTGTAATATTCATCATAATATTCCATGTCTTCCTCTAGTATATTATTTGTTTTTTAATTAGGAATCTAATTTTACTTTTCACTTTCTTCCGAGTGTCAGGTAAATTTCAAGATCCTTCCAACATTTCCTTCATTATGGAGCTATCATACCTACTATCAACTAGAGTAGGTATGATAGCTCCCTAATGATCATTGTCAGTAATATCATAAAAGTTTTTTTTTTAGGATCATGTGAAACCTACCAACAAGAACAAATACTATGCCGCTACCACGATGCATTACGCGGCCTAAACACCATAGATTAACTTATTGTGGATGATAAATCTGTGTTTAATATCATCTATAAGAAGGAAACGAACCAGGGGGTTGCCTTTGAAAACCGAGCAGATAGGGCGCACAGCGTGGTCTTTGAGGCGGACTCCCAATGTACCCAAAACCAAATTGACTTGTATTTTGATGAATAAATGTAATGTTTCAAAGTAGAGATTTATTTTTTTTAATAAAACTAGTCAAGTAAGAGTTTGACTCGCACATTGAGGTTTCCGTACGTTATTAACCTGGACAATGCGCAGAGAAATACGATAGTTTTTTATAACATGGTAGACGCATTTGTTTTGCGATTTTAGGGACCGTTCCGTTACGCACATGGCTGTTTTTTTTTTTTACTGATGAGGTTGGTGCTTTTTTGTGGAACCCGCCTTTTGCCTAGTAGCAACATCATCATTTCCACAGCATCATGCGGTCACGCATCCAAATACTGACCGCACCCAATGCTGCTTAACGGTAGTAGTAAATGAGAACCGGTGTTTCAAGGTAAGGTAATAATAAATATTAAAAAAATACTAATAAAATCGTTTTTTTATGAATTTTCTCTTGTTACCTAATAATTAATCATGTTAGTCACGTAAATTGGTCGATACCCTGAAAGTTAGGCAGCGGACTACAATTTAAAAAAGGTGTGGTGAGAGCCAGACAGCCAAGTGCGAATAAAGCCAGAAATAAGAAAAAGGAGTACCTTGAAACTTCCTGGGATTTCTTGACTGCTCTGCTGATGGGTAGCTACCCCAGAAGCTGGTGCAGTAAATAACGGTATATGTGTCAAGCACGGACGCATAATTCGGATGCATAATTTTACCTGAATCGACTGTACAGATGGTCCATGAGGTGACACAATGTAGGTACATATTTAATAAATGTTAGGGATAAAAATTGGAGTAGATATATTGGGAATTCCATGGCCGCTCCGTTTGTACCTATTTTATTTTATATGATCCCTTGTCAGGGGGGCCTTAAATGACCTATTGGATAATCTATTGGGCCTATTGGATAATCCGGCACTGATCTCAAGTATGTCATCACTAAATTGAAGTGAGATTACGAGCTGGCCTCAATGCATAAACTGTGTCAATATCATGCTGGAAGATCTCGCAGATCTCAGCACTTCCAGTGGATAAAAATATCATCAGCAAAAACTACTCGAATTATTGAGAAAAAAGTTGAATAACAAAAGACCCAAATTTGATCCTTTTCTGATTCCAGATTGGGTATTAAAAGGCAGTAATGATGCAGCAGTAACCTGTTTTATAAATTAGCCCGACTCAGGTTTGGATGATCTCTAGGGCTTGATGCCGACAAAAGTCAAGATTCACTGATAATTTTAACAGCTGTACAAAGATCACTACTTCGCCACCATGTGAACAATAGTCTAGTGCTCCATACCGAGTATCTGTACCAGAAGATATTTCCAAACGCCGATCAAATATTTATTGTTAAACTGGTTAAATTGCATGAAACTGGTTTTGTACCAAAATAAACAAAGCCAATATACAGGTTTTATTAAGAGGAAAACATTATAAAGATATGTTTGTTCACTATATATTTATAACTGTGACAAGTCAGTATCTAAGAGTTGTGGTGAAGATGAAATTGTTGATATTTCTCTCCGTTTTTATTATGATTGTTTATTGTAATGGTTTGTATGATCCAAAAGCTTCTAGATGGCCTTTAATAATTGACAAAAACGACCAAAAAGGTAACTATCATAAAAAGACATTTATTTTATTTTATTTAATTAAAGCACGTTTAAACATTATACATTTCTAAAGCCGTTTATAGATAGAATTAAATACAAGGAATCGTGAAATTTGTTTTGGCCGGTGTCGTCTAACTGAGAATAGGCTTGTTCTAGAGCAGGCACTTGTTGTTGTAGGGCAGGCACTGATCTTTTGATGTAGTGTGCACAGTTTCAATAATATTTAAAACTAAATTTAAATCTTTTTTCGTATTTTCTTCACCCTTCAGGCCTCGGCCCCTCAGACGATTGACAAATTACTCTCCCAAAAAAAATTTGTAAAAATTAGTAAAAAAATTGAATTACGACACTGTCTCACCAAAATATTAATTACTGCCAAACCACTGTATCCATAATTAAAATGAAACATATTAAGATAATAAAACATAATAAAATAAAACAAATTAAATTAAAATAAAATTTAAACGGGGCCGTCACGCTGAATCGTATTGTGGCCTATATCGGCCAATCGGGGCTTGAGGGGTTAAATCAAACTACAATATTTTTTCGTATTTCTAAATTTAAAATCAAAAAGTCATTATCTTGAAAATAGGAATTCATTAAATAATTTTATTAAAATTATATGTTTTTTGGCAAAAAAAATAATTTAGAGAAATAAAATAACGTAAATCTAATTGTGGTATACTCATATAATAAAAATAATTTCAATAATCAGAATAGAATACTTACCTATTAAAAAATTTATCAGTCAATAATTGAAATATAAATAAATAATTAAAACCTAGGTTTTTTATTATTTATAATTATTATATCGAATACAAATTAGTAATTGATAATAAATAGCAATCACATCGAGTATTATATGCATGATTTCCCTACATTGGAAATCAACTTTTCGAAATAAATATTTTTGTGCCATAAGAGGCTCTAGTATTGATTTCGGACAACCACCCATACTATAAATTTATAGGTATTTATAGACTGATATGCATAATAACCATTTGCAGTGTTTAACCAACGATGTTCCTCAAGTCTTTAAATATGTAACCAAGCCTCCTCACTCTCTTAGTTACCAAATCAATGTGCGGTTCCCACCTCATCCAATTATCAACTATGACACCTAAGTACCTTTTGAACACTGACTCTCGCTATTACAAATGTGCATTTTTATGTTATCTGTATGTATTATGTTATTGCTTGCCCTGAATATTTGCATGATGAATTTTTTTTTCAATTGAGTATCAGCATTGTCATCAACAACTGCAGTAGTTTCAGTCCTCGGGTGTTCTCACTTCTCTCTACAGTAGGACGCTGCTATGCCTTACAACCGCAGTGATATCGTTGATATACACTAGGTTAACGTTAATCTTGTCACAGACAAAGGAAAAAGGGTTAGGTAAGGATTTACGTTTGATGAGAGAAGAAATGATTTTTCAACAAGTGTGAAAACAAGGAGCGATTGCACGTCTTTGATATTTGGAAGGAGCTGTTTCCATAATCAAGTTGCATATTATACTGTAAAAGTGCAAGAGTACGTTTTGCAACTTGGGATGATAAGGATGTTATTCTGATTTAATCGGAGTAGGAGACTATGACTTCCTAATAGGAATCCTTCAGTAATGACGATGAGGTGGGATTATTGTTGAACACATTGTAAAACATAGATTAGGATGTGTAGATCTCTGCGATTCCAAATCTGCAGTCATTACAAGCTATTTCACGGGGCTGATCGTATTTCCGTAGATTAAACACAAATCTCACAGACATTCTGTAAGCACTCCAACTTGTCAATAAAACTTATAGCCTCGTCTGCATTGAAAAACGCAGTCTATATATTAGGATATGTAGTAAAAGTTAGTTTATGCCTGGATTTTTTTCTATGATTTATTGTTTCCTATGATTTTTTTCAAAGATTTACTGTTTTCCCATTAGTGTTGAATTTTCCCTAAAATATCCATTAAAAGATTTGTTTGTTTGCAGTATTCGAGGCGATTTGTTACACCCAATGCACAGTTGCATGTGAGAACCGAGGCTTCTTCATCGGATTCTGCCGAGACGACGCGTGCATCTGTGAAACCCAGAAGGAATTCAATGCAAGAGAACCACAAAACGTTCAACATCCCGGGGTGGAATAAACACAATAATACGATAATAAACGATTCCTGAGATAAATAGAAAGAGAATACTTTTTTCTTTGTTTTACGTGGGAGTACCCAAAAGTAACCGGAATGGCATTGCTGTGGCATTACTTTGTACACATTCCTGCATGGTGAAGCAACTCGTTCTGCATTCGATACACTTGTTGCTTTCGATTAATGTTTGTGTCTCGTTTCAGTGCATTTTTTCGTAAAACCATTTTAGTTCGCTCATCGTTTTCTGTAATGATGGACTTAAGTGAACAGCGTGCGGCTGCGAAATTTCGCTTTCTACCAGGACAGACAGTTAATCAGGCATTTTATTTGGAGGTTATCAGAAGACTGCGTAACAGTTTGTGACAAAAGACGCTCAATTTATGGCAAACGGAGGACTGGTTTTTCTACCATGACAATTCACCCGCTCACACAGCCTTCAGTTCGTCAGTTTTTGACTAAAGACAAGAGACTCATTTGCCCGATGCCCCCTATTCACCTCACCTTGCTCCGTGCGACATTTCTTTGTTTCCACGAATGAAGAGGGACATGAAAGGATATTGCTTTATCGATGTAGAAGAGATGAAGGAAAAATGATGCAGGAGCTAGCAGTCGTACAAACAAACGAGTTCGAAACATGTTTCTAACAATGGAATCATCAATTAGATAGAAGTATAAAGTAAGATGGAGAGTATATTAAAGATGTTAAGGGTAACTTGTAAAAAAATATAAAATACATGAAGAAATTCCGGTTACTTTTGGGTACCCCTTCATACTTAGGGAAAGGAGTGGCAAGCAGTGGTGGAATAAGATCATTTAAATGATCGATTTCTAAACGATATCAACCTCATGTTATAGGACAGGGTACTTTCCCGGACGCCGCTCGAAAGGACGCAATAAATTGCTTGGGTGCCGTAGTGGCGCCGCTCGATTAGACGCAATAAACTGCCCGTGCACCTTAGCTGCGCCGCTCGAGTACAAAAGGCTAAGTTTGTTTGAGTATAAAATGATTTTAAAGTACCTGTAAAATGCTTCCCTATTAAATATACGAACTCGTCTTGAGCAGTGGTCTCGAGTTGCTGGTTCGCCCCTGCAAAAAAAGCCTCGAGTGCAAAGGGATATATACACACACACACACACACACACATATCTAAATCAACTAGCTTGTATTGATGAAATGATGTGGACCAGTGATGAGAAATTTGGCCATAAAATTAAAAGTTATATATTATTTAAAAGTAGAGCGACAGTAGTAGGTATGTAGTACTATGTGGTGTCTAATTTGATTTATCGCTATAAAGGCTTTATTTTCATTTATACAGGGTCTCCCAGAAGTCGACGTCAAGCCAGAAACAGGTGATACTAGTTATCAGAAAAATATAAAAAATCTAAGTTATATATTTTTAAAATTATAGGCAAAAAAACGAGAAAATCAACAGCCTGTGATGGTGTTTTAACTCCCATTACTACAAATCTCTACTTTTTAAAATTTTATTTTTGTTATGTAATCCTGAGTAGTGCTGCTGTAAATTGTTGCTTAAAATTTAAAGCTAACTACTCCAGCTTGGAAGAAAATGTCACTTTTTTGCTCAATTTCTTAAAAACTGGGTTTCTACTATATTTATTTCTATAATATTTCTCACGAAATTGAATTACGAGCCGGCCTCAATGCATATATTACGATATGCGTCAATATGATGCTGGAAGAGCTCGCAGATCTCAGCACTTCCAGTGGATAAAAAATATCATCAGCAAAAATTAGGCAACGTGCTGATGTTTCCCCAAATTTGATCCTTCACTGACTCCAGATTTGGTATTATATGGCAGTCAGGGCCGGCCCGTCCATATAGGCAAACTAGGCAATTGCCTAGGGCGCTCGTATTTTGGGGGGCGGCGCGGTGAGACGAGAACTTTTAAATTATATTAGTGAAAATGGGTTACTAGATATCTTACCTAATTTAGTAACTGCAATAAGGGTGTTGGTGACACTTCCCGTGTCTGTGGCCAGTGGTGAGCGCAGTTTTTCTCAATTAAAACTAATTAAAACGTATCTGCGCTCCACAATGACCCAAGAAAGACTTGTGGGGTTGTCGACTTTATAGAACAAGAAATAGCTCAAACAATAGATTTAAAGGAGATCGTTTCCACTTTTGCTAAAATAATGGCAAGGAAAATAAAACTTGCTTGATTTAATCTCTTATTAGTCTTTTAAAAAATTCTTATATTTCACTCCGTACAGCTAAAGAAGGTGGATATATTCTCTTTTTAAACGACTTCAATAAAAGGAGGAGGTTCTCAATTCGGTTGAATGTTTTTTATGAAGCGAGTCGGAAAGCGATCTCCGTCATTTATGAAGCGAGTTGGAAAATTCTTTTTGTGTTTGAAAGAATATACTTTCAGATTCATCCCATAGAAATTTAATCAAAATTGGTTTAGTAGTTTGGTTTTAAAAACAAATAACTGGAAAATAGGTGCAAAAATTATTTGAAGTCGGTTGTATTTTTTAAAAAAAAGTTTGTATTATAATTATATATAAGTAGATAAGTCATATCTGTGCTCTAATTATTTGATTAAAAATTACACAATTAATGTTTTGTGATTTTTTAAATGGGCGCCTTACTAGTCTTTTGCCTAGGGCGCCAAGTTTCCTCGAGCCGGCGCTGATGGCAGTCATGATGCAGCAGTAACCTATTTTATAAATGGAATTGGCCCGGCCCAGGTTTGGACGATCTCTAGGGCTTGATGCCCACAAAAGTCAAGCTTCACTCTTTATTTTATCAGCTGTACGAAGATCGCTGCTTCGCCACCATGTGAACAATAGTCATGTTATTGCAGTCCTAGTGTCAAGACTTTATTATGGTTCCATACCGATTATCTGTACCAGAAGATATTTCCAAACGCCGATTAAATATTTATTTTTAAACTGGTTAAATTGCATGAAACTGGTTTTTAAAAAAATACACAAAGCCAATATACAAGTTTTATTAAGAGGAAAACATTATAAAGATATATTTGTTCAGTAGATATTTATAACTGTGACGAGTCAGTTTTTAAGAGTTGTGGTAAAGATGAAATTGTTGCTATTTCTCTCCGTTTTTATTATGATTGTTTATTGTAATGATTTGTATGATCCAAAAGCTTCTAGATGGCCTTTAATAATTAACGAAAACGACCGAAAAGGTAACTATTATAAAAAGACTTTTATTTCATTGTATTTAATTATAGCACATTATACATTTCTAAAGACACTTATAGAAAGAATTAAATACGACGAATTGTGAAATTTGTTTCGGTCGGTGCCGTCTAACTGAGAATAGGCTTGTTCTAGAGCAGGCACTTCTTGTTGTAGGTCAGGCACTGATCTTTTGATTTTGTAGTGTGCACAGTATCAATAATGTTTAAAACTAAATTTAAATATTTTTTCGTATTTTCTTAAATCAAACACAATATCTTTTCGTATTTCTAAATTTATAATAAAAAAGTCATATCTTAAAAATACGAATTCATTTAATAATAATCACATCGAGCATTCTATGCACGATTTCTCTACCTTGTTGCAATATTCATTTAGAAATCAACTTTTCGAAAATATCTGTATTGACTTCCCCCGGAGGTGCATTGAAAATATGCACGCTGATACATTTTAGAACCTTTTTTCAATGGTGGTTCTTATCCGTGGCACATCAAGGTTTTATCCAAAGGCTCTTCTGGTATTACAATTTTATTGTGATATCGGCATCACTTGATTTCAAAAGTATAATTGCTGCTTTAATATATAATTGCCTGACATCTAAAACATTATACTCCTCTAATAAACTCTCCATATGTGATTTTTTCTGGCCTTGGTTTTCAGTGTGCATTTTTGTGCCATATTTAGAGGCTCTAGTATTGATTTCGGACAACTACCCCATCCTATAAATTCATAGGTAATTATGGTTTGATAAAGGGCGTAATAACCATTTTGAGCGTTTTAACCAACGATGTTCCTGGTGATTGGATGGCGATTCTTCTAAGTATGCGAGGTATGCGGCGCCAAACCAACGATTGCGAGAATTTAAAAATGTGTTTATCATTTTATTATAAAACTAATAAAGACACGAAAATGTACTATAAAATATTGTTGCGTATTAGGTAGGTTGAATTAAATATTATTTAAATTCGGCGGGCCGGCGGTCAGCGCGTGGAGTGGCCTGTCACGTAAGCGAATGCGCCCTGTGATGCGCTGCAGCAACCCATCCCAGCAACCCATCCCATACAAATAGCCGAGCTCACCACCCCCGCGCACCCTTCCGTGCCACGGTCTTTCCCGTGCTCGAGAGTTGGCGCTGGGAAGAGCGCATACATTGAATAAAATTTAGTATAATGACACGCGCCGCTTGTGCGCTGCGTTGTAAGCAATACAAAATCGCCTTTTGACTGCGTATTCGTAAGATAGGTTTATTTAATTTATAATTACATTGTGTTATTTTATTCAGATGTGTTATTTAATAGCTTATAGAATGAAATGGTTCACGCATTTCCCCTAAAGCATTTCCCCTAAAATATCCATTAAAATATTTGTTTGTTTGCAGTATTCGAGGCGTTTTGCTACACCCAATGCATAGTTGCATGTAAGAACCGAGGCTTCTTCATCGGATTCTGCCGAGACGACACGTGCATCTGTGAAACCCAGAAGGAATTCAATGCAAAAGAATCACAAAATGTTCAACATCCCGGGGTGGAATAAACACAATAATAAGATAATAAACGATTCCTGAGATAAATAGAAAGAGAATACTTTCTTCTTTGTTTTACTTAGGGAAGGGAGTGGCAGGCAGTGGTGGAATAAGATCATTTGAATGATCAATTTCTAAATGCTATCAACCTCATGTTATAAGACAGGGTACTTGCCCGGGCGCCACTCGAGTGGACGCAATAAATTGCTCGGGTGCCGTAGTGGCGCCGCTCGATTAGACGCAATAAACTGCCCGTGTGCCTTAGCTGCGCAGCTCGAGTACAAAAGGCTAAGTTTGTTTGAGTATAAAATGATTTTAAAGTACCTGTAAAATGCTTCCCTATTATATATACGAACTCGTCTCGAGTTGCTGGTTCGCCCCTGCAAAAAAAGCCTCGAGTGCAAATGGATATATACACACACACACACACATATATAAATCAACTAGCTTGTATTGATGTAATAATGTGGACCAGTGACGAGAAATTTGGCAAGCTCCGAATGTTAGTTAATAATAGAATCCTTTCATCGAAAGTTCAGGCATCACTTCCTTGTCGCTATTAAATGCTGAAACGTATTGTTGCTTTGATAAATCATTGTAGTTTGAGCAGTTTTCAGTGTTGATTACAGTATGAGCGACCGTGAAACGGAGGTGTATCCGCCTTATAATTTTTCATGGGTAATCCCAGGGACTCTAGCCGGAATGGGCTGGCCGCAGACAAAAGAAAATTTGGAGTTTTTGGTCAAAGAAGGTATGCAACTAACCTATTTACTGAAAACTCAAGTAGATATGCACACATATTAAAAATATTATTCACTTATTATTATTATTATTGTGAAATTATTGTCATAATTTCCTTGAAAGTGCCCCCCAGAAGTACCCGAGTTTCTCGTTTGTTTCATGTGCTCAGATGCAATACAAGCCACTTCAGCAACTCTACTATGATATGGTTACTCACCTCTTTTAATAACAGGTTTAATGACCTTGACATTTTTTCTCTGGACAGGAAGCCTCTCTGAATATATATATATATATATATATATATATATATATATATATATATATATATATATATATATATATATATATATATATATATGTCAATAGTATACGTATGTATGGCCATTTATGAACGTATATTACACATACTGTTATAACAATCCCTCCCTTCCATTTCTATTCCCCTATTGTAGGTACTCATACATTTAAATTTAGAAATGCTTCGTTTTCCTTTTTTCTTAAAAAAAAGGTTATAAAATTATTATCTTTTAAATAGGTGCTTTATATTTTTTGCTAATTTGAATATATTAATGTTAATTTATAAAATGTTTTTTTTTATATAATGAATATGCTGTATACATTTAGCTAATAAAAATAAAATAAAATAAATAAAAATAAAACAAAATAAATACATATTATTGTGAAATTTAATTATTCATACTTACCAATAATTTTAATGATTTTTGCCTATACACAGTGGCGGCTGGTGAGGTTGTTAGATGGGAGGGCCAACATAGAAAATTTAATGTAATATTTTTTTAACTCTCCCCAGATGCTATTTAAATAAATTTTTAAAATGAAAAGTTATATATTATTTAAAAGTAGAGCGTCAGTAGTAGGTATGTAGTACTATGTAGTGTCTAATTTGATTTATCGCTATAAAGGCTTCATTTTCGTTTATACAGGTGTCCCAGAAGTCGACCTCAAGCCAGAAACAGATGATACTAGTTATCAGAAAAATATAAAAAAAACTAAGTTATATATTTTTTAAATTATAGGCAAAAAAAACGAGAAAATCAACAGCCTGTGATGGTGTTTTAACTTCCATTACTACAAATCTCTACTTTTTTCAATTTAATTTTTATTATGTAATCCTGAGTAGTGATGCTGTAAATTGTTGCTTAAAATTTAAAGCTAACTGCTCCAGCTTGGAAGAAAATGTCACTTTTTTGTTCAATTTGTTAAAAACTGGGTTTCTATACAAAAACAAATAATCCATAATTTAAGAAATAATCTAGCAAGTGTCATTCCATTTTGGAATCCTTATTAAATGCGCCAACTTTTAATGTTACTTGCCAAATTAGCGTAGTACATTTTATTTTCAGTAAAAATCAGTCAGTTAAAATTGGGCGAAGTATTATTAATTTTGAATACTTGGTTGGATAAAAAGTGACATTGTCTTCCAAGCTGGAGCAGTTTAAAATTTTAAGCAACAATTTACAGAAGCACTATTCAGGAATACATAATAAAAATAAAGTAGGAAAAAAAATAAGATTTAGTAATGGGTGTAAAAAACACCTATCACAGGTGATGATTTCTCGTTTTTTTGTCCATTTTTTTTTAAATATATAGGTTACATTTTTTTATATTTTTCTGATAACTAGTATCACCCGTTTCCGGCTTGACGTCAACTTCTGAGACACCCTGTAAATCAAGTGAACAAAATTAGTTAAAATTATAAATTCACTTGCAAGATTAAAACCACATTTTACAAATTCCTATCAAAATGAATTACCTAATAGATATCTTCTGCCCCACTTGTGTGCTGCATCGTGTGTAAGGTGCTGTTTTCTGTTATAGGGCAATTTAAACATTTGTTATGAAAACATGAACACAGGCTGTGTTCCACAATGGTGGCTTAACATTGATTTTAGAAAGAATTAAGAAAAGAATCGGGCATTTAAGCAGTTTCCAGTCTGTTGACAAGTTTTTATTTTTTTAGTATTAGATATTTAATAATTTTATTTATTATGATTCCAAAAGGTGTTTACCATCTGGTTTCTTTGTCACCCGAGAAAAGACCCCCTATTCTGGAATGCACCCGATTGGAGTGGACTGAAATACCAATCAAAGAATTTCAACCGCCGACGATAAAACAGATTGTTAAATTCATTGATATATGTCAGAGATGCAAAATCATGGGAAAGGTATGAACTTGTAATCCTCTTTATTATGGGTGATGAACTTGGGTTGTCGACTACAACGGGCGAGCCCGTCACGACAGGAAGTTAAACGATTAGTCGTTCTATCTCCGTGGAGTGAGCGTAGAAAACTTGGGATATAACAGTCCACCATCTAGCTACGTCACAAGCCCGTAAGAGGCCAACGCCTTAACCGCGAGTAGCCAGGAGTGTTACCCGGCGGGCTTGCACTCACGCCCTTACTTCCAATTATGACCAGATTACTCCAGTCTCTCGATTGGTTCCGAGTTCGAGGTCGCTTGCGCGGTCGTCTCCCTTACGAAGCGGTGAAACGGTGTTTACCGAATCTATCGCGGACCACAGCGTCCTTTGCCCGGCTCTTCACCCAGGATCGGATGGCCGATGGTCGTTTCAAGAGCAGTCGCCGTAAGGTCCGCAACCACCCCCGCTCTATAGGAAACAGTACTGCTTCCAGACTCCCCCGACTGTTAGTCAGAGTGCACAGTCGATTGGCTTACACCGCATGGTGCGCAGACCGTCCAGGAGCGCCAGAAGTTTGATTCCCAGGAGAAACTGACCAAGGCCAGAGTCCTACCCAGGCTCGCACTTCATGCGTGGAGGCCGTCGGATGGGTGTTGACCCGTGAGTGTGACCAACAAGGGCCCATTAACTCCCAATTATGGGTGATGAGTATTCATTTATTCAATTAATCACGATGCAGTAATGGGTGGTGTGCAAAGTTCCAAAGATATTAGGTTAACGTTTCAAATGCCGCCCCGCTCCGCGGCTGCTGCACCCCCTGCTGCCCTGCTGCCGGCTGATTTTTATTTAGCACACGAGACGTGCAAGCCCTTAACCCGGTTTTTGTTCGTTTTTTCATATATGTTCTAACTAATTTGTATTGTCATTATCATGTTTACCATAATGCATCTTCTAAATGATGTATATTTTATGTTTATATAATAAGTCATTCACCGGGAAGAATAATTTCTATCTAAGGCACGTTTTTTTTCTCTCAAATGTCAAAAATAAATATATAGTAGAACTCCAATTATCCGAACTCCGACTATCTGAGCTATCGCTGTTTTTCCTAAATTAAAACGGAAAAAAAAAACTCGGAAACTTACTGATTGTTGATAATACTCCAACTCATCCCATCGAAGAATTGTTGGAAAAGGGGAATTGCCAGTTTAAAACAATCAGTCTGTTATCGAATCCATGGAATGCCATTTCAGAAGGTAACTTTTAAAGAAACGAGGGTGAAGATGAAGAATGTGTGTTGGCTAACCACAAAAAAATAAATTTGTAAGATTGACCTTATATCAACGTTGAAGCAGACACGGGACCATAAGTTTTTTTTCTTTAAAATAATCTTCTTCTCCCTTTTTCAACAAGCATACAGAAAATAATTAAAATAGTATATTTTCGGGAAAGCATCCAATTATCCGAATCTTTGATTATTTGAATGGGGTCCGGTCCCAATTGATTCGGTTAATTGGAGTTCTACTGTATAGCGATATAAAGAGATAATTTTTGATTAAAATGGCAATGTTCACCCGCTCATTTGCAAGTTATTATAGCCCGTATAACTCCTCGGAGCATAATAAATCGTATTATTTTTGCTTCTCAATGAACAAACCAATCATCGAGTGGTAAAATCTACAAATAGCATGGCGTGGCAATGGAAGTTTTTTACTTGGTAAGTTTAAGATGGATTAGTCCGTCGTTGTCCACCATTGAGCCTTTGATTTTCCGTGGCGCTGCATCGTAATTTTTATTGTGTAGGCTATTTATCGAGGAGAGGCGGCGCTGCTTTCCATTTTGTTTGTTTTTTTAGTCAAAAGCGGTTCTGCTACATGGCACTAAGTGAGTAGAAATGTGTGTGTAAATGGCGACATATCGCCTAAGTTGGCAACACTGGTGATTGTGTGTTTCTAATCGGCTATTTAGTGGTACCTGACAGTAGCTAACACTGCTTAGCCGACTAAATCTACAATGACGGCCGACTCTCATCGCTTCTTTTTCTTGATCAAATAGATTCTTTTTCTTTATTTTCTTTTTCTTGATTATTAATGTAAATACTCATCGGATATTTTCATACACAAAAGCAATGCATACTATTGCCCAAATTAGTATTATCTATCATTGCTTAGCTAAGTTTAAATCACAAATACTTCGATTTTTCTATATATTCTAAGCAGTGTAGTAAGCAGTAGCACGCTACATCTGGGTATATTGCTAAGTTACTGTAATTAAACATATAGTATTTTACAGGCAGTCGGGATTCATTGCAGACATGGCAGAGGGCGCACTGGAGTAATGCTGGCAGCTTATCTTGTGTACTTCCAGCAACTGACACCAGAACGTGCAATATTAAATATTAGACTGAAAAGACCGGGTAAGGCTGATTTTTAGTAGGATCAGTGATTTCCACCTTTAGACAAGAATTAGATCACCTACCAATTAATTAATCGATTAATCTTAAATTACGTAAGCCTCCAGTAATTATTTTTTTATTTTAAACTGATTAACCTCAGGATAATATACCCCAGAGAAATGTAGAGATGTCACAATTTTACTGCATATTTAAATGATAGATTTGTCTAACTGATGACCATACTGTCACCGGGACAGAAAGTACTCGGAAGCGCCCACCTCTAAAGTGTCCTATCTGCTCATAACCAAAAGACCACTTAGGCGTACTTCACTAGTATGTTATTTGTTTTTTAATTAGGACTTTAATTTTACTTTCCGCTTTCCTCCAAGTGTCAGGTAAATTTCGAGACCCTTCTAACATTTCCTTTATTATGGAGCTATCGTATTTATTGGTACCTACCCATAAGTGTAATTCACAATAATATTCCATGTCTACCTCTAGTATGTTATGTTTTTTGTTTTTTTACAAGTTTAATTTTACTTTTTGCTTTCTTCCAAGTATCAGTTAAATTTTGAGACCCTTCCAACATTTCCCTTAATATGGAGCTATCATACTTACTCTCATTAGAGCGTATGCCTTTGATCTGTAGATCATCATGGGTACTATCATCGCTAATCAGTCAAATCATATATATTTTTTTTCTAGGATCGTGTGAAACCTACCAACAAGAACAAATACTGTGCCGCTACCACGACGCACTACGCGGCCTTAACACCGTAGACTATCGTCTTGTGGATGACAAATCCAAGTTCGATTTTGTATATAAGAAGGAAACGAACCAGGGGGTTGCCCTTGAAAACCGAGCAGAGAGGGCGCACAGCGAGGTCTCTGAGGCGGACTCCCAATGTACCCAAAATCAAATTGATGACTTGGATTTTGATGAATAAATATAATTTTTCAAAGTGGAGTTTTATTCTTTAAAATTAAACCATTAAGTAAGAGTTTGACTCGCATATTGTGGTTTCCGTACCCTATTAACCTGGAGAATGCGCAGAGATAGAGGGTAGGTTATTATAACATGGTAGATGCGTTTGTTTGGCATTTGTCACGCGCAAAGTTCACAATTTTTTTTACCGATAAGGCTGGTGCCTAGTAATAAAATCTTATAGGCGGGCATTTTTGTAACATCACGCGGTCAGGCACTAATGCAGTACAACTTCGCTGTTTAACTTCAGTAGCAAAAGAAAACCGGTGAATCAACATAGCCACACACTTTTTTATAAAGAAAGGGGTCTTCAGACACATCGGCTAAGAAAGTAGCTATGCATGTAGGGATGCATGCATAATACTTTTTATAGATGGCGCCAGCAGTGACTGCTCCTCCAAGATGTGTAGTAAACGACACACCGTCCGAGCGAGCATCCTGTGCGTGGAGTAAGACAGAATATTGATTTGAAAAAATATTGGGAGGGAAAAGAAATAAAACATGGCAGTCCGACAGACAAACAGGCCGGCACATTTTCAGCCGTAATAATATTTAAAACCGAAAAAATGGCAATTTCCAAGAAATATGCTTTAGAATCTTTGAATTCTATAAAATAATCAAAACAGTAAAAGAAAAATCGGCAAAAGGAAAGAAAAGGATGCAACATGAAATCAGGAATTCTAAGAAATCATATTATAGCAATTCAAAGGTCCACGGGAAATATAGACTAATCTAGAACTGGTTGGCGACAGTAGTTACAGACTACGATGCAAGAAACGCTCTCACATAGAGAGACCTAATTTTGAGTCATATCTCGCATCATCTCATGACATCGCATGACATATACATCTCGACGTTGCAGAAAGTATATGTCATTTTTTAAATTCCCACGTATTAAATGCTATTAACTTCTCAGCTGTGACGGCGACTGAGCTGAAAAATGTTTATTATTCTTTGAAGAGAGATAACTGTCATTAAAATATAAATTATGAAGACCACGGGTTTTAATGTTTAAGCTTATACACCATATTAGCGGTTTTCTCAGGAAAAAAACCAGAAGTATTTTTCTCAACGGTTTTATATGTATTTTTGAATCCGATTTTCAACTTTGCAACCTGGTAGAGGTGAGCTAACTTCATAAATTGCTAAAAACCGCAAAAAAAATGCGTTTAACCCGTTGAGTATGAGTCAACCAAATCTGGTCGCGAAACAATTATCCGTTGAGTACGAGTCGACCAAATCTGGTCGCGCGTTTTTTTCACTTCTTTGACGTTCTCATATTTATTCATAATTATCTAATTGTTTTACAAAATGATATTTCAATATTCTATATTCGAAATTTCAATGCAATCATTGTGCAGTTGTTCTTTTTATGATTGGTGTAGTAGTTTCGTAGTTATAGTACTTTAAGGTCGATGTCGCCGAAAATCCTGCAAAAGAGACAGATGCATCCATGAAAATACCCATTTACCCCAAGGGTTAATATAGTTTTTCGATTATAATTCATGGAGAAAAACGTAGAAAATGCCATTTTGAAAGTGCAGTAGAGCCGTTTTTCTCTAAGTGACAAAAAATTACCATTTTTGAGCGCGCTTTAGGAAATTTTATCTAATTTTATTTTGTCAGACTGGAAGATCGCATAGGCGCAATCACTTTATCTGCTGTTTATTGCCCACCGAAACATAAGATTACCGAAACTATGTTCATGAACTACTTTGAGACTCTTGGACATCGATTTATTACTGGCGGAGACTGGAATGCCAAGCACACGTTCTGGGGCTCACGTTGTACGGTAACCAGAGGTCGCGAACTTAAAAGTTGCCTGGACTACTGCCACCTGCAACCTATTTCTACTGGTCACCCCACTTACTGGCCCTCTGACCCCAACAAGCTGCCTGACCTCCTGGACTTCTTCGTGACCAAAGGAATCAGCCATCTCAATACCAGTATAGAATCAAGTCTCGATGGATCCTCCGACCAGACACCGGTAATATTAACATTATGTACTACAGCCATCGTTCAGGAGAAGGCAGAGTCCTTGCACAACCACAAAACTGACTGGGACAGCTTTCGATCCTACCTCAAAGACAAAATTCATCTAAACATTTCACTCAAGACACAGAGCGAGGTTGATGAAGGCTGTAAGTACATAACCAACCTGATACAAGTAGCTGCGTGGAAAAACTCGCCGGATATTGATGATACATCTGCAGTGGCCTCTGCACTGCCTCTAGACATCAGACAAAAAATTAAAGATAAACGTCGCCTAAGGAGAATGTGGCAACAATCACGCCTCACTGCCGATAAAACTTCATTCAACCAAGCTGCCAAACAGCTGAAAACTATGCTACAACTCCTAAGTAACACCGCCGTTAAGAGAAATCTTGAAATGATGTCTCCATCAGGTCGCAACAATCATTCCCTCTGGAGGGCAACCAAAATACTGGACAAAACACAACAATCGTTCCCTCCAATTAGATCACAATTTTCCTGGGCCAGAACCGATATAGAAAAAGCAGAAGCCTTTGCCGTTCATCTTGGCAATGTGTTTAAACCAAACGATAGTCAAACTGATGAATCAGATATAGACGAGATATTAAACCGCGATTTTCAGATGTGTTTGCCAATTACACCAACCTCGCCGAGAGAGATTGCAAAGGAAATAAGGTCGCTGGATCCTAAAAAAGCCCCAGGCTTTGATTTAATTACTCCAAGAATCTTAAAAGAACTGCCAAAAAAATGCATTACATTTCTCGCTTGTCTGTTTAATGCTATCTTCAGAACATCATACTTTCCTGCTCTTTGGAAGATTTCTCAGATAATAATGATCCATAAACCTGGCAAACCTGCACATGAACCGACATCATATAGACCGATTAGCCTCACTCCTGTGCTCTCTAAGCTTTGGGAAAGGATAATGCTTAAGCGACTAAAACCGGCCATGGATGCCTGTAACGTGATCCCAACACATCAATTCGGGTTTCGCCAGACACATTCCACTACTGAGCAGGTTCACCGAGTGTACCATTCTGCCAGACAATCTCTCGAGCAAAGAAAGTACTGCTCAGCTGCCTTTCTAGATGTGCAACAAGCATTTGATCGAGTGTGGCATAGAGGATTACTCGCCAAAACCAAAGAGAGCCTACCACACTCTCTGTTTCCTATCATAGCGTCCTACCTGGCTGATAGATCTTTCCAGGTGAAACAGGGGGACGCTAGATCCACCCTTCTTAATAGCGCGGCAGGGGTACCGCAGGGATCGGTCCTAGGCCCTGTTCTTTACAACATCTTCACATCAGACCTGCCGGCATTGGAGGATATCACAGTTGCAACATATGCTGATGACATTGCCTACCTAGCCAGCGATACCAACCCCAAGACTGCAAGCACTATACTGCAACGACAACTAGACAGCACCTACCACTGGTTACAAAAATGGCGTATTCGTGCTAGTGCGGCAAAGTCGACCCACATCACATTCACCCTGCGGAAGAACGACTGTCCCCCAGTTAAACTTGGCGATAATGTCCTACCACATTCCAATTGCGCCAAATACCTCGGCTTCCACTTGGATAGACGACTCACATGGAAAGATCACCTAAAACACAAGAGGGATGAGATCAACATGAGATACAGAAACATGTATTGGCTTATGGGCAGGAATTCTACGCTGTCGGTCGACAACAAACTGTTGATCTACAACTCGATCCTGAAACCGATATGGACATATGGCATCCAGTTATGGGGGGTGGCCAGCAAGAGCAACATACTCTGCCTACAGCGAGTCCAAAATTGCATCTTGCGCTCTATTGTGAATGCGCCTTGGTACGCAAAGAACGAGGAGATCCACGACTATCTCAACATGCCAACAATAGCCGCAGAGATTGCACGGCTAAAAGTAAAACACGCCGAGCGCCTGGCACTGCACCCAAACCCTCTCATCGCTAAATTGCTTGATTCCACAAACCTGGTGAAGAGACTGAAGAGAGCCCAGGTTCTGTAAAGAGAAGATCGTGGCACTGGCCACCATCCTCATAACGTTTGCTGCTGGCAACAAATCCTTTTATAGTCGCAAGACTGATTAAGGATAAGGAGAAAAGAAAAAAAAAAAAATAATAAAAAAAAAAAATAAAAATATTTTGTACTGAATAGTCATTATCAAAAAATGCTTTATTCGTGAATTATAAGCGAAAAACTAAATTAAATTAATTTTTTGTGGTTTTTTGCAATTCCTGCAGTTAGCTCACCTCTGGCGAGGTCGCAAAGTAAAAAATAGGATTCAGCGTCCAAAAATACATATGAAACCGTTGAGAAAAATTCTTCCGGATTTTTTTCCTGGAAACGACAAGCTTGGATCTCATATGCTTGGACTAATGTTTCATACTGTTTTGCATAACTTGGGCAAATGATTATTCATACAGAATAAGAAATTCGAAAAAAAAACACATTCACCGTTACGAGTGCCTTACGTTATAGCCTTAAGGTGGGTATCCATTAGGTTTGCACACCAACTTTGCTCCGCGCACCTGCAACTGCTCCAGTAAAGGATACGTTTGAGCTCCTGGAGCGTGCAACATTGCACGCTCTGCGGCGAGTCGTGCGCAGTGCATTCGTGGACGCGAGCAAAGTGAGACGTTGGTGGGTACGTATCCAGTCTGGACTGGGCCAAGGAGAATTGTCCAGCTCTAATCGAGGACTACAGAAATTATAGTGTTGTGGGATCCGAAGGATGAGAAATTTAAAAATACATTCTGGCGACGACATGTTCGCTCAACGTTCGAATAAAAACTGCGGAGCACTCGTTGTTCTTGAGTTGATGTTTGCTATAACTTGAATAACTTTCTCCATTTGAGCAGTTGCAGATGCGCGGAGCAGAGTTTATGCGCGAACCTAATGGATACCCACCGTTACACGGCTATTTCTAATTTAGTGAAACTGGTGGCATGTTTGTATGACTAGGCCTTATCATTGTGTAATTCATATGAATCCAACAGATAAAAATAAAATAACCCAGCTAAAGCCATGTTAATTATATATTTAAGTAAAGTAGTAAACACATAGCGCAGTAAAAAGTAAACAAACGTTAAAATTGCTTTCCTGACTGCCTACGGATATGAATAATTAGACAGGGATGATGTTGCAGCCGAGAAGCCCACGACCGCTCCATGTTTTGGGTATAAGTGTAACATTTAAATTAGCTTTCTGTGGACCGCGAATCACCTTCACAAGGATTGGAGTGTTGACCGAATGCTGAACCAATTCACCTGGAACAAAATCACAGACCGTATTTTCATTTCATTTCTGTTACAACAAAATATATGTTGACCTCACACCTCCTTGCTTCATCGCTAAAGCAAAGAACTTTCAGTTTCAAAAAAAAAAAGCGTTTTGGTCGGCCTCTACCTAACATCCCTAATATGAACAACCAAATTTAAACGTCCAGACTGCCATCGAATAAAGTAATTTTTCCATGCAACGAAGACACCGGTCGTAGGTGAAGGTGTTGAACTCAGCTTTCAATGGCTTCACCGAACATATCCGGGCCCATTGGCAATAAAGGAGGGTGTCGGACGAGGTGGGACTAATGAGCGGCCGCTCTACAGTTCTCCAGCGTGCGTGACGTTTCGGCTCGCTACAAGCCCTCATCAGCTAGTCTGCGATGACTAGGACGCGGAGAACCACCAGTCCCGCCCTCGGCCTCCCTCTCTCTACCTATCCATATTCTGTAGGATGCCTCCAGTGCCGCTTTCGAGGATCTCTCCATGTATGAGCTCAGCGCCGCTCTTGGCAGGCCTAAATTCTTGAAGAGGCTGTAGAGTGACTTCGCCGGTAGTCCTCTTGCTCCGACTTCCACGGCGAAGAGATCAGTCTTAAATCCGTTTCTCACTATCCGGTCTACTAAATTGCAGTACTTGTTTACTTTGAAGTTGTGGTCCTTCGGTATGTTGCTTTCCCATGGGACTGTAAGTTCGACAAGTACAACATGCTTTGTCGCCATTGAGAATATGAGAATATCCGGTCTGTAAGCTGTGGTGCAGATTTCTGAAGGCATTTGGTAATGCTTCTCATGTGTGTCCATCAGCAATTGCCAGTCCTTTGCTGCTCCCAAAATTGAGGACGGTTTAGTCCTATCTTTAGGCAGCTTCTTCGCTCCGGGTTTTACAAAGTTGACCTTCTTGAAGCCATTGCTCGTTTGCCCTTTTCTGGTCCGTGCAATAGATAGGCTGATAGCCTCTCTGATGATTTGGAGGACTTTATCATGGCGATAGGAATAATGGCCTCGGTCAAGCAGTATTTTGCAACCACATAGCAAATGTTTGGCAGTGCCTATGAACTCCTTACACGTCGGGCATACTTTATTTGTAGATTTCCCCCACCGAACTAGGTTACTCGGGTCAGGCAGAGTAAGTTGGAACGCATTTAGGTAGAACTTAAGCAGTTCAGGGGACCAGTTGTATATTAGGGATTTCCACTTCAATGCAGGGGGGATGCAGAAGTCACCCACAGTTAACCAGTCATTCTGCATTTCTAAGTTCAAGGCGTGCAGTTTGAAACCTTGCTCCATGTCCTCCTGGGCAAAATCTTTCAGTACTTCTTTGTCAGACTTAGCTGTTTCCATACCCAGTCCAGCTCTATTAGTGCGGATACCAACTTGGAATGATTTGTAGAAGTCGCCCTCGCCCTATGAGCATCGCCGTATACCTTCAATGTTGTCTTTAAAAATAAACCAGTTACATATGCTTGTGGCTCCACCGAGCCTGCAGCACACTGGAATGCCCGGTGGAGCCAGTTGTTGGGGTCCCCTCCGCTATAGGTAAGAAAATCATCAGGGACTGCTTGGAGCAGGAACATTGGGCATCCTGGAAACAGACCCAAGGATGTCGCCAGGCAAAAGCCATGATGGAGTAACTACTTCCTAAGAAAACCAAGGCCCTACTTGACATGAGCAAGAAGAAACTTAGAATCACTATCGGTCTCCTCATCAGACACTTGACTCTTAGAGCACATCTATTCAACCTTGGCTTGACCGAGAGCAAGGACTGCCGAATATGTGGCGAAGAACCTGAAAACAGCATACACATCGTTGGTCACTGCCTAGGCCTTGCCGCAAAATGACACAGTTTACTGGGACGACCCTTTCTCGAACCCAGCGATCTGCCCAACTTGAAGGTCAGTGATCTGTATGGACTGGTAAGCAGTACCGGGCTACTAGCAGACCACTGACCCAACCACAAAAGATCTTATAGATCCAGGTGACATCAAGGGCTGGAAACAAGCCCCCACTCCGTTTACTACTACTACATGTGCTTTATTCTGTACAGTGTCTGAGCGCATTGGTGCAAACGGATATTCTTCAGTCTTATGGGAATCCTATGTTAACTATTCCTTTGTCGGGACATCTTTAGTCTCAAAATGAGTAATAGACTCAAATATTCAAAATGCTCAAAATACTCAAAATAACTCAAAATCTCTTATAAAGATCAATGATGCACCTTTCCAGACTTATGAGTGGAGCGCGTATATGATGATAGTTAATCATGAATGGTCTCTAGAGTCGCTTACGTTTGGCAGAATCCTCTGCCGGGCAAGTATGGGTTTGGTGTGCCCCTTTTTATACAAGCGCTGCAGTTGATTGTTTAAAAATATTTAATATTTATTGAAAGAATTTTACATAATCGGGGGCATTACTGCAGACTGTCAAGTCACGTCATGATACAAAAGCCAAATCAAGGCAAATCTTGTAAAAAAAATCAGCGGACAATAATAGTCTCTAATTGTTTAAACCCCTTATTAGAAACCTTGTTTATCCCTTGTTTTTTAGAACCCTTATTAGAGAAGTAAGGTTGGGTTGGAATGCATGTGCAAATAGCCATCACGGGCTGATTGTAACATGTGATGCATGTGCAAGTAAATATTTTAACACATATATTTTAAGTATTATCTTATACTTAAATATTTCAAGAATTATCAACAAGACAGTGAAACAATTTTAGAGTCATGAAATTGTTTCAATTCTCTTGATAACAGCCTGAAATTCAGCTTTATGTCGAACGTTAACTCTGGAAATGCACCCTATCTACTTATAAACATGGCTGGGTAAACAAGTAAATATATTAAAAGTAATAAAAAACACAACTGCTGTTACAAAAGTGAACTACTGTATTTATACATTTTTTGTTACAGTTATTTTATTAAATATTTGTGGTATATGTATTTATCCATATGGATGCATATATATTTTCAGAATGTACTCAATCAGACCTTTCATTTGACGCTAAACACAATATATTTAAGTTAATTTATTGACATTTATAGATTTGAACTATTTACTTAATATATTGACAGTTAACCTACGACACTCGGGATGACATAACGGTTCTAACAATACCAAACACTTCTAAATCGATTGGAGCAATTAGAAGTTATAGTGGAATAAAGAAACGGATAACATACATAAATGAACCCTGAACACATTGCACTCCTTTTTTGTTGGACAGTCGTGTAAAAAGAGGAGTTATAGCTTCTTCAGCTACTGGTGGCTACATCTCTGGCTACATCTCTCCGTCGAATCTAAAACACGACGGTTCAGTTTTAAATTTAATCTTCGAGACAGAGGAACATTGAATTTGACAACATGGGCGGTTTATATATTTAACAAATTGGTTTTCTATAAAAGATGTCCGTCTTAGTGACTCAGAAATATTGTAACAAGGATTTGATGAGGTATGTTAAATGCTGAAATATATTTATGTTTTTAGTTCATCAGTGGTTATTGCGATTTATTTTTGCCAAGATAAAATTCGTGGAATCCTTATGGAGATTTTGCAGAACCCCTAGATTCTGCGGAACCCAGTTTGGGAACACTACTCTAGACACAATGAGTGAGCCGTGAAAACAACGTTATATGACTTACCGATTTGTGTGACGTTTGAAAAATTGTTTGAATTTATTGATCCGAATTCCAGTATTTTATCATCGAGCATTATACCCTGAAAATAAAAGGTATGTCATTTTATTTCATTCATTGGCAAGGACCAATCAAGAGTCAGAGAAAACAGGCAGCAGAAAGATACAATGTCCTAAAAGTAATAGTAACTCTGAAAATTAGTAAAGTATTACTCTGAGAGTGAAAGTAGGCACCATACGTATACAGCCTTTTTGTATCGATAATAATACATGCCTCACACCTATTTAATTATGCCGAAAATTAGATAAACTTAAGTCCTCATAAAACCGCCTATAACAAATATGTCTGAATAACCTTTCACATTGGGTCAACCCAAATAAAAACAGTCTCTAAAATAATAACTGTACGTACGTCTGTCTAAAAAATATCTAAACTAGATTTTTTAAATATTCTTTAGATATCTGTGGAATTTGCATAATGACTACGCACCGGAATGACAAGCAGTGACTAAAGAGTACTATCAAAAAGTTCTCCGCCCACTCCGGGATATAGTTCGGCGAAAAAGAGGAGACCAAAAACTGGAAGTTGCATTATGATAACGCAACATCTCATCCATCGCACCTGATTCAGATTTTCTCGGCGAAACATAGAATTCCAGTCGTTCGCCAAACCTCCTTACTCTGCAAACATGGCTCCTTGCGACCTAGTTGCTTCCGAAATTGATTACACCATTGCAAGGATCCCGTTTTTAGATTAGAGAAAAGACAATGCAGAATGCGACAGCGGAGTTGAACACCATTCCAAAAGAAGCCTTCTGGAAGTGTTTTCGGCAGTGGATGGAACGAAGGACTCAGTGTGTGGAGGAGCAAGAGGGCTACTTTGAAGGAGATTAGGGTTCCGATCCGTCATATAAGTAATATATTTTTCCCGGCCAAAGGTAGGATACTTTTTACAGCCCTCTTATATTGTACCCACAACCTTTAAAAAGACATTACATATCTTGTTACAAGTCACAATTTAGCTATTATAAGGCTAAAACAGGAGACATACACACATGTTTCCAATATTAATAATCGGTTACACAGTACCGTTTTAACAGTAAGTTCAGGATACAACTTCAACTCTATGAGGAGAGTACATTCCCCAGCGCAGATCAGAATTTTATAAATTCTACCGCTAACATCCTACAATGCGGATACCCTGGTCGATATAGATACCCTGGTCGATGCATCATCAGCAGACGCCGGTGCCACCAGACGGCAGTATCGAAAACAACAACCAAATCAAGCGATCACCATTAAGCAAAGTATCTGGGAATTCACAGTAATTCTGCCGCGTACCACTGCTGTGGTATGCGGCAGAATCAGTGTTATCTAATAAAAAATTTGAGAATAGTCAAAACATAAACCATAGTTTGAAATAAATTCAAATTGTATTAAGTATATTAAAAGTGTCACCTTTGTATGTGTGTAGTCATGTGAATAAGATTCAGTATAATAATATCATCGATAATAATTACCAATAATAGAAATGTATTCATCTGATGAAAGAAAAATCAAGTTCTGTTATGTTTGTTTTTGATATTACTGTCATTTATCTCAACTTCGAATTAGTTTCTGGATTTAAATAGGCACTCTTTTGAAGTTTCGCATAAAAGGTTAAACGCTTTTGTCGCTATAAATAAAAAATATTTCGTCTTGATTTATTTAAAGCCGTAGTGTTGCATGCTCATTTTTGATTGGGTTTTTAACAGTCTGATATAACTAGTTTAGATTTTATTAAGGCTGTAGAAAATCAGTTCAAAGGTCATTTTTTTCCATAGAATTCAGCGCCCGAAAATGGGCAACCTGTGCGAAGCGCATGATGTCCACAGATTTTCCCGCAATCATCGCAAAGCTAACCTTTTGGACTAAATAAAACAATGCTCCTCAGTTGCAAACAACCTTAACAGATGACACAAGTGCAATGAGAAAATAGAGACAAAAAATATTTCTTACAGCGGTTTCTGCAGGTGAGCCAGGGCTTACGAAATTAACCTTAGCGATAGGCTTGGGTGTGGTTCGGTTTGACAACGCTATCCCCAGCGGATGTGCTCCTGGGCCGGCCTGACCATTCGTGTACGATGGAGATGCAGCCACTCTTCCGACCTTGAAAATAAACAAATTTTAATTTACTTAACACTTTAACAGCGGAGCACGTACTCATGAAGTGATACAAAATACTCTCTAACTCGCGAATCACGTACTGAGGGTGTGATCGACTTTCATACAGTTTGTTTAAAAATCATGTACTTGGTTCGTTATTCGCGTCGTACCAGCGTGTAGCTTAGTCTTTCGTCTACACATACATATGCGATTCATTAGCATGAATTCATAGCGTGAACAAAAAATAGCGTGAATTCATAGCGCAAACCAAAAAAACCGAAGGTGCCGAGTCTTCAAAGTTTGCGCAGACATTGGAAAGAAGTAACCCCCCCCCCCTATTTGCCTGGGTGCCCAGACGATTGGCAATGCCGCAAGCCACTCAGTATCGCCCGAGGTGTTCACCCAGATTGGATCCGATCCCATCTGGCTGTGACAGGGTTCACAGATTCCTTTCCAAGTTAGTCCCTCTTCGAGAAGGCAACCGGATGGGAGTTGAGTCGACCCAAAATAACAAGCGCGTCATCAGGCCCAAGCTGCACGGAACCGTTAGATACCAAAATAATAAAATACTAGGAGCAATTTGTCTTGCGGGCCAGCAATGTACAAAGAATGAAAATCATTCAACTGTTCACCTGTTGCGATGAAGATGATCCAGACTGAAAGTTAGCAGGATCTATAGAACCGCTTGTTCCTGAGTGCAGAGCGATCAATCCCATTTCTATCTGCTTCATAAGTGCCTTGTGGTCATTTTGTAGGCCTGTAAAAACAACAGCATCATTTACTAGGGTCACTCAAAAAGTTAGTTGCCGTGCTTGAGAAAACAAAACAGGTACGAAATTTACAATAATTTTATTTGTTTACTAAAGTTTATACCATAGAATTAAAATTATAAAACCGCTTTATAGTCAATATAGACACAGTCGGATAGTCAGAAAAACAGAATAGTCAGCAAAGAACACAGAAATGGCAACAAAAGAACCCCTTTTTTAAATTGTCCAAGGCAATGGCTGCAGACTGGCTTTGAGAAAGAGAAACCAATAAATAGGTTGATAGGTAATTTAAGGATTACGAACACTAAGTGCTAAACAATCACAAACCTTTAGGTTCATAAATAATAACATACTGGGCCCGATTGCATTTCTTTGTGAACTAAAAGTGAAATTAGTTCAAGCGAACGAGATAGAGAGATATGTTAGAGTGGAATATGAAACGAACAATCGTCAATAACAACTATCTGTCGAACTTATACTCAACTGAATAAATTTAAACACATTTCGTGTGGTGTTAGATTTGGTGGGTAGTTTTAATGCGAAAAAGTGACAAGCGTTCATTTCACATTTTCTCTAGTGTATTGCCCTGTCTCGTTCACACGAACTAATTTCCGATTTCAGTTCACGAAGAAACGCAATCGAGCCCACTGTCAAGAAAGTGCTTGCAATAAAACATTGTCAAAAAACACTACAGTCGCTAAACATAGAGTCACCGATTTCAGATTTCTAAAGGCATTCAAGTAAACAGTATAGTCTCGATATTGGGAGTCTCAGAATTAGGAGATCTCCATAAATCCGAGCCTCGTTAAAAAAAAAACAATAAAACAGTACTGTACAGCTGTGACACACCGATGGCTATGCTGCACTCGAAGCCGCCATGAGCTACTTGGAACTTCAGCCTGAGGCGGCACCAACCGACATCCAGCTCTTCAGACGGTGGCGTGATATTGCTGCGCGGAAACATTGCAGCAATATCACCAAACAAAAGACTACCCACAGACTTGAGTTAAAATCTTTATTCTGTCAATCTTTATTCTATGATTAACACTTTGTTTTAGTAAAGTTTATGTTTTGACACCTTTATTCTTTTCAACATTGTTTTATTTCTTTTTCCCACGTTAATTTCGATAGTTCGAGGTGGTCCTGGTCCCGTTCACCTTGAACTATTGAGACTCTACTGTTGGGCGTCATATCGACTTGCGAGCGCAGCGCACTGTGAGCGGCTCTGCTCGCATGTCGATACCGGTTTGCTCGAGTCGAGCGGCTCAATCCGTGCCGCCCAATCCCGAGCCGCGCGCTGTCGTTTTTTTAGCTGTGCTCAAAGAGCGCTCAGTCTGTCGTGCGAATTGTGGAGATGGTCATGTGCGCAGTTCATGAGCAGAATGGACGAACGCGAAAAAGCATTGACTCTTATATTGTTGTCTAAGAAAAATAACATACTCTGTGACTAAACACCCACTCATTACAGTAAATTAAAAAGGGAGGATGCTTGGCGTGAAATTGCAGTAAAGTCTTCGATTGTAGAAGTAGAAAGGTGGGGCGGGGCCGGCTCGCAGCGGCTCGTGCGCTCTTGTGAGCCGCTCAATAATGCACCGCTCACAGCGCCCCCCGCTCGCAAGTTAATACGAGGCTTAATACAAAAGGCAAAATAATTCTGTCGATCTGTTTGATATAACCTAATGGCGATGAATATCACATAACTAATTCATTTCAGATCCTTGAAAATGAACAACATTATACAATATGTTACAACATTATACATTATACAATAATATTGATGTTAAATGATATGATGTCATAATGAATAACAATAAGCATGTAAATGTCAAATAAAGGATTAGGAATAGAGAAGTAAGAACAAAGATGAGGTAAGAGTCGATTAGTCAATGAGTTGAATTAATTAGAATCATATTATTTAATAATTTATTATTATTTAATTTAAGTTAAAATAAGCAAACGCAGTTATGTATTGTTAAATAAATAAATAAGGTGTAGTGCGAAGTGCGTGAGGTAGGTTTGGCAAACACCAATAAAGAACAATATTTATAAAGACGACACTGTGGAGGGTTTAAAAGTCGTTGAAAGGCTTGAAGTAGAAAATGTCGTAATGGTGCATGCGGCGAAAGCCATATACTAGTCACTTAAGCCAAAGTCATGAAAAGGGACAGTTTTTGTGTGATCTGCCCGAGATGCAAGAGAAAGCTGTAAAGATATACGTTTTTGTTAACAAACAAAATTAAAAGCGATAATATTTAGAAGCTGGTGTGTGTTTTGATTGCGACTTCTATAAATCTTCTTGCAGTTCTGGTGAATAGTAAATAAATAAAATACAAAAGGACCAGCCAAAAAATTCACCGGCCGGTCGAGTCCATCATAATACTATTATTACACTTCTGGGGGGTGAGCGGTGGATTCCAGACTAACGACCGGCTGTGGTAGGTTTAGGACAGCTATCTTACCATATATGAACGAGCACCTTACCACCCATTCACTCACCCCTTCGAAGCCATAGAATTTGAGATGCTGAAATCGCAGTTTTAGATAACTTTTTAAGAAGGAGTTGATTATTTTCCTGGAGAGACCAAGATCTTTAAAGAGGTTAAACAGAGATTTGGCTTGCAGACCACGTGCGCCAGCTTCCACCGCAGGAAGGTGAACAGTGATGTCGTTGCAAGTGATGGCATTTACGAAATAATGGTAATTATTTAATTTGTACAGTCTTTTGGGATATTTGTTTCCTATGGAACAGTTAATTCTACAATAAGAGCCATCTTCCGAGATAGGGAGTATAGTTATATCTGGACCGAGGGCTGTGCAACAGGATACTTTTCGACGTAGCCACCCCCTTTAGCTAAACATTAGTCGAGGTGTGGCCCAAGTTTTCTATGCCTTTTGCGAGGAATTCCCGTCTAACGTCTGATAACCATTCTTGGGTCACAGCTTTCGCCTTATCATTTGAATAATATTATCGCTTTAAAGTTCTGCTTTCATGGAACCGAAAACATGAAAGTCATAGGTGCAAGATCTGGGCTATGGGTACTCCCACAATTGTCGCTTGAACTTTCTCAGAAAATTGTGTGTTAGGTTTGCCGCGAATGGTCTTGCAATGCAGCACCACTTTGCGATAGCTTGATGCAATATTGAATTTTCACCATACAGCATATTTCGTGCAGCTGCTGGTTAATTTTCAGTGTTTTAAATGATTAGCAAGCAAACTAAAACGCTGCATCAAAGCTGCTTATGTTTAATGATGCAGCAAGCAAACTAAAACGCTGCATCAAAGCTGCTTATGTCTATGCAGTGTATGCAGTATTGCAGTATATGCAGTATTGCCTGGCGAAATTGCAGTATATACAGTATTGCCAATAAAGTATCAACAAAATATCCTTTTATCAAGAGTTTTTATTTAGGAGTACAACTAACTTTTAGACTGCTCCATGTGTAAAGTAGTCCCCCCTTTCCTTCTTCTAGTCTTCCCTTTCATCCTTTCCCCATCCCATGCTAGTCATACCATTCATCCTTTGACTATGACATGTGTAAGTAATTTTCGCCTAAAAAAGTAGTAAATTTCACATTTATATAAACTAAATTAAGTTATAAAAAATAATCATGAAATTATGATACTTCTTATTAAAAATAAAAATCCACAGAAATAATAGAAATAACCAATGTTATAATAGAAATTATATAAAATAGACAAATTAAAACAATAAATACAAATGGAGCTGTCATAGAATTCACCGACTGGAGTCAGGCCAATCATAATATTACACTTCTGGGGGTTAAGCAGTGGACTCCAGACTAACGACCGGCTGTAGTAGGTTTAGCACAACTGTCTTGCCACATGTGAGCGTTCGCCTTACCATTCATTCACTCGCCACTGGGAAATTGCAGTTTTTGATATTTTTTCTAAGAAGTTTTAGGAACAGTTAATTCTACAATATGGGGCATCTTTTGAGATCGGGAGTAAAGAGTTATATCTGGACGGAGGGCTGTGCACCCGAGACTTTCAGGGAATTCATACTGCTAGGAGACTGAATCGAACTCCAGAATCTAAACTGAAGCTTTCTTGATTATTGAGACAATAAATACAAACGGAGCTGCCATGGAATTCACCGACTGGAGTCGGGCCCATCATAATACTAATTTTTTTTACACTTCTGGGGGGTGAGCAGTGGATTCCGGACTTACGAACCGGCTGTGGTAGGTTTAGGACAGCTGTCTTGCCACATGTGAGCGTTCACCTTACCACCCATTCACTCCCCCTTCGAAGCCATAGAATTTGAGATGCGTAAATCGCAGTTTTAGATAATTTTTCTAAGAAAGAGTTGATTATTTTTCTGGATAGGCCAAGATCTTTAAAGAGGTGAAATAGAGATTTAGCTGGCAGGCCACGAGCGCCAACTTCCACCGCGTGAAGGTGAACAGTGAAGCCGTTCCGGGTTACGGCATTTGCAAGATCATGGTATTTATTTAATTATATACTGGGTGTTATTGTGGGTTTTTGTTACGAACCGGGTAACAGCAAGGACTTTGACATAGCGGTAAGTGTACCATCCTTGATCTAAGGCAGCCCTGCAAATTACTGTATTAAAGAACGAATTACAAGACAAAGTACCATTAGTTCCAATGCTTTAAATCCAAAAAAGAAGCTTTGATAGCAGCTTTGGGGACAACATCTATGATATATTGAAAGGTAGCTAAAATGCACTTGCATGTCGTCGTGGGTTCTGTACTTTATAAAGAAAGGGATTTTTGTTATGAAATATTTTCACACACATTGTCTAGAAAAATCAGACAGACAGTAAAGTCCCGCCAATATGGTTCCTTTATTTGTTTTTGTAGGCAACTCAAAAAAATAAGTATATGACCCCACCATCAAAATGGATTTTTGAATAAAAAGTAAAATCAATAAATAAACGGTCGGGTGCAGTCTCCTGTAAATTAAGTATGTTAGTTGGGGAGCCAGCGACAAAAAAAGTGCGAGAGTTTTGTAAAAGCTGATATTTTTAGATCAGACAGTAATTTGACCACAGAATGTAGAGTAGAGTCAGCAGGCCAGATACCGGGACACCTGGCGCTAGCGTACTAGGAAAGGTGTAGTTTTAATTAGTACCCCCAAAGTGTTTTGGAAAAGCTGAAAATTCATCAGTGGAGGAAATAAAGAACTGGAAACAAATGGTAAGACTGCTTAACAATATAATGCATAGTGTCCGCATTACTCCATACATGTCACAAAATTGAAATCCCTGCAAATACATCGGTACGTATTTGTCGGTAACTATTACACATCAATCTAACGTGCCGCGAAGTATAATGGACTCCATTTTTGTGACATGTGTTCTATTGTTAAGCAGTCTGACCATTCGTTTCAAGTTCTGTGTTGCATCCACTGTCTACTGATGAATTTTCAGCTTTTCCAAAACACTTTGGGGGTACTAATTAAAATTACACCTTTCCTAGTACGCCAGCGCCAGGTGTCCTGGAGTCTGGCCTGCTGACTCTACCCCAGTATTCTATGGTCAAAATACTGTTTTATCTGAAAATATCAGCTTTTACAAAACTCATATACTTTTTTGTTGCTGTCTCTTAGACTATGTGTTTGTCGATCCGATTATAATGTATATTTCTACTGGTATGGCCAAAGTTGGCAAAAATTATTAATAATATTATATTTCTAATCATTACAACAAAACTAAAACTTAAATTTTAATACATCGCAAACTGCGTTTCGTCACTCACATGTCATGCAGGTGTTCAAAATCACTGAAGTCGCCAAATTTAAGGTCTCCGTGACCCAGCACAAGGTACGAGGAGCGAAGCGATAATAGGTCGGCTACGGTTAATGTTTCACTGCATCAATTATCAAGACTTTTTTGGTGGCTTATTATACCTTAACAACTCTAGAATAATTTCTAAAAATAGATTAAACTTGAGAAAATTGCATTTAAAAGTTGTTTTAAAAATTGTTAGGACTGTGACATTGTTAGGTTAGGACAGTGATGATTTGTATGCAATTCGACAGTTAGTGGGCGCCATCGCAAGGGCGAAATAATTTCAATGAATATGTGGAAAATCAATATTTTATTTATCCGCTTGTGGTACCTGCCCCGCGCGGCCTTATGCTGTTGATGCGACTCGCGCGCAGATCGGTTTTTGGCGGCCGAAGCGCGGTACGCCATCTGGCACTTAGAGGCTAATTATGACTCACTCTGTGGAATTAGACCATACTTATGTTTATATGTTTTGTCCATGAATGAATGAGACATATTTGATATTAGTGTGAAGGCATAGATAAAAAATAAAACAGTTCAGAACCAACAACTTTGAAAAAATAGACCTCAATGTATACAATGATTTTTAATTTAAAAATTAAGGGCTAGACTATGTTTTTGATGTTTTATATGAGTTAATAGACTCAATATCCAGCAGAAAAAAGCAAAACAAACCTTCCATAGTACAAAAATATTTATTCACAAGATTGTATAGCCAATACAATATTTTGTCAGCATTGCGGTTTTCCCGCTTTATTTTTTTCTATCGCGTCTGAAATGTTTGTTAGGTTGGCGTACATGGTAATGAAGCTTATGTTAGTTGGAAAAGGATAGAACTCGTTCCTTACGACTATTTGTACGAGAAAAAGCATGACAGAAGGATGAATGCCGCTTCGCGGACAATTCAAACCTTGGTTACGAAAGTAACCACAGTGCTTTTACGGATATTTTGTTTTGGTTACGATCGTAACCAAAGTGCTTCAAGCGGTTTTATTAGGTTTTAGGCTTCCTGGTAATTATTTTGAGGTGAAATGCACTGTCCGTTGTGTCTACGACACAGAAAGGGCCCAGCCGCAAGTCTTCATTGATTAAAAAAAATAATACAAAAATCGCAACTCACATATAATTCGATGTCTGGCATGCCTCACTTGATACACGTCAATATCGCTTCTCGGGAAACCGTCTCTGTCGACCAGATCTTCGCTCAGACCAACGTTATTCGTCTCCAAAACGGCGGACAGCTGCTTTATCTCCTCTTCAATCTTGTCCTTTTCGTCCATCAACTTCAGCATTTGATCCCTGGCAGGTCCATCCATGTTTACAACCACCATGTTCGCAACAAACGACTCCCAAATTTCGCAACAATTTGAGATTTTATAACCTCAAAATCGCGGCACAAACAAAAACACAAAATTGAACTGTCATCGTTGCTTTCTGTAGTCTATGCCACTGATCATATAAATGTCTGTGCGACCAGCGACGTAGAAATAGTGTAGTGACATTGATCATAATCAAATTACCAGGGATCATATCAATATCATTTCAGGGAAGGACCCAAGTGACATTGATATGCTAAATAAAAATATCGTCATAACCGAATCCTGATCCTGAGCATTCGCTTGACGCTGACGAAACACTAAAATGACTAATCAATATATCCAAACTTAAATATGTTAATAAATATGTAAGCACCTAATTTTGTGAGTAGACATTATGTCTTGATAATACAATTACTGAAGTTAGTCTATTTAAGCATAGTATAATACACACACAAGTGGTTTTACTGCACGGGTATTTTTTTAGGGGATGAATCAGTATAACAAAAAAAGCAACTTTTGATATTTTTTTGGGGAAATACTAAAAAATTTTATTTTTCTTTAAGTTTTTTGTTCTTTTTATTTAAAAAATTGAAGAAATTGACTAGTAAATAAAGGCTTGAGAAGCGTTTGAGCGCGTTGCGCCATCTAGCGGCGGGTAGTATAGCGTATATAAACAATATTAGCGACATTTTACGTACCGCTAGATAGCTCTTCGTGATCACAGTTTTTCATTCTTTAACACATGTTTTTTAGTTTTTTTCAACGTTTTTTTTATCAAAAGTTGCTTTTTTCGTTGTACTGAGTCACCTACTAAAAAAATGCCCGTGCAGTAAAAACACCCCATATAAGAGGAGAACGTTGTGATCGATAAATTACTGGATATTTTCTTATAAAATCAAATACCTAGGAAACGATAGCAAGATATTTTAATTGATAAATGTTTTGTTCAGTACATGATTTTTACAAGACGCCCAGTGGGATGTGCTTAAATACATTTTTAATAAATATACAGTCGAAGTAATAACACGAATAGTCCACGCACCAATTTCGAACAGAAAAGGTAGTAGAACACTACCGGTCTCAACACCATTCGTGAAATCGAACAGATTCCGGATCACAACGCATCGCGTCCCAATGGCGCCTCTTTTTCTATAATCGACAACTGCTCTAGGCGTTTCTCGACATCTCCCTTGGCCGCAGCTGCTCCACCTGCTATACATCACTTCTCCCTCACAACATCGTGTTTATATCTCTTCTATCGCTCGGATTATCGTTTATTTTTACGTAATTACGGATCTAGGCGTTCGATTAACTAGCTTCGTTTTCGTTCTGGTACCTTTTAATAACTACCTAATGATACCTTTATAATAAGTCCCTAATGATATTAATGCTAACATTGTTTACTAACCAAAACATTAAAAAGAATTATATTGACCTAAATAAAAACGCTGTTAAAATGACGGTTTTGTACCTTCGATCGGCCTCTAATGGTAGAATGAAGGCATCCATAGAACATAGAGCGACCAAAAACAAAAATGAAACGTTGATTCGGAGAGATTTCTATTGGTTGATTTTTATATGAAGATTAACGGGCATGCGCGTGGCGCGAAATGCTTGCGGAATGCGGGTTAGCGTCAGTGTTGCCAACTGGACGATATGTCGCCATTTAGGCTACCTCGAATGGTTTATCGGCGACCAAAAAATACCAAAAACCGCCTGTCGCCGATGTAGGATACAAAAGTTGTTTGATTTTAATTTGTACGGTGGCAACGATTTTACTTATTTCTAAGATAATGGTGCCGAACGTATAGGTAACTTGTAATAGTTTTACATAAATAATTTCCCCTTTGGTTAACCTAAAATTGTTATGGTTTAGTTTAATGCCTGCTCCACACATTGACCAGCGTTGGCCGCATCGCCTATCTCTCTCTCGCTCTTTCCCATATATTTTTCTGACATCACAGTGGTACCGACTCGCTTCCACCTTAGCAATATTTGCCAACATTCGCCAACGTGTGGAGTGGGCCTAATATTATGAATTTGATTTCTGCAATGTAAGGATGTAATTGATTTTTGCAAACTTTCAGTGTAAAAGTTTAAAGTAGTTATGAAAATTTGTTTTTTGCATAATGTAGTTATGATAGGTCATATTACATTATACATATTACATTGGTCATATTACATTGTACATTTATTTATGGTTCGTGGTATCATGTTCACAAATATAGTAGCTGTATACAAAATAGTAACCTCGGTATCTACTAGGTAATTTTGTTCTATTTTATCGTACAATCTTATTCCAACCAATGTTTATTTTATGTTTTAATCTTGGTAATTTAAAAAAAAATATCTGTAACGGCCTAGAATGTTTTGAATTATTTGATTTAAACCTATGTTCTGCAATCCTTTTCATTGGCAAAAAAAGGCTTTTTAAAAACGGCTACATTAGGCTATCGTTTATGACATCGGCGACTATTCAAGTGGAGCACTTGGCAACACTGGTTAGCGACATCAAAGCCCATTGTCAAAGCCACGCTGATCAGCCATTGCGCCGAGCACGCGCCGAGCAGCATCGTGACATCTTTCGCTCGCGCATTATTTGCTTTGAATGCGTCTTCAATTCGACTGAACTCCGAACTGAACGACTGATTCGAGCGAACACGCCGTTCGCTGAAAACTGGCGCACAAAGTCGGCGTATCGTTGTTTTTTGAACTTCACGAAGAATTGCGTCGCCTGCATACTTCAAAGAAAATATCCTCCTATTCTCCATATCCTAAAGCGGCCCCTCGTCTATTCAGTTTTGCAAGCCTTACGTGATAGCCGCCACGAAGTGAAGAATTAAATGTATAACCCAATCCTAGTAACCTACAAATCCATGGTAATCAAAATAAAACTCGGATACAACTTACTGCTGCTATCGCTCTGACTGGCCGGATTCGCTGTTAATCGAATTGTCGAGATATTCGCTGGTTTTAAAGATTCATTCGGAATTTTACTTGAAAATAGGGTTGTTTGCTAGAAAATACTTCATTCTTCTTTGGATTGCGATACAAATGATTATTTGGTTTTAGCGAAAGGCCAGCTTTCACATTCTTTTTTTTCGTTATTAAATTTTGTTATCCTAGCGATTCATATGCAATATTGATTGATAAGTTATGTTGCAAAACAGTCTGATTTATGGAAATTTTTGTTCTGTTCGCTTTTTCCTATAGTAGATCTTATGATAGGCATCATTCAATTGCTGTTAGTTAGAATTATTTGGTTTGTTGTGTAAATCAATGTATTGCTATAAGTTATACGAACGGTTATAGACGTAATACTTATTAATGTTAAAAAGGCTATAGATGTAATAATTATAATGTCATTTATTCTTTTCGCCATTCCCTATTTTGATACAATATTGGTTCGCCGTTCCCTATTTTGATACAATATTGGTTATGATATCCGTGATTCAATCACTCTGTTGGTTAAAATTATTTGGTTCTGTAAATCAGTGTATTGCTAAAAGTATCACGAAGATTATAGACGTAAGACTCGTTCTGCTCACTGTTTGATTGATTCAGATTTAGTCACAATGTTGGTTCAGTAGAGATTATAAACTGCATTCTTGTATTAACATGCACTAATGTCATATTTATTCATTTCGCCGTTCCCTATTTGGATACAATATTGGTTATATCCGTGATTCAATCACTCTGTTGGTCAAAATTATTTGGTTCTGTAAATCAGTGTATTGCTAAAAGTATCACGAAGATTATAGACGTAAGACTCGTTCTGCTCACTGTTTGATTGATTCAGATTTAGTCACAATGTTGGTTCAGTAGAGATTATAAACTGCACTCTTGTATTAACATGCACTAATGTCATATTTATTCATTTCGCCGTTCCCTATTTTGATACAATATTGGTTATATCCGTGATTCAATCACTCTGTTGGTTAAAATTATTTGGTTCTGTAAATCAGTGTATTGCTAAAAGTATCACGAAGATTATAGACGTAAGACTCGTTCTGCTCACTGTTTGATTGATTCAGATTTAGTCACAATGTTGGTTCAGTAGAGATTATAAACTGCATTCTTGTATTAACATGCACTAATGTCATATTTATTCATTTCGCCGTTCCCTATTTTGATACAATATTGGTTATATCCGTGATTCAATCACTCTGTTGGTTAAAATTATTTGGTTCTGTAAATCAGTGTATTGCTAAAAGTATCACGAAGATTATAGACGTAAGACTCGTTCTGCTCACTGTTTGATTGATTCAGATTTAGTCACAATGTTGGTTCAGTAGAGATTATAAACTGCATTCTTGTATTAACATGCACTAATGTCATATTTATTCATTTCGCCGTTCCCTATTTTGATACAATATTGGTTATATCCGTGATTCAATCACTCTGTTGGTTAAAATTATTTGGTTCTGTAAATCAGTGTATTGCTAAAAGTATCACGAAGATTATAGACGTAAGACTCGTTCTGCTCACTGTTTGATTGATTCAGATTTAGTCACAATGTTGGTTCAGTAGAGATTATAAACTGCATTCTTGTATTAACATGCACTAATGTCATTTATTCATTTCGCCGTTCCCTATTTTGATACAATATTGGTTATATCCGTGATTCAATCACTCTGTTGGTCAAAATTATTTGGTTCTGTAAATCAGTGTATTGCTAAAAGTATCACGAAGATTATAGACGTAAGACTCGTTCTGCTCACTGTTTGATTGATACAGATTTAGTCACAATGTTGGTTCAGTAGAGATTATAAACTGCATTCTTGTATTAACATGCACTAATGTCATATTTATTCATTTCGCCGTTCCCTATTTTGATACAATATTGGTTATATCCGTGATTCAATCACTCTGTTGGTCAAAATTATTTGGTTCTGTAAATCAGTGTATTGCTAAAAGTATCACGAAGATTATAGACGTAAGACTCGTTCTGCTCACTGTTTGATTGATACAGATTTAGTCACAATGTTGGTTCAGTAGAGATTATAAACTGCATTCTTGTATTAACATGCACTAATGTCATATTTATTCATTTCGCCGTTCCCTATTTTGATGCAATATTGGTTATGATATCCGTGATTCAATCTCGTTGTTAAAATTATTTGGTTATGTAAATCGACGTTTTGCTAAAAGTAGCACCAATGTCATGTTTATTTGTTTCGCCGTTCCCTATTTTGATATTATATTATTTATGATACCCAGAATTCAATCACTCTGCTGGGTAAAATTATTTGTTTCTGTAAATCAATGTATGCACGAAATGTTATAGACGTAATACTCGTTCTGCTCGCTGTTCGTTTGATTCAGATTGGCTCCATAGAGATTATAAACCGCATTCACATTTTGAAAACCTCACCGATGCCATTTATTCCATTCGCTGTTCCCTATTTTGATACAATATTGGTTATGATATCCCTGATTCAATCCCTCCGTTGGTTAAAATTATTTGGTTCCGTAAATCAATGTATTGCTAAAAGTATCACGAAAGGTTATAGATGTAAGACTCATTATACTTGCTGTTCGATTGATTCAGATTTAGTAATGTTGGTTCCGTAGAGATTATAAATCGCATTTACATTTTGAAAAGCGCACCAATGTCATATTTATTCCTTTCGCCGTTCCCTGTTTCATACAATATTGGTTATGATATCCGTGATTCAATCATTCCGTTGGTTAAATTTATTTGGTTCTGTGAATCAGTGTATTGCTAAAAGTATCACAAAAGGTTATAGTCGTTAGACTCATTCTGCTTGCTGTTCGATGATTCAAATTTAGTCGCAATGTTGGTTCCGTAGAAACTATAAACCGCATTCACATTTTGAAATGCACACCAATGTCATTTATTCGTTTTGTAGTTCTCTATTTTGACACAATATTGGTTACGATATCTGTGATTCAATCACTCTGCTAATTAAAATTATTTGGTTCTGTAAATCAGTGTATTGTTAAAAGTATTACGAAAGGTTATGTGTTAGTTCTGAGTTCCGCGGACTCCTACATGAACGTTCTGCAGGCTGTACTCGCGCACAGTCTGCAGACTGTCCTCATGTGGGCTTCTTCCGTCGACGCCTCCGCCTCGTCCATTTCGCTTGCTCCTGCCGGCTCCCACTCCTGGAAGGAAATATTTAACCATTAGATTAGAAAACCATTCGGCTGCCTACTATTTTGTAGTAATGTTACTTACGCAGTCCAACTCGTCCTGCCGATAAGGCGACGCGATTATGTTCCGCCGCTGCGGCGAGATGGCTCCGTCCTGCCGCTGCGGTGAGCTGACTTCCATAATTACCTCGAGCATTTCCTGCCAATCGTCAAAAATAGCTTAGCTATTATCGAACTCGCGGGCGCTTAGCCTTATCGAAAACGTTCTTACGGTAAATGTTACTCTCGGCGGTTCCCGATCCCGCTGCATCGACGATCCGTCCGCCCGCTCTCGCCGCTGAGGATTCCGAGGCTCCGGTTTTCGATGCAACGGAGTCGTTATTTCCTGTAAGATGATGAGTGGCACAATAGTAAAACTCAAAATAGTAGAAAAGTATTTAAAAAACTGCATGTAGTTTAAAAAAAACTTACGGATTTTGAAGTGCATTGCATGCCAGACGGCCCTGCCACCGGCTCCCGTTGCGAAGGTGTTCGGATACACTGTAAAATAGTTTCAGTACATTAGTCATTCCTTAGTTTTATTTGTTGGCAACCTGACGGTGTGAAAAAGTGAATTAACGCTAAACGACATAAGAAATTTTTAGTGTAATTCATTACACTAAAAAATCAATACTCTCAGCTTCAGCGGTCCCGCGAAGACCGACTATACTCGACCACCCTTCGATACTGACCACTATCTCTTCTAAATCAGTGATCTTCGGCTCCTTCGGTGCCCTCCCTCCTGTCTTCTGCTGCTCCTTCTTCACCTTACGCAGCTTCAGCTTTGTTTTTCGTGCCAGCAATTTATACGTCTGAAAGTTTAACAACTGATTTTAAAGAAAAATTGTTAGAAAATATTTCGTATAAAAACACAGGTACCATACCTCAAACCAATCTTTCTGGGTTTTCTTAACCCCCATTACGTATAAACTCTCCGTCACCTCAGCCCACAGTTGCCGATGAAGGTGTAACATTGAGTTTCCTATAAATAAAAATATATAATGAACAATAAAGAGGTTATGAAATTTTGAGGTTATAAAATTATGAACAGCGACTTGGTATTTAAAAATCGGCTTTTGAGGCATGCCGTAAGATTAACAGCAGTAGCGTTACAATACTGATTCGACTGAACTTTTAGAAGTGCTCAAAGCATCATCGCTGTTCATAAATTGGATCCACGCACACCTACAAACAATGATAACCGGTACGTACCGTTCACCATTTCGGGGATACGCAAAATAGCTTCGAGCAAGCAACGTTGTTGTTCCTTCGTCATCCTCTGATTTTTTTCGTTTTCCTGCGTGGCCATGGCGAGAACAAAAACTTTAAAATAAGACGACAAACGAGCACCACTTCGGTGTTTGACGTTTCTTCTTTTTTTATGTGACAAAGCGCGGGTGGAGGACCATCCGCCGCGGAGACGTCCCTATTTTCCATAGACAAACACCACGTCAAGCATATAAGGTCACGTTCTAAATCGCAATCGCAAACATTTTAGGGCATGCTTTTGTTCAGGTTAGTTTTAGGTTGCCCTTATTTTAATACGAAAAGAACCGCAATCGGCCCAATGTGGTCTTTAGGATCTGCATTGAGCTTGTTCAACAGGTTTTTTACCACTCTTGTGCCTAACGGCTCATTGCTAGTTACCTGCGATTTGCCACAGTAAATATCAAAGGCGTAACAGTAGCCATCAGCACTAGCAAGCATCCAATTTTTGTATCCATCCAAAGCGTACTGGCTTACCTTGAATGAATTGTTTCGATGGATGACGACCAAAGTATTTTACCATTGATTCGTCTATTGACAGATTCGTATGAAACACCCCCATTGCATAAATTTCTTCATTAGGATATCGGCAAGGGGCCGTACCTTGAACATTTTATCTGGTGTTTCGGCAGCAACAGCAATGTCACAGAAATGTAAAATCTTCTTGATATCTAATAATCTGTTTTTGGTCATTGCCCTAGAAACAATAGGCAGGTTGCAATCCTCATCTAAAGACCGAGTTCCGATAAACGTTCTGGAGGCAAAGTGTGATAACCAGATAGAACGATAATGCCCAAAAACGTTTTCAGTTCTTCAACAGTAATGTCCAAATCATGCTTATTTTTTTGTGATGCATACAATTTTGAATATTAAACGATCATATCCTTTACTTCCTGATCAATACATTTTTCAAAAATTGTAACAGGATTTTTATTTTTTAAATCAGTAACTAAAGTACGGGCCAAAGGAACGTTCCAGTGAGGCAATAAATCATTAGGCCGGCCCCGCCCCTTTTACTACATGCTTGTAGGGATGCGTGTCGCAACCTTTGCAGATTATCAATGGTGTTATTTATAATAATAACTGGTTATGTTAGTTTTAAACTCATTCTTAGGAAAAAAACACAAATACCGATTATCGTAAAAATATTATATTATATGGAAATAAATATAAAGACGAGTGGGTCGCCATTTTGGATGTCGCTGTGTGTGTGTATCGCCATTTTGAATCAGGTGAGTGTGGCAGCGTTTCCCAAACTGTTGGGATAGAAATACCATTAGGTACAATTATTGAAAGGGTTATGAAATTGAAAATGTAAAGATACCTACATACGCATCGTTGTGGTTATTGGTGGCATTTTGTCTGTGGCATGCTCAGGTCCAGATTAGCTTGTTTAAAACTGTGAAAAATACTATTGTTATTAAATAATTCTAACATTTTAGTTTTATTTTATAATGTGGGTTTTACATACAATCATTGACAAGTGGCGTCATTTCAGTGGCCGGCCCAAGTCCAGGGGCGGAGTTCTAGTCCAAAACTGAAAATGTATAAAAATATATATATATACATACATACATACAAACAAACATACATACATAGTCAATAAATGGAACTGTTTTTAATGTGATTTTTACGTACGATCATCTTCGTCGTCGCTTGACATCGACGGTGCAGCTGGCCGAAACCATGCACATGTATTTGCCGACCTACCCGTCGAGGTACTTGGGCCGTTCTCTGCATGCACTGCATTGCATGCAGAGCAGTCTTGCCGTAGTGGTGCGGTACCGAGGTCAGGGGTGTCTAGCCATAGATCTGGTTCGGACGGTGGTGGTGTTAATGGCTCCATGTCTGTGATGTTTTCCGCTAGTAGTTGCATTTGTATAAGTAATTCTTCGTATTCGGTCATACGATCATTATTTCGTTCTCCAGTATGATGACCTGTATACAATGCTGAGGCCATTTTACTAAATTCTACTAGCGCATCTTTTCCACTAGCGTTGCAGGACTTCCAAAACATATATCGGGCAAGATTGCCCTGCAAATGTCTGCTACTCCGGCCCTCCGTTCTGATGCTTTCTTTAGCGTGGCGCCATGAGGACTCAATGGAGTTACTATGAGCACCTGTAATGGGGTCCTTATAATGCTTGCTGTGGTTCACAGTTAGATGATGGTATCCATATTCCTCAAGTTTGTCGTAGGCTCTCCAGCAGTCACTTATGATGGTCGTGCCAGGCAGAATCCAAAATTTGATCACTGATATCAAAATTACTGCGCTGCGGCAAGGTACTACTATCAAGAATATACGGCCTGTCCGTCTCTCAATGCCGCCGAATACCCATGCGCCTTCGACAAGGTGTCCCCGGTGATACTTTCTTTTATCGAATTTAGACTCGTCGATTTCGACGATTCGCCCGGGGCCACCCAAACCTTGTGCTATTTTTAATCATTCCATCTATGACCACTTCTCGGCAGTAAGATGACCAATCTACTGCTGTATGTATGGCGATTCCGAGCTCTGATATCATTTTTAACTGGAGCGTTGTTCGGTCAGTCCACAACTTGATAAGATATAAAATTTGCCAAATATTTATTTTTGTCGCCTCAAAGAAAGTGTATTTACGCAGTGATTGTCTAGATGTGCATTTGGTTTTTTTCTTTCTATTCTGTTTATCAATGACGCCATTGCAACGCCAATATGCACCATCAACTTTGTATGTAGACGCGCATAAGGTCATTTTTGGATGATTACAATATTCATTCGCGCAATATGGACCATTATCTGCAGCCGGTAACAACCCCAACGTCCGAGCCATTTCTACAGTGTAAGACACAGGCCGGTCTTCTAGTTTGGCCAGAGCCCGCAAGGTGTATTTGTCCATCTTAATTAACACAATGTCCATTACATTAATATTTATAATGAAAAGTTTGAGAAACAGTGGTATTGTAAAGTCATGCATTTCGGAAGCTTTCTTAGAGAAAACAATTTAAAAGTACTAGATTTGATAATTGTAATGCTAAATGCAATAAAAAATCCTTGGACGCACTATTTGTATTATTAAACTATTTAAGTATTATTATTTAACTAAGTATTTATTAAAACACTGTCTCGTAAAACGAGCGTCCAATAGACCTTAATGTGGAATACCCTCATGCTATTAATATGCAAATTACTCACTTTTATGGTGGTTTAAGATGAAACACGTTTTTTTGTCGACTTCTCCGTTACGAGTTCGAAAAAAAGAGGGTGCTATGAGTGATGTCTCTCAACGATAATTAATGTCATCGATGTTTTCGATAAATAAATACCATTATTTAAGAAAACATCGAAAAACTCAAATTTCTTTGCAATAACGGTGACATTGTTACTCGAATGTGCAGCTTTCCTTTTTAAACGTTTATTTCCGTAATATTTTATGTCGTCAATACCTACACAAAGTGTTTGTGTAAATCGGAAATAAATTCGCCTGCGGTGTTAGTTTCATATTTAACTAATTTCGTTTGTTTCAGTCAACCTTTTGACATCAATACGCAAAGTCATTGTTAAAAACCTCCAAATAAAGGCCTATTGTTTCGTATTATTGTTAAGACATGTTCTCATTAATAGCGCCGCAGGCGTTTTTTTTTTTCGAATTTCGCGCGAAATTCTTTAAAAAAAATCGCCTGCGGTGTTACTGTCATATTTAAGAAATGTCGTTGGTTTCAGTCAACCGTTTGACATCAATACGCAAAGTCATTGTTAAAAACCTCCAAATAAAGGCCTATTGTTTCGTATTATTGTTAAGACATGCTATCATTAATAGCGCCGCAGGCGATTTTTTTTTTAAGAATTTCGCGCGAAATTCGAAAAAAAAAAATCGCCTGCGGTGTTACTGTCATATTTAAGAAATGTCGTTGGTTTCAGTCAACCGTTTGACATCAATTGATGACATCAAATGACGCAATGACTGCGGTGTTAGTTTTATATTTAAAAAAGTGACGTTCGTTTGTGTCAACTTTTTGTCATCAAATAACAGTTATTGATAAAAACCTCAAAAATAGTTTTTTGAATATCGCAGATACCTTTTTCACCGCCCATTTCTCCAACTTATTGCGTCATTGCAAAAACTTTGCAAAATGTCATCTGTTTTGTAATGTAGCTAATTGTTATCGATAAGAAAGACCGCGCATAATTGTTTTTTTTAATTGGCAACATTTTGCTTTTGACATGACTGTGTGTTGTCCCTATATACGTATATTGGCCCTGCATACGCATACACGCATATGTCCGTGTATCCGTGTAGCGGCCTTGCATCGTACGGCCGCGCCGCGCTAGTTTTTTGACATAAAACTTTGAAACTTAAAGTGCCTATATCTCGCTTATTTATTGAGAGCGACAAAAGATTATTGCAGATTCGGAATCAGCGTAGTGAATATAGTCGGGTGAAGTTTAAAAATCAAGAATCCAGGAGAGGTTCCTATACTGCAGTTATACCAATTTTGTTATCCTAGCGATTCATATGCAATATTGATTGATAAGTTATGTTGCAAAACAGTCTGATTTATGGAAATTTTTGTTCTGTTGGCTTTTTCCTATAGTGGATCTTATGATAGGCATCATTCAATTGCTGTTAGTTAGAATTATTTGGTTTGTTGTGTAAATCAATGTATTGCTATAAGTTATACGAACGGTTATAGACGTAATACTTATTAATGTTAAAAAGGCTATAGATGTAATAATTATAATGTCATTTATTCCTTTTGCCATTCCCTATTTTGATACAATATTGGTTCGCCGTTCCCTATTTTGATACAATATTGGTTATGATATCCGTGATTCAATCACTCTGTTGGTTAAAATTATTTGGTTCTGTAAATCAGCGTATTGCTAAAAGTATCACGAAAGATTATAGACGTAATACTCGTTCTGCTCACTGTTTGATTGATTCAGATTTAGTCACAATGTTGGTTCAGTAGAGATTATAAACTGCATTCTTGTATTAACATGCACTAATGTCATATTTATTCATTTCGCCGTTCCCTATTTTGATGCAATATTGGTTATGATATCCGTGATTCAATCTCGTTGTTAAAATTATTTGGTTATGTAAATCGACGTTTTGCTAAAAGTAGCACCAATGTCATGTTTATTTGTTTCGCCGTTCCCTATTTTGATATTATATTATTTATGATACCCAGAATTCAATCACTCTGCTGGGTAAAATTATTTGTTTCTGTAAATCAATGTATGCACGAAATGTTATAGACGTAATACTCGTTCTGCTCGCTGTTCGTTTGATTCAGATTGGCTCCATAGAGATTATAAACCGCATTCACATTTTGAAAACCTCACCGATGCCATTTATTCCATTCGCTGTTCCCTATTTTGATACAATATTGGTTATGATATCCCTGATTCAATCACTCCGTTGGTTAAAATTATTTGGTTCCGTAAATCAATGTATTGCTAAAAGTATCACGAAAGGTTATAGATGTAAGACTCATTATACTTGCTGTTCGATTGATTCAGATTTAGTAATGTTGGTTCCGTAGAGATTATAAACCGCATTTACATTTTGAAAAGCGCACCAATGTCATATTTATTCCTTTCGCCGTTCCCTGTTTCATACAATATTGGTTATGATATCCGTGATTCAATCATTCCGTTGGTTAAATTTATTTGGTTCTGTGAATCAGTGTATTGCTAAAAGTATCACAAAAGGTTATAGTCGTTAGACTCATTCTGCTTGCTGTTCGATGATTCAAATTTAGTCGCAATGTTGGTTCCGTAGAAACTATAAACCGCATTCACATTTTGAAATGCACACCAATGTCATTTATTCGTTTTGTAGTTCTCTATTTTGACACAATATTGGTTACGATATCTGTGATTCAATCACTCTGCTAATTAAAATTATTTGGTTCTGTAAATCAGTGTATTGTTAAAAGTATTACGAAAGGTTATGTGTTAGTTCTGAGTTCCGCGGACTCCTACATGAACGTTCTGCAGGCTGTACTCGCGCACAGTCTGCAGACTGTCCTCATGTGGGCTTCTTCCGTCGACGCCTCCGCCTCGTCCATTTCGCTTGCTCCTGCCGGCTCCCACTCCTGGAAGGAAATATTTAACCATTAGATTAGAAAACCATTCGGCTGCCTACTATTTTGTAGTAATGTTACTTACGCAGTCCAACTCGTCCTGCCGATAAGGCGACGCGATTATGTTCCGCCGCTGCGGCGAGATGGCTCCGTCCTGCCGCTGCGGTGAGCTGACTTCCATAATTACCTCGAGCATTTCCTGCCAATCGTCAAAAATAGCTTAGCTATTATCGAACTCGCGGGCGCTTAGCCTTATCGAAAACGTTCTTACGGTAAATGTTACTCTCGGCGGTTCCCGATCCCGCTGCATCGACGATCCGTCCGCCCGCTCTCGCCGCTGAGGATTCCGAGGCTCCGGTTTTCGATGCAACGGAGTCGTTATTTCCTGTAAGATGATGAGTGGCACAATAGTAAAACTCAAAATAGTAGAAAAGTATTTAAAAAACTGCATGTAGTTTAAAAAAAACTTACGGATTTTGAAGTGCATTGCATGCCAGACGGCCCTGCCACCGGCTCCCGTTGCGAAGGTGTTCGGATACACTGTAAAATAGTTTCAGTACATTAGTCATTCCTTAGTTTTATTTGTTGGCAACCTGACGGTGTGAAAAAGTGAATTAACGCTAAACGACATAAGAAATTTTTAGTGTAATTCATTACACTAAAAAATCAATACTCTCAGCTTCAGCGGTCCCGCGAAGACCGACTATACTCGACCACCCTTCGATACTGACCACTATCTCTTCTAAATCAGTGATCTTCGGCTCCTTCGGTGCCCTCCCTCCTGTCTTCTGCTGCTCCTTCTTCACCTTACGCAGCTTCAGCTTTGTTTTTCGTGCCAGCAATTTATACGTCTGAAAGTTTAACAACTGATTTTAAAGAAAAATTGTTAGAAAATATTTCGTATAAAAACACAGGTACCATACCTCAAACCAATCTTTCTGGGTTTTCTTAACCCCCATTACGTATAAACTCTCCGTCACCTCAGCCCACAGTTGCCGATGAAGGTGTAACATCGAGTTTCCTATAAATAAAAATATATAATGAACAATAAAGAGGTTATGAAATTTTGAGGTTATAAAATTATGAACAGCGACTTGGTATTTAAAAATCGGCTTTTGAGGCATGCCGTAAGATTAACAGCAGTAGCGTTACAATACTGATTCGACTGAACTTTTAGAAGTGCTCAAAGCATCATCGCTGTTCATAAATTGGATCCACGCACACCTACAAACAATGATAACCGGTACGTACCGTTCACCATTTCGGGGATACGCAAAATAGCTTCGAGCAAGCAACGTTGTTGTTCCTTCGTCATCCTCTGATTTTTTTCGTTTTCCTGCGTGGCCATGGCGAGAACAAAAACTTTAAAATAAGACGACAAACGAGCACCACTTCGGTGTTTGACGTTTCTTCTTTTTTTATGTGACAAAGCGCGGGTGGAGGACCATCCGCCGCGGAGACGTCCCTATTTTCCATAGACAAACACCACGTCAAGCATATAAGGTCACGTTCTAAATCGCAATCGCAAACATTTTAGGGCATGCTTTTGTTCAGGTTAGTTTTAGGTTGCCCTTATTTTAATACGAAAAGAACCGCAATCGGCCCAATGTGGTCTTTAGGATCTGCATTGAGCTTGTTCAACAGGTTTTTTACCACTCTTGTGCCTAACGGCTCATTGCTAGTTACCTGCGATTTGCCACAGTAAATATCAAAGGCGTAACAGTAGCCATCAGCACTAGCAAGCATCCAATTTTTGTATCCATCCAAAGCGTACTGGCTTACCTTGAATGAATTGTTTCGATGGATGACGACCAAAGTATTTTACCATTGATTCGTCTATTGACAGATTCGTATGAAACACCCCCATTGCATAAATTTCTTCATTAGGATATCGGCAAGGGGCCGTACCTTGAACATTTTATCTGGTGTTTCGGCAGCAACAGCAATGTCACAGAAATGTAAAATCTTCTTGATATCTAATAATCTGTTTTTGGTCATTGCCCTAGAAACAATAGGCAGGTTGCAATCCTCATCTAAAGACCGAGTTCCGATAAACGTTCTGGAGGCAAAGTGTGATAACCAGATAGAACGATAATGCCCAAAAACGTTTTCAGTTCTTCAACAGTAATGTCCAAATCATGCTTATTTTTTTGTGATGCATACAATTTTGAATATTAAACGATCATATCCTTTACTTCCTGATCAATACATTTTTCAAAAATTGTAACAGGATTTTTATTTTTTAAATCAGTAACTAAAGTACGGGCCAAAGGAACGTTCCAGTGAGGCAATAAATCATTAGGCCGGCCCCGCCCCTTTTACTACATGCTTGTAGGGATGCGTGTCGCAACCTTTGCAGATTATCAATGGTGTTATTTATAATAATAACTGGTTATGTTAGTTTTAAACTCATTCTTAGGAAAAAAACACAAATACCGATTATCGTAAAAATATTATATTATATGGAAATAAATATAAAGACGAGTGGGTCGCCATTTTGGATGTCGCTGTGTGTGTGTATCGCCATTTTGAATCAGGTGAGTGTGGCAGCGTTTCCCAAACTGTTGGGATAGAAATACCATTAGGTACAATTATTGAAAGGGTTATGAAATTGAAAATGTAAAGATACCTACATACGCATCGTTGTGGTTATTGGTGGCATTTTGTCTGTGGCATGCTCAGGTCCAGATTAGCTTGTTTAAAACTGTGAAAAATACTATTGTTATTAAATAATTCTAACATTTTAGTTTTATTTTATAATGTGGGTTTTACATACAATCATTGACAAGTGGCGTCATTTCAGTGGCCGGCCCAAGTCCAGGGGCGGAGTTCTAGTCCAAAACTGAAAATGTATAAAAATATATATATATACATACATACATACAAACAAACATACATACATAGTCAATAAATGGAACTGTTTTTAATGTGATTTTTACGTACGATCATCTTCGTCGTCGCTTGACATCGACGGTGCAGCTGGCCGAAACCATGCACATGTATTTGCCGACCTACCCGTCGAGGTACTTGGGCCGTTCTCTGCATGCACTGCATTGCATGCAGAGCAGTCTTGCCGTAGTGGTGCGGTACCGAGGTCAGGGGTGTCTAGCCATAGATCTGGTTCGGACGGTGGTGGTGTTAATGGCTCCATGTCTGTGATGTTTTCCGCTAGTAGTTGCATTTGTATAAGTAATTCTTCGTATTCGGTCATACGATCATTATTTCGTTCTCCAGTATGATGACCTGTATACAATGCTGAGGCCATTTTACTAAATTCTACTAGCGCATCTTTTCCACTAGCGTTGCAGGACTTCCAAAACATATATCGGGCAAGATTGCCCTGCAAATGTCTGCTACTCCGGCCCTCCGTTCTGATGCTTTCTTTAGCGTGGCGCCATGAGGACTCAATGGAGTTACTATGAGCACCTGTAATGGGGTCCTTATAATGCTTGCTGTGGTTCACAGTTAGATGATGGTATCCATATTCCTCAAGTTTGTCGTAGGCTCTCCAGCAGTCACTTATGATGGTCGTGCCAGGCAGAATCCAAAATTTGATCACTGATATCAAAATTACTGCGCTGCGGCAAGGTACTACTATCAAGAATATACGGCCTGTCCGTCTCTCAATGCCGCCGAATACCCATGCGCCTTCGACAAGGTGTCCCCGGTGATACTTTCTTTTATCGAATTTAGACTCGTCGATTTCGACGATTCGCCCGGGGCCACCCAAACCTTGTGCTATTTTTAATCATTCCATCTATGACCACTTCTCGGCAGTAAGATGACCAATCTACTGCTGTATGTATGGCGATTCCGAGCTCTGATATCATTTTTAACTGGAGCGTTGTTCGGTCAGTCCACAACTTGATAAGATATAAAATTTGCCAAATATTTATTTTTGTCGCCTCAAAGAAAGTGTATTTACGCAGTGATTGTCTAGATGTGCATTTGGTTTTTTTCTTTCTATTCTGTTTATCAATGACGCCATTGCAACGCCAATATGCACCATCAACTTTGTATGTAGACGCGCATAAGGTCATTTTTGGATGATTACAATATTCATTCGCGCAATATGGACCATTATCTGCAGCCGGTAACAACCCCAACGTCCGAGCCATTTCTACAGTGTAAGACACAGGCCGGTCTTCTAGTTTGGCCAGAGCCCGCAAGGTGTATTTGTCCATCTTAATTAACACAATGTCCATTACATTAATATTTATAATGAAAAGTTTGAGAAACAGTGGTATTGTAAAGTCATGCATTTCGGAAGCTTTCTTAGAGAAAACAATTTAAAAGTACTAGATTTGATAATTGTAATGCTAAATGCAATAAAAAATCCTTGGACGCACTATTTGTATTATTAAACTATTTAAGTATTATTATTTAACTAAGTATTTATTAAAACACTGTCTCGTAAAACGAGCGTCCAATAGACCTTAATGTGGAATACCCTCATGCTATTAATATGCAAATTACTCACTTTTATGGTGGTTTAAGATGAAACACGTTTTTTTGTCGACTTCTCCGTTACGAGTTCGAAAAAAAGAGGGTGCTATGAGTGATGTCTCTCAACGATAATTAATGTCATCGATGTTTTCGATAAATAAATACCATTATTTAAGAAAACATCGAAAAACTCAAATTTCTTTGCAATAACGGTGACATTGTTACTCGAATGTGCAGCTTTCCTTTTTAAACGTTTATTTCCGTAATATTTTATGTCGTCAATACCTACACAAAGTGTTTGTGTAAATCGGAAATAAATTCGCCTGCGGTGTTAGTTTCATATTTAACTAATTTCGTTTGTTTCAGTCAACCTTTTGACATCAATACGCAAAGTCATTGTTAAAAACCTCCAAATAAAGGCCTATTGTTTCGTATTATTGTTAAGACATGTTCTCATTAATAGCGCCGCAGGCGTTTTTTTTTTTCGAATTTCGCGCGAAATTCTTTAAAAAAAATCGCCTGCGGTGTTACTGTCATATTTAAGAAATGTCGTTGGTTTCAGTCAACCGTTTGACATCAATACGCAAAGTCATTGTTAAAAACCTCCAAATAAAGGCCTATTGTTTCGTATTATTGTTAAGACATGCTATCATTAATAGCGCCGCAGGCGATTTTTTTTTTAAGAATTTCGCGCGAAATTCGAAAAAAAAAAATCGCCTGCGGTGTTACTGTCATATTTAAGAAATGTCGTTGGTTTCAGTCAACCGTTTGACATCAATTGATGACATCAAATGACGCAATGACTGCGGTGTTAGTTTTATATTTAAAAAAGTGACGTTCGTTTGTGTCAACTTTTTGTCATCAAATAACAGTTATTGATAAAAACCTCAAAAATAGTTTTTTGAATATCGCAGATACCTTTTTCACCGCCCATTTCTCCAACTTATTGCGTCATTGCAAAAACTTTGCAAAATGTCATCTGTTTTGTAATGTAGCTAATTGTTATCGATAAGAAAGACCGCGCATAATTGTTTTTTTTAATTGGCAACATTTTGCTTTTGACATGACTGTGTGTTGTCCCTATATACGTATATTGGCCCTGCATACGCATACACGCATATGTCCGTGTATCCGTGTAGCGGCCTTGCATCGTACGGCCGCGCCGCGCTAGTTTTTTGACATAAAACTTTGAAACTTAAAGTGCCTATATCTCGCTTATTTATTGAGAGCGACAAAAGATTATTGCAGATTCGGAATCAGCGTAGTGAATATAGTCGGGTGAAGTTTAAAAATCAAGAATCCAGGAGAGGTTCCTATACTGCAGTTATACCAATTTTGTTATCCTAGCGATTCATATGCAATATTGATTGATAAGTTATGTTGCAAAACAGTCTGATTTATGGAAATTTTTGTTCTGTTGGCTTTTTCCTATAGTGGATCTTATGATAGGCATCATTCAATTGCTGTTAGTTAGAATTATTTGGTTTGTTGTGTAAATCAATGTATTGCTATAAGTTATACGAACGGTTATAGACGTAATACTTATTAATGTTAAAAAGGCTATAGATGTAATAATTATAATGTCATTTATTCCTTTTGCCATTCCCTATTTTGATACAATATTGGTTCGCCGTTCCCTATTTTGATACAATATTGGTTATGATATCCGTGATTCAATCACTCTGTTGGTTAAAATTATTTGGTTCTGTAAATCAGCGTATTGCTAAAAGTATCACGAAAGATTATAGACGTAATACTCGTTCTGCTCACTGTTTGATTGATTCAGATTTAGTCACAATGTTGGTTCAGTAGAGATTATAAACTGCATTCTTGTATTAACATGCACTAATGTCATATTTATTCATTTCGCCGTTCCCTATTTTGATGCAATATTGGTTATGATATCCGTGATTCAATCTCGTTGTTAAAATTATTTGGTTATGTAAATCGACGTTTTGCTAAAAGTAGCACCAATGTCATGTTTATTTGTTTCGCCGTTCCCTATTTTGATATTATATTATTTATGATACCCAGAATTCAATCACTCTGCTGGGTAAAATTATTTGTTTCTGTAAATCAATGTATGCACGAAATGTTATAGACGTAATACTCGTTCTGCTCGCTGTTCGTTTGATTCAGATTGGCTCCATAGAGATTATAAACCGCATTCACATTTTGAAAACCTCACCGATGCCATTTATTCCATTCGCTGTTCCCTATTTTGATACAATATTGGTTATGATATCCCTGATTCAATCACTCCGTTGGTTAAAATTATTTGGTTCCGTAAATCAATGTATTGCTAAAAGTATCACGAAAGGTTATAGATGTAAGACTCATTATACTTGCTGTTCGATTGATTCAGATTTAGTAATGTTGGTTCCGTAGAGATTATAAACCGCATTTACATTTTGAAAAGCGCACCAATGTCATATTTATTCCTTTCGCCGTTCCCTGTTTCATACAATATTGGTTATGATATCCGTGATTCAATCATTCCGTTGGTTAAATTTATTTGGTTCTGTGAATCAGTGTATTGCTAAAAGTATCACAAAAGGTTATAGTCGTTAGACTCATTCTGCTTGCTGTTCGATGATTCAAATTTAGTCGCAATGTTGGTTCCGTAGAAACTATAAACCGCATTCACATTTTGAAATGCACACCAATGTCATTTATTCGTTTTGTAGTTCTCTATTTTGACACAATATTGGTTACGATATCTGTGATTCAATCACTCTGCTAATTAAAATTATTTGGTTCTGTAAATCAGTGTATTGTTAAAAGTATTACGAAAGGTTATGTGTTAGTTCTGAGTTCCGCGGACTCCTACATGAACGTTCTGCAGGCTGTACTCGCGCACAGTCTGCAGACTGTCCTCATGTGGGCTTCTTCCGTCGACGCCTCCGCCTCGTCCATTTCGCTTGCTCCTGCCGGCTCCCACTCCTGGAAGGAAATATTTAACCATTAGATTAGAAAACCATTCGGCTGCCTACTATTTTGTAGTAATGTTACTTACGCAGTCCAACTCGTCCTGCCGATAAGGCGACGCGATTATGTTCCGCCGCTGCGGCGAGATGGCTCCGTCCTGCCGCTGCGGTGAGCTGACTTCCATAATTACCTCGAGCATTTCCTGCCAATCGTCAAAAATAGCTTAGCTATTATCGAACTCGCGGGCGCTTAGCCTTATCGAAAACGTTCTTACGGTAAATGTTACTCTCGGCGGTTCCCGATCCCGCTGCATCGACGATCCGTCCGCCCGCTCTCGCCGCTGAGGATTCCGAGGCTCCGGTTTTCGATGCAACGGAGTCGTTATTTCCTGTAAGATGATGAGTGGCACAATAGTAAAACTCAAAATAGTAGAAAAGTATTTAAAAAACTGCATGTAGTTTAAAAAAAACTTACGGATTTTGAAGTGCATTGCATGCCAGACGGCCCTGCCACCGGCTCCCGTTGCGAAGGTGTTCGGATACACTGTAAAATAGTTTCAGTACATTAGTCATTCCTTAGTTTTATTTGTTGGCAACCTGACGGTGTGAAAAAGTGAATTAACGCTAAACGACATAAGAAATTTTTAGTGTAATTCATTACACTAAAAAATCAATACTCTCAGCTTCAGCGGTCCCGCGAAGACCGACTATACTCGACCACCCTTCGATACTGACCACTATCTCTTCTAAATCAGTGATCTTCGGCTCCTTCGGTGCCCTCCCTCCTGTCTTCTGCTGCTCCTTCTTCACCTTACGCAGCTTCAGCTTTGTTTTTCGTGCCAGCAATTTATACGTCTGAAAGTTTAACAACTGATTTTAAAGAAAAATTGTTAGAAAATATTTCGTATAAAAACACAGGTACCATACCTCAAACCAATCTTTTTTGGGTTTTCTTAACCCCCATTACGTATAAACTCTCCGTCACCTCAGCCCACAGTTGCCGATGAAGGTGTAACATCGAGTTTCCTATAAATAAAAATATATAATGAACAATAAAGAGGTTATGAAATTTTGAGGTTATAAAATTATGAACAGCGACTTGGTATTTAAAAATCGGCTTTTGAGGCATGCCGTAAGATTAACAGCAGTAGCGTTACAATACTGATTCGACTGAACTTTTAGAAGTGCTCAAAGCATCATCGCTGTTCATAAATTGGATCCACGCACACCTACAAACAATGATAACCGGTACGTACCGTTCACCATTTCGGGGATACGCAAAATAGCTTCGAGCAAGCAACGTTGTTGTTCCTTCGTCATCCTCTGATTTTTTTCGTTTTCCTGCGTGGCCATGGCGAGAACAAAAACTTTAAAATAAGACGACAAACGAGCACCACTTCGGTGTTTGACGTTTCTTCTTTTTTTATGTGACAAAGCGCGGGTGGAGGACCATCCGCCGCGGAGACGTCCCTATTTTCCATAGACAAACACCACGTCAAGCATATAAGGTCACGTTCTAAATCGCAATCGCAAACATTTTAGGGCATGCTTTTGTTCAGGTTAGTTTTAGGTTGCCCTTATTTTAATACGAAAAGAACCGCAATCGGCCCAATGTGGTCTTTAGGATCTGCATTGAGCTTGTTCAACAGGTTTTTTACCACTCTTGTGCCTAACGGCTCATTGCTAGTTACCTGCGATTTGCCACAGTAAATATCAAAGGCGTAACAGTAGCCATCAGCACTAGCAAGCATCCAATTTTTGTATCCATCCAAAGCGTACTGGCTTACCTTGAATGAATTGTTTCGATGGATGACGACCAAAGTATTTTACCATTGATTCGTCTATTGACAGATTCGTATGAAACACCCCCATTGCATAAATTTCTTCATTAGGATATCGGCAAGGGGCCGTACCTTGAACATTTTATCTGGTGTTTCGGCAGCAACAGCAATGTCACAGAAATGTAAAATCTTCTTGATATCTAATAATCTGTTTTTGGTCATTGCCCTAGAAACAATAGGCAGGTTGCAATCCTCATCTAAAGACCGAGTTCCGATAAACGTTCTGGAGGCAAAGTGTGATAACCAGATAGAACGATAATGCCCAAAAACGTTTTCAGTTCTTCAACAGTAATGTCCAAATCATGCTTATTTTTTTGTGATGCATACAATTTTGAATATTAAACGATCATATCCTTTACTTCCTGATCAATACATTTTTCAAAAATTGTAACAGGATTTTTATTTTTTAAATCAGTAACTAAAGTACGGGCCAAAGGAACGTTCCAGTGAGGCAATAAATCATTAGGCCGGCCCCGCCCCTTTTACTACATGCTTGTAGGGATGCGTGTCGCAACCTTTGCAGATTATCAATGGTGTTATTTATAATAATAACTGGTTATGTTAGTTTTAAACTCATTCTTAGGAAAAAAACACAAATACCGATTATCGTAAAAATATTATATTATATGGAAATAAATATAAAGACGAGTGGGTCGCCATTTTGGATGTCGCTGTGTGTGTGTATCGCCATTTTGAATCAGGTGAGTGTGGCAGCGTTTCCCAAACTGTTGGGATAGAAATACCATTAGGTACAATTATTGAAAGGGTTATGAAATTGAAAATGTAAAGATACCTACATACGCATCGTTGTGGTTATTGGTGGCATTTTGTCTGTGGCATGCTCAGGTCCAGATTAGCTTGTTTAAAACTGTGAAAAATACTATTGTTATTAAATAATTCTAACATTTTAGTTTTATTTTATAATGTGGGTTTTACATACAATCATTGACAAGTGGCGTCATTTCAGTGGCCGGCCCAAGTCCAGGGGCGGAGTTCTAGTCCAAAACTGAAAATGTATAAAAATATATATATATACATACATACATACAAACAAACATACATACATAGTCAATAAATGGAACTGTTTTTAATGTGATTTTTACGTACGATCATCTTCGTCGTCGCTTGACATCGACGGTGCAGCTGGCCGAAACCATGCACATGTATTTGCCGACCTACCCGTCGAGGTACTTGGGCCGTTCTCTGCATGCACTGCATTGCATGCAGAGCAGTCTTGCCGTAGTGGTGCGGTACCGAGGTCAGGGGTGTCTAGCCATAGATCTGGTTCGGACGGTGGTGGTGTTAATGGCTCCATGTCTGTGATGTTTTCCGCTAGTAGTTGCATTTGTATAAGTAATTCTTCGTATTCGGTCATACGATCATTATTTCGTTCTCCAGTATGATGACCTGTATACAATGCTGAGGCCATTTTACTAAATTCTACTAGCGCATCTTTTCCACTAGCGTTGCAGGACTTCCAAAACATATATCGGGCAAGATTGCCCTGCAAATGTCTGCTACTCCGGCCCTCCGTTCTGATGCTTTCTTTAGCGTGGCGCCATGAGGACTCAATGGAGTTACTATGAGCACCTGTAATGGGGTCCTTATAATGCTTGCTGTGGTTCACAGTTAGATGATGGTATCCATATTCCTCAAGTTTGTCGTAGGCTCTCCAGCAGTCACTTATGATGGTCGTGCCAGGCAGAATCCAAAATTTGATCACTGATATCAAAATTACTGCGCTGCGGCAAGGTACTACTATCAAGAATATACGGCCTGTCCGTCTCTCAATGCCGCCGAATACCCATGCGCCTTCGACAAGGTGTCCCCGGTGATACTTTCTTTTATCGAATTTAGACTCGTCGATTTCGACGATTCGCCCGGGGCCACCCAAACCTTGTGCTATTTTTAATCATTCCATCTATGACCACTTCTCGGCAGTAAGATGACCAATCTACTGCTGTATGTATGGCGATTCCGAGCTCTGATATCATTTTTAACTGGAGCGTTGTTCGGTCAGTCCACAACTTGATAAGATATAAAATTTGCCAAATATTTATTTTTGTCGCCTCAAAGAAAGTGTATTTACGCAGTGATTGTCTAGATGTGCATTTGGTTTTTTTCTTTCTATTCTGTTTATCAATGACGCCATTGCAACGCCAATATGCACCATCAACTTTGTATGTAGACGCGCATAAGGTCATTTTTGGATGATTACAATATTCATTCGCGCAATATGGACCATTATCTGCAGCCGGTAACAACCCCAACGTCCGAGCCATTTCTACAGTGTAAGACACAGGCCGGTCTTCTAGTTTGGCCAGAGCCCGCAAGGTGTATTTGTCCATCTTAATTAACACAATGTCCATTACATTAATATTTATAATGAAAAGTTTGAGAAACAGTGGTATTGTAAAGTCATGCATTTCGGAAGCTTTCTTAGAGAAAACAATTTAAAAGTACTAGATTTGATAATTGTAATGCTAAATGCAATAAAAAATCCTTGGACGCACTATTTGTATTATTAAACTATTTAAGTATTATTATTTAACTAAGTATTTATTAAAACACTGTCTCGTAAAACGAGCGTCCAATAGACCTTAATGTGGAATACCCTCATGCTATTAATATGCAAATTACTCACTTTTATGGTGGTTTAAGATGAAACACGTTTTTTTGTCGACTTCTCCGTTACGAGTTCGAAAAAAAGAGGGTGCTATGAGTGATGTCTCTCAACGATAATTAATGTCATCGATGTTTTCGATAAATAAATACCATTATTTAAGAAAACATCGAAAAACTCAAATTTCTTTGCAATAACGGTGACATTGTTACTCGAATGTGCAGCTTTCCTTTTTAAACGTTTATTTCCGTAATATTTTATGTCGTCAATACCTACACAAAGTGTTTGTGTAAATCGGAAATAAATTCGCCTGCGGTGTTAGTTTCATATTTAACTAATTTCGTTTGTTTCAGTCAACCTTTTGACATCAATACGCAAAGTCATTGTTAAAAACCTCCAAATAAAGGCCTATTGTTTCGTATTATTGTTAAGACATGCTCTCATTAATAGCGCCGCAGGCGTTTTTTTTTTTCGAATTTCGCGCGAAATTCTTTAAAAAAAATCGCCTGCGGTGTTACTGTCATATTTAAGAAATGTCGTTGGTTTCAGTCAACCGTTTGACATCAATACGCAAAGTCATTGTTAAAAACCTCCAAATAAAGGCCTATTGTTTCGTATTATTGTTAAGACATGCTATCATTAATAGCGCCGCAGGCGATTTTTTTTTTAAGAATTTCGCGCGAAATTCGAAAAAAAAAAATCGCCTGCGGTGTTACTGTCATATTTAAGAAATGTCGTTGGTTTCAGTCAACCGTTTGACATCAATTGATGACATCAAATGACGCAATGACTGCGGTGTTAGTTTTATATTTAAAAAAGTGACGTTCGTTTGTGTCAACTTTTTGTCATCAAATAACAGTTATTGATAAAAACCTCAAAAATAGTTTTTTGAATATCGCAGATACCTTTTTCACCGCCCATTTCTCCAACTTATTGCGTCATTGCAAAAACTTTGCAAAATGTCATCTGTTTTGTAATGTAGCTAATTGTTATCGATAAGAAAGACCGCGCATAATTGTTTTTTTTAATTGGCAACATTTTGCTTTTGACATGACTGTGTGTTGTCCCTATATACGTATATTGGCCCTGCATACGCATACACGCATATGTCCGTGTATCCGTGTAGCGGCCTTGCATCGTACGGCCGCGCCGCGCTAGTTTTTTGACATAAAACTTTGAAACTTAAAGTGCCTATGTATATCTCGCTTATTTATTGAGAGCGACAAAGGATTATTGCAGATTCGGAATCAGCGTAGTGAATATAGTCGGGTGAAGTTTAAAAATCAAGAATCCAGGAGAGGTTCCTATACTGCAGTTATACCAATTTTGTTATCCTAGCGATTCATATGCAATATTGATTGATAAGTTATGTTGCAAAACAGTCTGATTTATGGAAATTTTTGTTCTGTTGGCTTTTTCCTATAGTGGATCTTATGATAGGCATCATTCAATTGCTGTTAGTTAGAATTATTTGGTTTGTTGTGTAAATCAATGTATTGCTATAAGTTATACGAACGGTTATAGACGTAATACTTATTAATGTTAAAAAGGCTATAGATGTAATAATTATAATGTCATTTATTCCTTTTGCCATTCCCTATTTTGATACAATATTGGTTCGCCGTTCCCTATTTTGATACAATATTGGTTATGATATCCGTGATTCAATCACTCTGTTGGTTAAAATTATTTGGTTCTGTAAATCAGCGTATTGCTAAAAGTATCACGAAAGATTATAGACGTAATACTCGTTCTGCTCACTGTTTGATTGATTCAGATTTAGTCACAATGTTGGTTCAGTAGAGATTATAAACTGCATTCTTGTATTAACATGCACTAATGTCATATTTATTCATTTCGCCGTTCCCTATTTTGATGCAATATTGGTTATGATATCCGTGATTCAATCTCGTTGTTAAAATTATTTGGTTATGTAAATCGACGTTTTGCTAAAAGTAGCACCAATGTCATGTTTATTTGTTTCGCCGTTCCCTATTTTGATATTATATTATTTATGATACCCAGAATTCAATCACTCTGCTGGGTAAAATTATTTGTTTCTGTAAATCAATGTATGCACGAAATGTTATAGACGTAATACTCGTTCTGCTCGCTGTTCGTTTGATTCAGATTGGCTCCATAGAGATTATAAACCGCATTCACATTTTGAAAACCTCACCGATGCCATTTATTCCATTCGCTGTTCCCTATTTTGATACAATATTGGTTATGATATCCCTGATTCAATCACTCCGTTGGTTAAAATTATTTGGTTCCGTAAATCAATGTATTGCTAAAAGTATCACGAAAGGTTATAGATGTAAGACTCATTATACTTGCTGTTCGATTGATTCAGATTTAGTAATGTTGGTTCCGTAGAGATTATAAACCGCATTTACATTTTGAAAAGCGCACCAATGTCATATTTATTCCTTACGCCGTTCCCTGTTTCATACAATATTGGTTATGATATCCGTGATTCAATCATTCCGTTGGTTAAATTTATTTGGTTCTGTGAATCAGTGTATTGCTAAAAGTATCACAAAAGGTTATAGTCGTTAGACTCATTCTGCTTGCTGTTCGATGATTCAAATTTAGTCGCAATGTTGGTTCCGTAGAAACTATAAACCGCATTCACATTTTGAAATGCACACCAATGTCATTTATTCGTTTTGTAGTTCTCTATTTTGACACAATATTGGTTACGATATCTGTGATTCAATCACTCTGCTAATTAAAATTATTTGGTTCTGTAAATCAGTGTATTGTTAAAAGTATTACGAAAGGTTATGTGTTAGTTCTGAGTTCCGCGGACTCCTACATGAACGTTCTGCAGGCTGTACTCGCGCACAGTCTGCAGACTGTCCTCATGTGGGCTTCTTCCGTCGACGCCTCCGCCTCGTCCATTTCGCTTGCTCCTGCCGGCTCCCACTCCTGGAAGGAAATATTTAACCATTAGATTAGAAAACCATTCGGCTGCCTACTATTTTGTAGTAATGTTACTTACGCAGTCCAACTCGTCCTGCCGATAAGGCGACGCGATTATGTTCCGCCGCTGCGGCGAGATGGCTCCGTCCTGCCGCTGCGGTGAGCTGACTTCCATAATTACCTCGAGCATTTCCTGCCAATCGTCAAAAATAGCTTAGCTATTATCGAACTCGCGGGCGCTTAGCCTTATCGAAAACGTTCTTACGGTAAATGTTACTCTCGGCGGTTCCCGATCCCGCTGCATCGACGATCCGTCCGCCCGCTCTCGCCGCTGAGGATTCCGAGGCTCCGGTTTTCGATGCAACGGAGTCGTTATTTCCTGTAAGATGATGAGTGGCACAATAGTAAAACTCAAAATAGTAGAAAAGTATTTAAAAAACTGCATGTAGTTTAAAAAAAACTTACGGATTTTGAAGTGCATTGCATGCCAGACGGCCCTGCCACCGGCTCCCGTTGCGAAGGTGTTCGGATACACTGTAAAATAGTTTCAGTACATTAGTCATTCCTTAGTTTTATTTGTTGGCAACCTGACGGTGTGAAAAAGTGAATTAACGCTAAACGACATAAGAAATTTTTAGTGTAATTCATTACACTAAAAAATCAATACTCTCAGCTTCAGCGGTCCCGCGAAGACCGACTATACTCGACCACCCTTCGATACTGACCACTATCTCTTCTAAATCAGTGATCTTCGGCTCCTTCGGTGCCCTCCCTCCTGTCTTCTGCTGCTCCTTCACCTTACGCAGCTTCAGCTTTGTTTTTCGTGCCAGCAATTTATACGTCTGAAAGTTTAACAACTGATTTTAAAGAAAAATTGTTAGAAAATATTTCGTATAAAAACACAGGTACCATACCTCAAACCAATCTTTCTGGGTTTTCTTAACCCCCATTACGTATAAACTCTCCGTCACCTCAGCCCACAGTTGCCGATGAAGGTGTAACATCGAGTTTCCTATAAATAAAAATATATAATGAACAATAAAGAGGTTATGAAATTTTGAGGTTATAAAATTATGAACAGCGACTTGGTATTTATAAATCGGCTTTTGAGGCATGCCGTACGATTAACAGCAGTAGCGTTACAATACTGATTCGACTGAACTTTTAGAAGTGCTCAAAGCATCATCGCTGTTCATAAATTGGATCCACGCACACCTACAAACAATGGTAACCGGTACGTACCGTTCACCATTTCGGGGTTACGCAAAATAGCTTCGAGCAAGCAACGTTGTTGTTCCTTCGTCATCCTCTGATTTTTTTCGTTTTCCTGCGTGGCCATGGCGAGAACAAAAACTTTAAAATAAGACGACAAACGAGCACCACTTCGGTGTTTGACGTTTCTTCTTTTTTTATGTGACAAAGCGCGGGTGGAGGACCATCCGCCGCGGAGACGTCCCTATTTTCCATAGACAAACACCACGTCAAGCATATAAGGTCACGTTCTAAATCGCAATCGCAAACATTTTAGGGCATGCTTTTGTTCAGGTTAGTTTTAGGCTGCCCTTATTTTAATACGAAAAGAACCGCAATCGGCCCAATGTGGTCTTTAGGATCTGCATTGAGCTTGTTCAACAGGTTTTTTACCACTCTTGTGCCTAACGGCTCATTGCTAGTTACCTGCGATTTGCCACAGTAAATATCAAAGGCGTAACAGTAGCCATCAGCACTAGCAAGCATCCAATTTTTGTATCCATCCAAAGCGTACTGGCTTACCTTGAATGAATTGTTTCGATGGATGACGACCAAAGTATTTTACCATTGATTCGTCTATTGACAGATTCGTATGAAACACCCCCATTGCATAAATTTCTTCATTAGGATATCGGCAAGGGGCCGTACCTTGAACATTTTATCTGGTGTTTCGGCAGCAACAGCAATGTCACAGAAATGTAAAATCTTCTTGATATCTAATAATCTGTTTTTGGTCATTGCCCTAGAAACAATAGGCAGGTTGCAATCCTCATCTAAAGACCGAGTTCCGATAAACGTTCTGGAGGCAAAGTGTGATAACCAGATAGAACGATAATGCCCAAAAACGTTTTCAGTTCTTCAACAGTAATGTCCAAATCATGCTTATTTTTTTGTGATGCATACAATTTTGAATATTAAACGATCATATCCTTTACTTCCTGATCAATACATTTTTCAAAAATTGTAACAGGATTTTTATTTTTTAAATCAGTAACTAAAGTACGGGCCAAAGGAACGTTCCAGTGAGGCAATAAATCATTAGGCCGGCCCCGCCCTTTTTACTACATGCTTGTAGGGATGCGTGTCGCAACCTTTGCAGATTATCAATGGTGTTATTAAAATAATAACTGGTTATGTTAGTTTTAAACTCATTCTTAGGAAAAAAACACAAATACCGATTATCGTAAAAATATTATATTATATGGAAATAAATATAAAGACGAGTGGGTCGCCATTTTGGATGTCGCTGTGTGTGTGTATCGCCATTTTGAATCAGGTGAGTGTGGCAGCGTTTCCCAAACTGTTGGGATAGAAATACCATTAGGTACAATTATTGAAAGGGTTATGAAATTGAAAATGTAAAGATACCTACATACGCATCGTTGTGGTTATTGGTGGCATTTTGTCTGTGGCATGCTCAGGTCCAGATTAGCTTGTTTAAAACTGTGAAAAATACTATTGTTATTAAATAATTCTAACATTTTAGTTTTATTTTATAATGTGGGTTTTACATACAATCATTGACAAGTGGCGTCATTTCAGTGGCCGGCCCAAGTCCAGGGGCGGAGTTCTAGTCCAAAACTGAAAATGTATAAAAATATATATATATACATACATACATACAAACAAACATACATACATAGTCAATAAATGGAACTGTTTTTAATGTGATTTTTACGTACGATCATCTTCGTCGTCGCTTGACATCGACGGTGCAGCTGGCCGAAACCATGCACATGTATTTGCCGACCTACCCGTCGAGGTACTTGGGCCGTTCTCTGCATGCACTGCATTGCATGCAGAGCAGTCTTGCCGTAGTGGTGCGGTACCGAGGTCAGGGGTGTCTAGCCATAGATCTGGTTCGGACGGTGGTGGTGTTAATGGCTCCATGTCTGTGATGTTTTCCGCTAGTAGTTGCATTTGTATAAGTAATTCTTCGTATTCGGTCATACGATCATTATTTCGTTCTCCAGTATGATGACCTGTATACAATGCTGAGGCCATTTTACTAAATTCTACTAGCGCATCTTTTCCACTAGCGTTGCAGGACTTCCAAAACATATATCGGGCAAGATTGCCCTGCAAATGTCTGCTACTCCGGCCCTCCGTTCTGATGCTTTCTTTAGCGTGGCGCCATGAGGACTCAATGGAGTTACTATGAGCACCTGTAATGGGGTCCTTATAATGCTTGCTGTGGTTCACAGTTAGATGATGGTATCCATATTCCTCAAGTTTGTCGTAGGCTCTCCAGCAGTCACTTATGATGGTCGTGCCAGGCAGAATCCAAAATTTGATCACTGATATCAAAATTACTGCGCTGCGGCAAGGTACTACTATCAAGAATATACGGCCTGTCCGTCTCTCAATGCCGCCGAATACCCATGCGCCTTCGACAAGGTGTCCCCGGTGATACTTTCTTTTATCGAATTTAGACTCGTCGATTTCGACGATTCGCCCGGGGCCACCCAAACCTTGTGCTATTTTTAATCATTCCATCTATGACCACTTCTCGGCAGTAAGATGACCAATCTACTGCTGTATGTATGGCGATTCCGAGCTCTGATATCATTTTTAACTGGAGCGTTGTTCGGTCAGTCCACAACTTGATAAGATATAAAATTTGCCAAATATTTATTTTTGTCGCCTCAAAGAAAGTGTATTTACGCAGTGATTGTCTAGATGTGCATTTGGTTTTTTTCTTTCTATTCTGTTTATCAATGACGCCATTGCAACGCCAATATGCACCATCAACTTTGTATGTAGACGCGCATAAGGTCATTTTTGGATGATTACAATATTCATTCGCGCAATATGGACCATTATCTGCAGCCGGTAACAACCCCAACGTCCGAGCCATTTCTACAGTGTAAGACACAGGCCGGTCTTCTAGTTTGGCCAGAGCCCGCAAGGTGTATTTGTCCATCTTAATTAACACAATGTCCATTACATTAATATTTATAATGAAAAGTTTGAGAAACAGTGGTATTGTAAAGTCATGCATTTCGGAAGCTTTCTTAGAGAAAACAATTTAAAAGTACTAGATTTGATAATTGTAATGCTAAATGCAATAAAAAATCCTTGGACGCACTATTTGTATTATTAAACTATTTAAGTATTATTATTTAACTAAGTATTTATTAAAACACTGTCTCGTAAAACGAGCGTCCAATAGACCTTAATGTGGAATACCCTCATGCTATTAATATGCAAATTACTCACTTTTATGGTGGTTTAAGATGAAACACGTTTTTTTGTCGACTTCTCCGTTACGAGTTCGAAAAAAAGAGGGTGCTATGAGTGATGTCTCTCAACGATAATTAATGTCATCGATGTTTTCGATAAATAAATACCATTATTTAAGAAAACATCGAAAAACTCAAATTTCTTTGCAATAACGGTGACATTGTTACTCGAATGTGCAGCTTTCCTTTTTAAACGTTTATTTCCGTAATATTTTATGTCGTCAATACCTACACAAAGTGTTTGTGTAAATCGGAAATAAATTCGCCTGCGGTGTTAGTTTCATATTTAACTAATTTCGTTTGTTTCAGTCAACCTTTTGACATCAATACGCAAAGTCATTGTTAAAAACCTCCAAATAAAGGCCTATTGTTTCGTATTATTGTTAAGACATGCTCTCATTAATAGCGCCGCAGGCGTTTTTTTTTTTCGAATTTCGCGCGAAATTCTTTAAAAAAAATCGCCTGCGGTGTTACTGTCATATTTAAGAAATGTCGTTGGTTTCAGTCAACCGTTTGACATCAATACGCAAAGTCATTGTTAAAAACCTCCAAATAAAGGCCTATTGTTTCGTATTGTTAAGACATGCTATCATTAATAGCGCCGCAGGCGATTTTTTTTTTAAGAATTTCGCGCGAAATTCGAAAAAAAAAAATCGCCTGCGGTGTTACTGTCATATTTAAGAAATGTCGTTGGTTTCAGTCAACCGTTTGACATCAATTGATGACATCAAATGACGCAATGACTGCGGTGTTAGTTTTATATTTAAAAAAGTGACGTTCGTTTGTGTCAACTTTTTGTCGTCAAATAACAGTTATTGATAAAAACCTCAAAAATAGTTTTTTGAATATCGCAGATACCTTTTTCACCGCCCATTTCTCCAACTTATTGCGTCATTGCAAAAACTTTGCAAAATGTCATCTGTTTTGTAATGTAGCTAATTGTTATCGATAAGAAAGACCGCGCATAATTGTTTTTTTTAATTGGCAACATTTTGCTTTTGACATGACTGTGTGTTGTCCCTATATACGTATATTGGCCCTGCATACGCATACACGCATATGTCCGTGTATCCGTGTAGCGGCCTTGCATCGTACGGCCGCGCCGCGCTAGTTTTTTGACATAAAACTTTGAAACTTAAAGTGCCTATATCTCGCTTATTTATTGAGAGCGACAAAAGATTATTGCAGATTCGGAATCAGCGTAGTGAATATAGTCGGGTGAAGTTTAAAAATCAAGAATCCAGGAGAGGTTCCTATACTGCAGTTATACCAATTTTGTTATCCTAGCGATTCATATGCAATATTGATTGATAAGTTATGTTGCAAAACAGTCTGATTTATGGAAATTTTTGTTCTGTTGGCTTTTTCCTATAGTGGATCTTATGATAGGCATCATTCAATTGCTGTTAGTTAGAATTATTTGGTTTGTTGTGTAAATCAATGTATTGCTATAAGTTATACGAACGGTTATAGACGTAATACTTATTAATGTTAAAAAGGCTATAGATGTAATAATTATAATGTCATTTATTCCTTTTGCCATTCCCTATTTTGATACAATATTGGTTCGCCGTTCCCTATTTTGATACAATATTGGTTATGATATCCGTGATTCAATCACTCTGTTGGTTAAAATTATTTGGTTCTGTAAATCAGTGTATTGCTAAAAGTATCACGAAAGATTATAGACGTAATACTCGTTCTGCTCACTGTTTGATTGATTCAGATTTAGTCACAATGTTGGTTCAGTAGAGATTATAAACTGCATTCTTGTATTAACATGCACTAATGTCATATTTATTCATTTCGCCGATCCCTATTTTGATGCAATATTGGTTATGATATCCGTGATTCAATCTCGTTGTTAAAATTATTTGGTTATGTAAATCGACGTTTTGCTAAAAGTAGCACCAATGTCATGTTTATTTGTTTCGCCGTTCCCTATTTTGATATTATATTATTTATGATACCCAGAATTCAATCACTCTGCTGGGTAAAATTATTTGTTTCTGTAAATCAATGTATGCACGAAATGTTATAGACGTAATACTCGTTCTGCTCGCTGTTCGTTTGATTCAGATTGGCTCCATAGAGATTATAAACCGCATTCACATTTTGAAAACCTCACCGATGCCATTTATTCCATTCGCTGTTCCCTATTTTGATACAATATTGGTTATGATATCCCTGATTCAATCACTCCGTTGGTTAAAATTATTTGGTTCCGTAAATCAATGTATTGCTAAAAGTATCACGAAAGGTTATAGATGTAAGACTCATTATACTTGCTGTTCGATTGATTCAGATTTAGTAATGTTGGTTCCGTAGAGATTATAAACCGCATTTACATTTTGAAAAGCGCACCAATGTCATATTTATTCCTTTCGCCGTTCCCTGTTTCATACAATATTGGTTATGATATCCGTGATTCAATCATTCCGTTGGTTAAATTTATTTGGTTCTGTGAATCAGTGTATTGCTAAAAGTATCACAAAAGGTTATAGTCGTTAGACTCATTCTGCTTGCTGTTCGATGATTCAAATTTAGTCGCAATGTTGGTTCCGTAGAAACTATAAACCGCATTCACATTTTGAAATGCACACCAATGTCATTTATTCGTTTTGTAGTTCTCTATTTTGACACAATATTGGTTACGATATCTGTGATTCAATCACTCTGCTAATTAAAATTATTTGGTTCTGTAAATCAGTGTATTGTTAAAAGTATTACGAAAGGTTATGTGTTAGTTCTGAGTTCCGCGGACTCCTACATGAACGTTCTGCAGGCTGTACTCGCGCACAGTCTGCAGACTGTCCTCATGTGGGCTTCTTCCGTCGACGCCTCCGCCTCGTCCATTTCGCTTGCTCCTGCCGGCTCCCACTCCTGGAAGGAAATATTTAACCATTAGATTAGAAAACCATTCGGCTGCCTACTATTTTGTAGTAATGTTACTTACGCAGTCCAACTCGTCCTGCCGATAAGGCGACGCGATTATGTTCCGCCGCTGCGGCGAGATGGCTCCGTCCTGCCGCTGCGGTGAGCTGACTTCCATAATTACCTCGAGCATTTCCTGCCAATCGTCAAAAATAGCTTAGCTATTATCGAACTCGCGGGCGCTTAGCCTTATCGAAAACGTTCTTACGGTAAATGTTACTCTCGGCGGTTCCCGATCCCGCTGCATCGACGATCCGTCCGCCCGCTCTCGCCGCTGAGGATTCCGAGGCTCCGGTTTTCGATGCAACGGAGTCGTTATTTCCTGTAAGATGATGAGTGGCACAATAGTAAAACTCAAAATAGTAGAAAAGTATTTAAAAAACTGCATGTAGTTTAAAAAAAACTTACGGATTTTGAAGTGCATTGCATGCCAGACGGCCCTGCCACCGGCTCCCGTTGCGAAGGTGTTCGGATACACTGTAAAATAGTTTCAGTACATTAGTCATTCCTTAGTTTTATTTGTTGGCAACCTGACGGTGTGAAAAAGTGAATTAACGCTAAACGACATAAGAAATTTTTAGTGTAATTCATTACACTAAAAAATCAATACTCTCAGCTTCAGCGGTCCCGCGAAGACCGACTATACTCGACCACCCTTCGATACTGACCACTATCTCTTCTAAATCAGTGATCTTCGGCTCCTTCGGTGCCCTCCCTCCTGTCTTCTGCTGCTCCTTCTTCACCTTACGCAGCTTCAGCTTTGTTTTTCGTGCCAGCAATTTATACGTCTGAAAGTTTAACAACTGATTTTAAAGAAAAATTGTTAGAAAATATTTCGTATAAAAACACAGGTACCATACCTCAAACCAATCTTTCTGGGTTTTCTTAACCCCCATTACGTATAAACTCTCCGTCACCTCAGCCCACAGTTGCCGATGAAGGTGTAACATCGAGTTTCCTATAAATAAAAATATATAATGAACAATAAAGAGGTTATGAAATTTTGAGGTTATAAAATTATGAACAGCGACTTGGTATTTATAAATCGGCTTTTGAGGCATGCCGTACGATTAACAGCAGTAGCGTTACAATACTGATTCGACTGAACTTTTAGAAGTGCTCAAAGCATCATCGCTGTTCATAAATTGGATCCACGCACACCTACAAACAATGGTAACCGGTACGTACCGTTCACCATTTCGGGGTTACGCAAAATAGCTTCGAGCAAGCAACGTTGTTGTTCCTTCGTCATCCTCTGATTTTTTTCGTTTTCCTGCGTGGCCATGGCGAGAACAAAAACTTTATTTAAAATAAGACGACAAACGAGCACCACTTCGGTGTTTGACGTTTCTTCTTTTTTTATGTGACAAAGCGCGGGTGGAGGACCATCCGCCGCGGAGACGTCCCTATTTTCCATAGACAAACACCACGTCAAGCATATAAGGTCACGTTCTAAATCGCAATCGCAAACATTTTAGGGCATGCTTTTGTTCAGGTTAGTTTTAGGCTGCCCTTATTTTAATACGAAAAGAACCGCAATCGGCCCAATGTGGTCTTTAGGATCTGCATTGAGCTTGTTCAACAGGTTTTTTACCACTCTTGTGCCTAACGGCTCATTGCTAGTTACCTGCGATTTTCAACAGTAAATATCAAAGGCGTAACAGTAGCCATCAGCACTAGCAAGCATCCAATTTTTGTATCCATCCAAAGCGTACTGGCTTACCTTGAATGAATTGTTTCGATGGATGACGACCAAAGTATTTTACCATTGATTCGTCTATTGACAGATTCGTATGAAACACCCCCATTGCATAAATTTCTTCATTAGGATATCGGCAAGGGGTCGTACCTTGAACATTTTATCTGGTGTTTCGGCAGCAACAGCAATGTCACAGAAATGTAAAATCTTCTTGATATCTAATAATCTGTTTTTGGTCATTGCCCTAGAAACAATAGGCAGGTTGCAATCCTCATCTAAAGACCGAGTTCCGATAAACGTTCTGGAGGCAAAGTGTGATAACCAGATAGAACGATAATGCCCAAAAACGTTTTCAGTTCTTCAACAGTAATGTCCAAATCATGCTTATTTTTTTGTGATGCATACAATTTTGAATATTAAACGATCATATCCTTTACTTCCTGATCAATACATTTTTCAAAAATTGTAACAGGATTTTTATTTTTTAAATCAGTAACTAAAGTACGGGCCAAAGGAACGTTCCAGTGAGGCAATAAATCATTAGGCCGGCCCCGCCCCTTTTACTACATGCTTGTAGGGATGCGTGTCGCAACCTTTGCAGATTATCAATGGTGTTATTTATAATAATAACTGGTTATGTTAGTTTTAAACTCATTCTTAGGAAAAAAAACACAAATACCGATTATCGTAAAAATATTATATTATATGGAAATAAATATAAAGACGAGGTTGTAACAAAATGTTATTTTTATCATTAGGTACACACTTTATGCATTTAATTTATAACTTTATAATAACATAAAAAGAAAAATAAATATCAATGAATAAAAACTTAAACAATAAACTTAATTTACATAGTTTTCGTCGTCGGAACTGTCGGTATCACTGTCATCTTTTAAATTTATTACCAGACGATTCTGGTCTCTGTTGATATATTTTTGTAAATCGGCTAGTTGTAGATCTTCTGTGTGTTTTACACACTTGGCTCAGTTTTCACGAGTAACATTGTCGACGGCTTGATGGAGCAAAATTTCTACATCTGCTAAATTAAAAGTGTTGTTTTTTGCTGCGACCTCTCCTTTAATTTGGGCCCAGATGAGCTCAATAGGGTTGTATTGACAATGATAAGGAGGCAAACGTATCACTTCATGTCCTGATTCGTTTGCTAACTGGTCCAATGCATATACTTTCGCCGGCTTACTGGCTTTGACTTTTTCGAATCAATTCCTCTATTATGTCTGTCTTACCAAACGGAATGTTTTTTTTTCGAAGCCATTCTTGAATATCCGCCTTTTTGGAATGTGTGTTTGGTATTTTTTCGAGTTGCACTGAGTGGTAACTTGCATTGTCGACTATAAATACGGATGGTTCTTCAAGAACTTTCAAAAATTTTTCGAACCACTCCATATATGTTTCACCATTCATCTCCGTATGGTAGTCTTCGCATCTTCGATTTCATGCCTCTGAATAACAATTTCGCCTCAGGCACAAAACCAGTCCTTGCAGATCCAGGCATGTCTGGATCCCTTTCCTGTTTTTTAATTTCGGAATCCCCCAAGATTATTTTCGTCGTGCCACATACGTTTCCTTAAGTGGTTTTGGTTAACCCAAGTCTCGTCGAGGTAAAATCGCGGTCGAGTATCGTTACCTCTTATCAAGTTGTCCATTTTTCTCAAAAAATTCATCTGGCACACACAATATCACCCCTTTCCATGAAATATTTGCGTCTGTCGTCGCTCTTTTGGTTTTTGTAGCCTATTTTCTTTAAAATTCTCTTTATGGATGTGTTTCCGCATTTAATCCTAGGTATGTAGATTCCTTAAATTTCGTCAATATTCTTTTACACCGTGGGATACTCTCTATTGTCACAATGTGATGAAACGATGCATTTCAGCACATCGACATCGAAGTCGTCCAAATTAGTCACAGGTACCGGAACCGTTAACGTCTTCCTTGATGTAGAAGGAAGCCCTTCTTGTAAAACTTCTTTCTTGATTTTACCGATGGTCCTCACTGTTACTCCAGAAATAAACGCCGTAATTTCTTGAGGTTTATTGAGATTGAGCAGCGAAACTTTTGTCGGGTCACTTTACAGTTCGTCAAAAAATGGCAAAATGTTATGTATTGGGTGAGTGCAAAAGTTCATGCAGTGTTTGTGAGTAAGTCACACAGTTATTAGGCAAACAAAATTCTTTATTCAATCAATTCAATTCAATTATATTCTCCATCGTTTTCTATAATCTGTTTCCAACGTTCTGGCAGCATACGAATGCTGCCAGAACGTATGGAATGACTCCCATAGATTTTAAACGTCTCGAAACGGTTATGGGATGAACATTAAGCAATTCACTTATTTTTTACAGCGTCAGACTCGAATCTTCATGGAGTATGGACTCCAATTCGGCTTCTTCAAATTTTTGCTCCTGGCCTGGGCGCTCTTTGTCTTGCACGTCGAAATCACCACTTTTGAATCGGAGAAACCAAGTCTCAGCAGTTCTCTCTGTCGGAGTAAATTCCCCGTAAGCCTCCAGCAGCAATCGATGACATTCTGCGACAGTTTTCTTAAGATGAAAGCAGAAAAGAATTGCTTCCCACAAATGACGTTTTGTCGGCTCAAATTTCGGCATTTTCGAAGCTAACAAAATTACCATTGGTTGACACTTCAACGAAATGACACAGACTGATAATTGAAGCTTTTAGACATGAAGTATTTTGCAATTTGGTAAATGACTAGAAATATAAGTTACGGTATTTCTTAGGAATTCAAATTTTTTAATGCAAGGTCCTAATATATATATATATAAAAGACAAATTCTGTGTGGACTTTTGAGGGATGTACCCGGTAATCTGCACAATTACTGAATCGAGAGTGATGCACTTCTACGTGGAAGCTTCTATTAATATTAACAAGAGGTAGTAAAATTCAAGGGAGAAGTATAGCCTATTAAAATGTTTTTTTTTTCTCTACAAACTACAAGAAGAACTAAAAACTGTGCTAGAAAAATGTTTTATTGTGCAGAAAAATAAAAAAGCAAAAACTATATCTAATTTATAAATAAAGCAATAAAATGTAATATTAAAACTTCTGAATATAATTATTCAAAATTATTAAAAACATTTAAAACTGAAACATCAAACCACCTTACTTCTTAAGTAATAACATAAAACTTTCTGAAAAACATCAAAATCAGTTCTTGTTCCTTGGGCCACATATAAGATGCTCTGGTTGCAGCAATATTCAACTCGTCATACACGTCACTTTCGTCCCCAGCCTCTGTATTTTATGTCTTTTTACGGGCAAATGTTCATAATAATTATGATATTCTTTTGGAATGGTCCCATCTTTACACATTGCCATTAAATCCTTATATTTGATTTGTTTCAACAATAGTTGTTCCAAATACAGTTTTGTATTCATAAAAGAGAAATAATCTGATCTCATTATTTTCCTGCTCTGGAGCAGACTGCACCAGAGCTGGGCACTTCAATAAAAATGATTTTCCAGCTATAGCACTCAAAGACTTTCCAGCTATAGCACTTTTCCAGCTATAGCAATTATTATTATTATTGTTTTTTGATTTAAAGATTTATATTTTTTTATTTTTGGATTTGGTATTTCTATTTTTGATATTTCTAAATGATCTTTTTAATATTTAGACAATGTAATGGTTGATTTTGTATAGTTTATTGACTTTCAGATTTCTAACTTGATTTAATTTTATTTTTGCTAGATATATGATAAGTTTAAAATATGAATATTATAAAAAATGTATTTATTAATTGTAAGTTCTATACCCTTACCGGGTTTTTTGGAATAAATAAACTTTGAATTTTGAACTTTACAAAGGAGGCATGCTCCTTATGTACGAAGGCCCTGCGAATAGATTAAATGTAAATGTTTGTCGATGAATCGAATCATGTCAATGGAACGAATCAACTGCGCCTCCGAAAAGATACGGATCAGCAGATCGTGTAGCGGTCATTCCTTGTTTGTTGCGTGCAAAACACGTGTATTTTCCGGAGTCTGCTACTTTCTGCATGTGCGTAATACTTAGACAACCCTCAGTGGTAGTTTTCTCTCGATGATTTCTCGGCAATGCAATTCCATCTAAACCATAATAAGAACAAGAAATATTAGTAAAAATGGCAAACATTTTTTTTTTTAATTATTAATCAAGTAATAATCAATACTTTATTTCATAACAGATAACACAGAGCAAATGTGAATCCATGTATTTTAAGAATTTTACTCCATTTTCATACATAATTTTTTATTATTTCTATTTACCTATCTTTTGAATGCATCTACTATATATTTAGAGTGAGCTTCCAATCAGATTAATGAACTAGGTCCAATAGAAGTATAAGATACAAGGTCGAGTAAATTTGATGTCGTTTGATACTCGCATTCTTTTTAAATGTGTGTAGATATCAGTCATACCTTTTTCCCAAGCAACGACATCAAGTGGGTAGCCAGCAGCTGGACACTTCAATGAAAATGCTTTTCCAGATATAGCAGTCAAAGGAGGCATGCTCCTTATGTACGGAGGCCCTGCGAATAGATTAAATTTAAAAGTTTGTCGATGAATCGAATTTTAATCAATGGAACGAGTCACCTGCGCCTCCGAAAAGGCACGGATACGGATCAGCAGATCGTTTAGCGGTCATTCCTTGTTTGTTACGTGCAAAACACATGTATTTTCCGGAGTCTGCTACTTTCTGCATGTGTGTAATACTTAAACGACCGTCAGTGGTAGTTTTCTACCAATGATTTCTCGGCAATGCAATTCCGTCTAAATCATAATAAGAACAACAAATATTAGTAACAATGGCAAACATTTTTTTTTGTGAATTATCAATCAAGTAATAATTAATACTTTATTTCATAGACAGATAACTTTGTGTTGGTTATGGCATATAGCATGATATTCGTCGCAAATGTGAATCCATGTAATTTAAGAATTTTACTCCATTTTCATACATAAACTTTTATTATTTCTATTTACCTATCTTTTGAATGCATCTACTATATATTTAGAGTGAGCTTCCAATCAGATTAATGAACTAGGTCCAATAAAAGTATAAGATACAAGGTCGAGTAAATTTGATGTCGTTTGATACTCGCATCCGTTGATTTCTAAATGTGTGTAGTTATCGGTCATAACTTTTACCCAAGTAACGACATCAAGTGGGTAGCCAGCAGCTGGGCACTTCAATGAAAATGCTTTTCCAGATATAGCAGTCAAAGGAGGCATGCTCCTTATGTACGGAGGCCCTGCGAATAGATTAAATTTAAAAGTTTGTCGATGAATCGAATTTTAATCAATGGAACGAGTCACCTGCGCCTCCGAAAAGGCACGGATACGGATCAGCAGATCGTTTAGCGGTCATTCCTTGTTTGTTACGTGCAAAACACATGTATTTTCTGGAGTCTGCTACTTTCTGCATGTGTGTAACACTTAGACGACCGCAAGTGGTAGTTTTCTCCCAATGATTTCTCGACAATGCAATTCCGTCTAAATCATAAGAAGAACAACAAATATTAGTAAAAATTACAAACTATTTACCTATCTTTTGAATGCATCTAATAAATATATTTAGAGCAGTGGCAAGCCCGGGGTTGGTGAATGGGGCAAGCCCGACATACCTTTTTGTGTTTCTTTTATGTTTTTTTATTGTAAAAAAAAGTGGTACCTCTTTCCTCTTCAATTTGAAATTTACTGCTTGTGTCGTAGATTTAATAAAGCACACTGAAGGCTTTTTCTGTTTCGGAAGTTTCTTGTTGAAGAGTTGGAAAAATTTCAATTTGAAAATTTATGAATATTGATCGTCAGTCTTGCAGAATATGTTGTCAATTACCTGGACAAAAAGTCGCTTATATTCAGTATAAGCACAGCGTATGTTACGTCTCAAACGAGGAGCTGAGTTATTTTGCAGAATGTTTTCATAAATGAGATCAAATTCAGATTTTAATTCAACACGTAACCAGGTCTGAAATTTCTTTATTTTATTGCTACAATAACTTACATCGACTTGTGATTTTTGAAGAATATTGTACAAGCTATTAGTTTTTTCAAAAATTCGGTGGAAAACAAGAAGAAAAAATTTTAAATGGAATGATCGCAACGAGTTTTCAAAATTCTCCACTGCTATAACCGTATCATCATCATCATCCCTGTATCCCTGTATCCCTGTCCCAGTCCTGAGGGTTGTCACATATGTAAGAAAACAATGTAATAAGATTATTTTTTGCACAAAAACTGTGTTTACAGTTCGCGAGATATACGCCCAACGCGTAGCGGGGGCAAGAGGTAATTTTTTGCTGCAGTGAGTATCGTAAAACACAGATCGTTTTGTACTGTGGCTAAATAAATTACACAAAGACTGTAGTGTTGAAAAAAACGAACTGATTTCTCCAATTCTGTTGCATGATTTAGACAACACCAGGGCTAAAATGTGTGCATTGCACCAAATGCGAATTGCTTGTGGACAAACATCTTTTATTTTTGATTGTACTCCGTTTCTAACACCCGACATAACACTAGCGCCATCATAGCTCTGTGCTACTAATTTTGCGGTACACTCCTGTTTATTTAGCAATTCTAAAATAATGTTACACAGTGTGTCTCTTATACGACTTTCAGATACATTAACAAACCCCAAAAAACGGTCATGAATGTCGTTTCCAAAATAATATCCAAGAATCAGGCATAATTGTTCTTTGTGACTGATATCGGTAGTTTTGTCAATAATAATTGAAACAAATTTTGTTGTTTTGATTTCAAATTCATTGCTAGTTTTCATAACAACCACTACGGAATGAATAATATCATTTTGAACTTTATTAGACAAATAACTCGGTCCTCGCTTATCGGACTGTCGTAGCTGCATGTGTTTTTCTAAAACGATATCGTATTTTGAAAGAAGTGATACGAGTTCTAAAAAATTTCCCTTATTCAACGAAGCTTTGGACTCATCGTGACCTCTGAATGGAAGTTCTTGTTGAGCTAAATGACAGACAATATCCACTAATCTCTGAAAAACACTACGATTTTGATCAATGCGAATATTGTGCTTCAAAATTTCATCATTTAACTGCCGAGATAAAGATGTCTCAATTCGTTGTTTATCAAAATTACTAAACGAAATAACCGCATTCATGTATTTTTGCGAATTCATAAGTCTTTTTATCGCGCCGGCTAAATTATTTAGATCATCATAACCGGACGAATTCCAAACATTTAAGGGCCGTTTTCTAAAAGCGACGGATACCTGTCGGTATCGGTTTCCGTAAAACTGTCGGTTTGCTCAATATACAATACATTTTGCATTTCAATATGTAACCGATACCGGTGGATCGAACCGATCGGTTACAGCTTACCGACAACAGTCGGTTTCCTTCATACAAAATGTGATAAAAATGTAATCGGTCAAATTCGGGCGTTTACTGGGTGGGGGAGGGGGGGTCGAGTTATCAAAGGTTAGTAGGAAAATTTTCTGGCTGTCATTAGGATGCTGGCATCAGGCTTCCTCCAGGATTCTCTTACCATGCTGACACCAGGATGCTGGCACCATTCTTGCACCACGAAGCTGTCACCAGGCTATCATCAGGATGCTGGTACTGGTGTTACACCAGGATGCTGGCATTACTTTGGCTCCAGGATGCTGTCTCCAGGCCGGCTTCAGGATGCTGGCACCAGATTAACACCAGGGCGCTGGCACTGGGCTGACACCAGGATACCGGTACTGATCCTCATCAGGATTCTGTTACCAGGCTGCCTTGAGGAAGGGAGGAGGGGGGGGGGGTTTGCATGGGAGGGGTTTTGCAGGGGGGGCTCACAAGGGTGCGTGGGGTGTGCGTGCGGCGATAATGGGGGGGGGGGAGTACAGGTGCAGGAAAAGGAGGGGGGGCGAATGGCAGGGTGCGGGTGAAGGGGGTACAGGAGATTGTTGTGGGGGTGGGGAAGTGGGGGGGTAGGAGGGAGTGTTGCGGGGGGGAGGGGTTTGCGTAGGAAGGTGGGGTGCGGGGGTGTCCGGAGTACGGGTTGCGGGTGGGGGGGTGGGTTTGCGACGGGAGAGGGGTGCGGGGAAAGGGGGTGCGAGAGGGAGGGGGGTATACGTGAAGGCGGTAAGTTTTGCGGGGGGGGGGGGGCGGTAGGGGAGGTGTTGCGGGGGTATGTGTTGAGGGGGGTAATAATTAAATATTGACGCCGTCTGTTGGCGCTTAGCCGAGAAACGGAACGCGCCGCTTTAGCAACCCAACCGGGTTCTTCCGCGGGCCGAGAGAGGGCAGTAATCGATTTTATTTATAAAGTTAATATTCAAATGAAATCAGTCCTTGGCTACTTGCAGGGAGTAGTTGGGTGACACAACCAAATTTAAAAAAAAAAATTAAACTACCCCTGCGAAATGTAATTTACGTCTTACTACGAAAATCATGAATGAATTTGTCGCTTTTAGAATGATCAATAGTCAACGGAAACCGTTACCGATCGGTATCCGTCTCTTATAGAAAACGGGCCTAAGTCGTTTGAAAAAGAAATACAGCAGTAACAAAACAATTTATTGAAATGGGATCATCCAACTACCCAGTGAGTTTTGTACACTGATCTATTAAATTGTCTTTTATGCGATTTACTTGTCTGAGAAATACACAAATCGGGTGTAGGTTTAGGTCCAGAAATGAGTAACTTCTTTTGCTCAAAAGTCAAAAATTTTACTTTGTCTTCGCCGATTAAAAGTCGTACACATAACTCACCACAAGGGACAATTTCCTTCATTGTTTACCAGGCACTAAAAACCACAAATGAGTTAAAATTACACAATAAAAAAATACCGGGACGTCAGTCGCACAAACCAACTAACTACAGTAAAGTGAAGTTGCGCTCACGTTGCGATATTTTGTCACGTTCGCTTTCAACGTCATGGGCAAGCAGGGCTTTGGCTTGCATAGCAAAGTACTCTATATACTTATAATTGTTTTGCGTAATTTGCCACTGGTTAGAGTAAGAGGTACACTGATTTTGAAAGCCCATATGTGCGAGCGAGCGAAATGACACGTCGGTACATAGCAGCAATCGCACGCTGTCTTTATCGACGGCGCGGCGTGGTAATTACGATAGCGAGCTGTCGCAGTTCTGTCAATAAATTTCGTCGCGTGGAGCGAGCTGCGTCCGTTAGATAGCACTCGTAGGCCCTAGCAAATTAATTTATTAATTGTTTTTTTTTACGAATTGTGTTATTAATTTATTTAATATGCTCATGCTATTGGCCTTCAATGCCAGAATGACTGGACAACAATTGGTGACTTTTGCATTCCGCCTCCAATGCACTGGAAGGTAATGCTCTATGACTGGACGCCAGAGATGCTGAAATTTTATTTGAATGCCTTTCAGCATACACTTCCAGACCCCAGTAACCTCGCTCGTTGGAGCTTTGCCGAGGATAGTTCTTGTCCCCTCTGTAGCAATACCCCTTGCACAGCTAGACACATTCTAGCTGGCTGCAAGGTGGCCTTAGATCAAGGACGGTACACTTACCGCCATGACAAAGTTCTCGCTGTTATTCGCGAGGTAATTAGTCTCTCAGTGGCTCGTGCCAACAAGGGTTTGACAGTATCCTCCAAACCCCCAATACAGTTTGTGCGGGATGGCTCTAAAGGCAAAAAACATTTAACTACAAAACCTTTCTCAATAATCGAGAAAGCTACAGATTGGACTCTGGAGGTTGATTCGGTCTCTAAGCAGTATAAATTCCCTGAAAGTCTCGGATGCACAGCCCTCCGTCCAGATATAACTCTTTACTCTCTATCTCGGAAGGTGGCTCTTATTGTAGAATTAACTGTTCCATGGGAATCAAATATCCCAAAAGACCACGAGTACAAATTAAATAAATACCATGATCTTGCAAATGCCGTAACCCGGAACGGCTTCACTGTTCACCTTCACGCGGTGGAAGTTGGCGCTCGTGGCCTGCCAGCTAAATCTCTATTTCACCTCTTTAAAGATCTTGGCCTTTCCAGAAAAATAATCAACTCTTTCTTAGAAAAATTATCTAAAACTGCGATTTGCGCATCTCAAATTCTATGGCTTCGAAGGGGGAGTGAATGGGTGGCAAGGTGAACGCTCACATGTGGCAAGACAGCTGTCCTAAACCTACCACAGCCGGTTCGTAAGTCCGGAATCCACTGCTCACCCCCCAGAAGTGTAAAAAATAGTATTATGATGGGCCCGACTCCGGTCGGTGAATTCCATGGCAGCTCCGTTTGTATTTATTTATTGTTATATACGAAGAACAGGCAAGCCGGACTTTTCGGCTTATATGAAGAGACCGCCACTAATATAGAGTGAGCTTCCAATCAGATTAATTAACTAAGTCCAATAAAAGTATAAGATACAAGATTGAGTAAATTTTATGTCGTTTGATATACGCATCATTGATTTCTAAATGTGTGTAGTTATCGGTCATACCTTTTTCCCAAGTAACGAGACATCAAGTGGGTAGCCAGCAGCTGGGCACTTCAATGAAAATGATTTTCCAGCTATAGCACTCAAAGGAGGCATGCTCCTTATGTACGGAGGCCCTGCGAATAGATTAAATTTAAAAGTTTGTCGATGAATCGAATCATATCAATGGAATGAATCGGTTTAGCGGTTATTCTTTGTTTGTTACGTGCAAAACACGTGTATTTTCCGGAGTCTGCTACTTTCTGCATGTGTGTAATACTTAGACGACCGTCAGTGGTAGTTTTATCCCGATGATTTCTCGGCAATGCAATTCTGTCTAAATCATAATAAGAACAACAAATATTAGTAAAAATGACAAACATTTTTTTTTGTGAATTATTAATCAAGTAATAGTTAATACTTTATTTCATAGACAGATAACTTTGTGTTTGTTATGTCATATAGCATGATATTCGTCGCAAATGTGAATCCATGTAATTTAAGAATTTTACTCCATTTTCATACATAAACTTTTATTTCTATTTACCTATCTTTTTAATGCATCTACTATATATTTAGAGTGAGCTTCCACTCAGATTAATGAACTAGGTCCAATAATAGTATAAGATACAAGGTCGAGTAAATTTGATGTCGTTTGATACTCGCATCCATTGATTTCTAATTGTGTGTAGTTATCGGTCATACCTTTTTCCCAAGTAACGACATCAAGTGGGTAGCCAGCAGCTGGGAACTTCAATGAAAATGCTTTTTCAGATATAGCAGTCAAAGGAGGCATGAAAAGGCACGGATACGTAATAAGACAAGAGTTTGAGACTCGGTGGAAAACATTGCAAGTTTCAAGTGGAGATGGGCTAGATACATTGCCAGGATGGATCATAGAGTCTCGAATAGAGACCATGCCTGAACTACCATGAGGCTGAACATGCTAGGCTTTGTGGATGATGTCAGACGACACGGAAGACGAGACTGAATAAAAGCAGGCTCAAAATCTGTGAGCATGGAAGTCATTAAAGGACGCATATCAGGAAAGACCATTTTAAGGCCGCAATGATGATGAAGCTATAGCAAAATTTGTTTTAGAGGTTTCTAGTTATCACAAATTCTAGAAGAGTTGCAAAAATATGAAATCTATACATATATTAACTGTGACCTATGTAAGTATCTATATGCTTCCAAAAACATGTTTATGTTAATTATAATTACATTTATTATAATTTATTTTAAGTTTTATGTTTTGAGTTATTAAATTTACTTTATCCATATAAACTAAATCAATTCCAATCTATGCAAATTATAAATTGTAACAAAGACTCGAGACAAAATCTCAATGATGTCCAGAATTTTTTATTAGGTTACGGAAAACAATGGTTATGTCAATGCAATGGTTAACAATTAAACTGTAGTAACATTGATCACCTACTTTGAAAGATGTAGATTTTATAGTAATATTTCCTCAACCTCTCTCGGGCGACGCTCCGCAGACACAATTCACTGGCGCGACTGGTGGGCAATGTCACTGCGTCCAGACCGCGACAAGAACGGACTGGTTGCTAGCTCTCCGCCTCGCTCTGGCTTGCAGCTAGACTGTAGCGCTGTCTCATTGATCTGCCGAGTAGTAGCTTCCAACTAGGGCTGAGCCAACCTAGCGTTAGCAAGGCTATAAACGAGGTATTGAATCTTTTACTGTTATTTCTTCAAGCATATATTAAATTTCCTACAACGGCAGAGGAAAAACAATAATGCCGGGGGTGGCTTCCGAGTCGCAATGCTCCCTGCTCGTGAGTGGACGCAGCCGGCCAGCGCGAGGGGCCGGGCTGCGAGGCTTCGGGCTCGCCAGGCCGCAAGAGAGGCTGTGCGGGCTCGAGGTTCGCTCCGTCCGAGGGGCACCGCGCGGGTGTGCGGCCAGTCCGGCCGCGCGCGCAGCAGCAGCAGTGCTTGTTGGCGCCAATATCTTCACTGCCTCCACGATGCTCTCTCCGATGCCGTCGAGCGAGCGAGCGATGGCTGCGTTAGATCGCATCACCTCGGCGAGAGCAGGATCGGCGTTCGCGCGAGCTCGGCCCCGCGCCCAAGGAGTAGTAGCGGCCGCGGCTCAACGTCTCCCCAGAGCGGGCTCTCGGCTGCCCGTTATGGAGAGGTTACACTATGCCAGCTGCTGCCATAACAGTAGACAGCTACTGGCACCTGTGCACTGGTATGGCAGTAGCTCGACTCGCCTCGCTCGGTCACATTATACGAGCTGCTGCCATGACAGTAGACAGCTTGTACTCTCATGTGCGTTGAGATGAGATTTGTCTGACGCAGATGCAGATCTCTTTGCAATCATGTCACAAAATACACGACAGATCGCGGTTCACAGTGTAATAAAATCTGTTGCAAAAATACCTAGCAAAATAATATGATACAGTGATCGAAACAGTTAAAACAGAGCTAACTATTTCGATCACTGATAATAACATATTTGTTTTTGTGATTATAAATAAATAATAATATAATCGATTACTATCAAACCATTTGATTGATGGTTTGTATATGTCATCAGTGCTGCATCCACTTTTTTGGCTTTTCTCAATTTTCAACAACTCCTGGTTATATGTGGATCGTAAATTTTTGATCTTTTTTGTTACTTCATTCGTATCTTTTAAATTCAATTCCATGCGGATGTGTTCAAGCGACGATCTACGCAAATCTCTGTTCTTATAATTTGGATCCAAACAATTCCATAAGTTGGTTTCATCCTTGTATAGAGCTCCACAAACTTTACATTTTGTTCGGAAGTCCACCTGTCCGCCATTTTCACCCAGAGAATGCGGACAGTTGGACGGCCAGTCCGGCCGCGCGCGCAGCAGCAGCAGTGCTTGTTGGCGCCAATATCTTCACTGCCTCCACGATGCTCTCTCCGATGCCGTCGAGCGAGCGAGCGATGGCTGCGTTAGATCGCATCACCTCGGCGAGAGCAGGATCGGCGTTCGCGCGAGCTCGGCCCCGCGCCCAAGGAGTAGTAGCGGCCGCGGCTCAACGTCTCCCCAGAGCGGGCTCTCGGCTGCCCGTTATGGAGAGGTTACACTATGCCAGCTGCTGCCATAACAGTAGACAGCTACTGGCACCTGTGCACTGGTATGGCAGTAGCTCGACTCGCCTCGCTCGGTCACATTATACGAGCTGCTGCCATGACAGTAGACAGCTTGTACTCTCATGTGCGTTGAGATGAGATTTGTCTGACGCAGATGCAGATCTCTTTGCAATGATGTCACAAAATACACGACAGATCGCGGTTCACAGTGTAATAAAATCTGTTGCAAAAATACCTAGCAAAATAATATGATACAGTGATCGAAACAGTTAAAACAGAGCTAACTATTTCGATCACTGATAATAACATATTTGTTTTTGTGATTATAAATAAATAATAATATAATCGATTACTATCAAACCATTTGATTGATGGTTTGTATATGTCATCAGTGCTGCATCCACTTTTTTGGCTTTTCTCAATTTTCAACAACTCCTGGTTATATGTGGATCGTAAATTTTTGATCTTTTTTGTTACTTCATTCGTATCTTTTAAATTCAATTCCATGCGGATGTGTTCAAGCGACGATCTACGCAAATCTCTGTTCTTATAATTTGGATCCAAACAATTCCATAAGTTGGTTTCATCCTTGTATAGAGCTCCACAAACTTTACATTTTGTTCGGAAGTCCACCTGTCCGCCATTTTCACCCAGAGAATGCGGACAGTTGGACGGCCAGTCCGGCCGCGCGCGCAGCAGCAGCAGTGCTTGTTGGCGCCAATATCTTCACTGCCTCCACGATGCTCTCTCCGATGCCGTCGAGCGAGCGAGCGATGGCTGCGTTAGATCGCATCACCTCGGCGAGAGCAGGATCGGCGTTCGCGCGAGCTCGGCCCCGCGCCCAAGGAGTAGTAGCGGCCGCGGCTCAACGTCTCCCCAGAGCGGGCTCTCGGCTGCCCGTTATGGAGAGGTTACACTATGCCAGCTGCTGCCATAACAGTAGACAGCTACTGGCACCTGTGCACTGGTATGGCAGTAGCTCGACTCGCCTCGCTCGGTCACATTATACGAGCTGCTGCCATGACAGTAGACAGCTTGTACTCTCATGTGCGTTGAGATGAGATTTGTCTGACGCAGATGCAGATCTCTTTGCAATGATGTCACAAAATACACGACAGATCGCGGTTCACAGTGTAATAAAATCTGTTGCAAAAATACCTAGCAAAATAATATGATACAGTGATCGAAACAGTTAAAACAGAGCTAACTATTTCGATCACTGATAATAACATATTTGTTTTTGTGATTATAAATAAATAATAATATAATCGATTACTATCAAACCATTTGATTGATGGTTTGTATATGTCATCAGTGCTGCATCCACTTTTTTGGCTTTTCTCAATTTTCAACAACTCCTGGTTATATGTGGATCGTAAATTTTTGATCTTTTTTGTTACTTCATTCGTATCTTTTAAATTCAATTCCATGCGGATGTGTTCAAGCGACGATCTACGCAAATCTCTGTTCTTATAATTTGGATCCAAACAATTCCATAAGTTGGTTTCATCCTTGTATAGAGCTCCACAAACTTTACATTTTGTTCGGAAGTCCACCTGTCCGCCATTTTCACCCAGAGAATGCAGATAAAGAGCGAGTAACTGCCCTTCCGCAGAGAACGTGCGAGTCGCGTGCGAGGTGCTGCTTGTGGCGTGGTGGGGGGAGGCGAGTGGCGAAGGAAAACAAAAAATGTTGCAGTAGCTCGCATGACAGCTACTAACCCACTCGCATATCACAGTAACTCGTATTATGCGGTCACACGGTGCGAGTAGCTGCACAGCAGTAACTGACCAGGCCAGCTCGCATGCTAGCTCGCATAGTGTAACCTAGGCTTTACTTCTGAGCGTCAGCGTCGCGGCGGCAGTGGCGAGCCACAGCGTTATTGGGTCTACAAGGAAATCTTTGGGCCACATGTCAGCAGATGTGCCGAAAATGGCGACGGCGCACACAAGGACCCTCTTCGACTTCAACGAAGGCTGCATTGATAGTAATGAGTGCAGAAACTGGCCGCAGTGTTAGTCGTCTTGCTGGCGAAGGAACATCGATTAATGCTGGTACTGGTCTCGGGCCTGCTCGCTGTGTCTCATTTGCGTTAGCATTGATAGTTTGCTCTGTGTCACTCTGAAACGGTAATCAATATTTAGTTTTCCATTTCTACATATTATAAAATACATTGTCTGTGTCTCTAGCAACGCTATGGTTTAGAGAAGTTGGAGAACCGGCGCACATAGTTCGCTCTTTTTATAAGCGCGGCTGCTGCATATACCGGCCGCCGTCGTTTTCAGTCGCCATTCTTCCGTCGCCTGTGCCGCTGCGCGGACGTGTCGCTCCTCCAATCTTCCTTCCATTGTATGTAGTGTCGACTTCACTGGTCCCAGGTCGCATCTGAAGCCATAAAACCGATTCCCTCCAACAGCTCGTAGAGCGATAGTCGCATTATCAAAGTCTGCAGGGATCAGACTCGTTGATATGTAGATCGCGCAGGGAACAGACTACTCGTTGATATGTAGATTGCGATGTAATCCTTCCGGTCTCCTAGGGTCCTGTTGACGTGTATCGGTATTGTCTTCGATGTATGGCGTGTCATCGGATTTTCTGGGACACTCCAACGTGTCAGCTGCTGCCTGGTTTTCGTCACCTTGCGACAAAAGAAGAAAAGGGACAAGAATTAATTTTCTGCATTCCGCTGCTACGTCGTACTGAGTCTTTAAATTGCTTCTATTAAGTTTTCTTCCTTTATTACACCGTCTGCTTTAATTTAAAAAAAAGTCTGTGTGTGAAGAAGGGAATTATAACTGTGTCTATATATAATGGTGAATGTGAAGTGGTGAAGAAAAATGTGAAACACTTTTGATACGCCACTGATTTGCCCATACCCCTTTGCTCAGTCTAGTATATGTTGGATATTTTATTTCTTATCATTGAAGAATAAAGAGCTGATGACATAAAAAATACCAATTTTCAAGTTATACTCACAGGATTCGATGTGTTTTCATAAAAATATTTAACCGCAAATCCCACATCATTTACTAGCACAACTTTCGAAATAGACGAAAGCATAAGCCAGCAATTTTTGTCGTCATGTTTTCCGAGGTGACTAGTGAAAATGTTCTGGGACACTCCAAAGTGTCAGCTGCTGCCTGGTTTTCGTCACCTTGCGACAAAAGAAGAAAAGGGACAAGAATTAATTTTCTGCATTCCGCTGCTACGTCGTACTGAGTCTTTAAATTGCTTCTATTAAGTTTTCTTCCTTTATTACACTGTCTGCTTTAATTTAAAAAAAAGTCTGTGTGTGAAGAAGGGAATTATAACTGTGTCTATATATAATGGTGAATGTGAAGTGGTGAAGAAAAATGTGAAACACTTTTGATACGCCACTGATTTGCCCATACCCCTTTGCTCAGTCTGGTATATGTTGGATATTTTATTTCTTATCATTGAAGAATAAAGAGCTGATGACATAAAAAATACCAATTTTCAAGTTATACTCACAGGATTCGATGTGTTTTCATAAAAATATTTAACCGCAAATCCCACATCATTTACTAGCACAACTTTCGAAATAGACGAAAGCATAAGCCAGCAATTTTTGTCGTCATGTTTTCCGAGGTGACTAAGTGAAAATGTTCACAAGTTCTGGCCTGAAAGTAAAATTATTTTTTTTAACGTTGAAGATTGATTATATATATTAAAGACGTTAAAGATTGATTATATAAATCTGATGACTTGATGGATATAGCAATAATAATACAAATTAATGAATAATTTATTTTTATTTATTTATTTATTTTTGCATCTGAATCCACCCGACCGCTTCGGGAATGCCCGTAAGGCCGGAAATGCAGGCTGAGCCCTCCGCCGAAAGAATTTTTATCTGATGCGGGGTGAGCTCCGCCTCTTCCTTGACACCTCCGCCTGTCTTCTTTTTGAGACGTACAATTTTCTGGCCGCTGGCTTTGATTTTTTTAACATGGCCTTAAATGCCTGAAAAGAAATAAAGAAACATTATTTTCCTTCACCTATAGCAAATATGTATTCCATCATGTTTACAGGAAATACACGAATAACATACTGACTAACGCTAAAGGTATTGAGGTGTTCTCTGTTCTAAGAGAGGGCCTCGGGGACAACGCGACTTTCAGCTGAAAAGCCTGCAAAAGCGATACGGAATGACATCGGAAGGGTTAATCCACGGTGCGTCTATAACGTAAGGAACGCCCTCATGAACGCTAATCACCTAGATACAACCGCCACTCTCGAATACACAGGACATTTACTGTCTCCATAAACAAACCAAAATAAATATCAGCTGGAAATTATAGCAATAATTATCTGTATAGATACATACCAGTAGCCATTCCTTTTGGGTTTTTTTCACTCCCATCTCTTTGAGCTCACTCACGAGCTGCGCCCACAACCTCTTAACCGCCTCTAGTTGAGAATTTCCTGTAATAAAATAAAAACCCTGTAATTATCATCAATATGATGAAGTACAACGTAATAATAGTCTTCGTGGCCCCACACAATAGGAAGTCGTGCAGCAAATTTTGAGGTTATGTGTATATCCATTTCTATTTATCCACACACGCGTATTTACCCACACAATTTTATTTATCCAGACACGAACTTTTTATCCGCTTTTCGTTAGATTCATTCGACTCCATATTACATTCACAGTTTTCAATTTATTTGTAAATTACGCACATAACATGTTCATCAGTAGGACGCATGAATTTTCAACAAAATAAAAGTAATGTAATTACCATTCAGCATCACCGGATTTGAAGTAATGACGTCGGTAAGGCGATCCTTCTGCGCCTTATTCGCCTGTTTTGCTGGCACATTCTCCTTGTTACTGTTCGTTTTATTTTGAAAGAAACGAAAACACCAAACGACAAACGAAACGACGTGGCGGTGAACGATCGGGCAACTGAACTAGGTTCGCCCCCGAGCCTACAGGTGGCGATTGCGAACTGCGTGCGCGCCGGGCCGTCGCTTGGCCCGTGTGAATATTGATAGAATGAAATACCTGCTTGAGTTCGGTCTGGCGCCAATATGACTAGAAATTCGAATCAATGCTTAATAATATTAATTTATATTTATCCTTTTATGAATTTATGTTAACCCCTCAAGCACGTAACATCCATTTGGGGACATGTATGGCGGCCGCCTAACAATCCGTAACATCCGATTTTGGATATCGCGCTCGCCGCTGCGAAAAATGCAATTTACGATTCGAATCGTCGTACTTTAATGCTTTCTGACCGCGGGACGACATGGCCAAATAATCTTTCATTCGCCGGCCAACGACGATTTAACCGATCGCCCATTTAAAAAGTCAGCATTAGACGTCAAAACAACAGTGTCGATCGGCCACCCCGCGGAGGCGTATAGTTCCGCGAGGTGTTTGTTTTGTGAAGTGTTTTGTGAATATAAGTGAAGTGTATACCGGATAAAAGTAAGTAATTTCCCTTTTTAAGTAGTTTAGGCATTAGGATTATTCAATTTAGACAATCCATTTGCTGTTTTTCACGAATTTTCGAAGAAAACACGTTGGCAACAACACAACGGCTCGCGAAGAAATGGCCGTTTTTATTTTGTAATGTTTGTGAAATATCCCTATATATCGCGAAACATGACGTAATGTCGCTTTAATTTACTAATAAAATAGGTATTGCTTCATTTACATCCTAAGTTATCACATAATTAGGCGTATTTTGAACATTATATGTTGTTTTTCTAATATGGCTCGCGAAAATGAAACTTGTTTTGATAATTACTATGAGAGAAAAAAGTGCGATTTTCCATAGTTTTTCGATGAAATGTGACTCTTTGGAGTATAGTAATTAGTTATTAGACATATAATAAGTCTATGATAAGACAATATAATTGAAAAAATCTAACGAATTTTATATTATGGGCATTCAAACTTTATTATTAGGTTCGGACCCGGAAACTCTCAAAACTTTAGATTTTTCTATAATATCAGACAAAGGTCAAAGTTCTGGTGTGATTTCTAAGAAGAAGTGATGTAGTAATAAAGTTATTTTGAAAGAATTTCATATAAAAAAATACCATAAGTAGTCACAAATTAAAAATTAAAAAAAATTTTTTTTACGAGAATAAATAAAATTTTTCTTGGCTGAATAAATAAATATTTTTTCCGTATTTTTGTATGCAAATAAGTAAAAAAAAATATCGTTTTGGTAAAACATTTAATAAAGAACATAACTGTATTTACAATTTTTGATATTTACAAAAACTGTATTTACAAAAAAATCTAAATGATTTTATAGGCGAGTTTTTTTCAGTTTGCCAATTTTGTAATATTTATTCATTATTATCTTAATTGTTTTACGAGATAAGGTTATAATATTTTATATGTCAAATTTCAATGCGATCATTTTTCTCTTTATCTTTTTTTATTCCGTTTAGTGGTTTATAAGTTATGATCGTTTTTCTCAAGGCCGTTGACTCGCGTCGATTTTTTGCGCGCGAATATGTCGCGCGCAAAAGTGATAGGTGTTTTTACCTCGCAACGTGAGGGGTTAATAAAAATTAATGAATTATTATTATTAAATAGATTTTTTATCAAACGATTTCAATGCAAACTAAAGTGAATAAAATATATATTTAAAATATTATTTCGCTACGGTTTGGTTCTTCGCTAAACCACGCGGCAAAGATGAAATGATAAAAAGAACGAATTATTCAAAGAAAAGTTAATTTATAATTTCTGGGTTTATAAACCCCTCGGAGCAGATGGCTCACTTTATTTAATTTAGAAAATTACTCCAATCCTATTTCCACATTCCTACCTTCTGAAAATCTGTATATATAAATTCCACAGATTCGATCAGTTCGAATCCTCCTCAACTTTCCATTATTTAATTTTACCTTTTACGAATGAATGAAACCGAGATTTTGCACAGTGAAACTTTATTGATCCTAAATTGATTTCATTAACAATGTTGGTTAATTATGATAATTTCCGCATATAAATTTGTTACAGATTTTGTGGTACATTTAATTATCGCCTGAATTCCGTGGCCGAATAAAAGATTTATAAAGATTTTCGAGATTTATGTTTCGAGCCTATATGACCTTCATAACTGAACTTTTGATAAAATCTATACGAAATATACAAAAGATGTCTATTTCTGTGGATAAGGAATTAAGAAGAGCTATAACCCTCCCCACGGGCCTGTCTACACAAATATTTGTACGTTGGTAGGGCACATTCAACAATGGACGCGATCTCCTTGCTGTGTAATTTACCGGTACGTACAATTCAAACTTACATAGTATCTCTGGCAAATAAATAGTTCCTTAAATTAATTTATATGCAAATATAATTAGGGAAATATATCAACGCGTTTCAAGAGTGTTGTATCCTACCATTCCTATCAAAAAACGGACGGAAATAAGTATGGATAAATATTGTATTTTCTGTAATAAATATATCTTAAAATTTTTCTTTGAATATGCTATACCATCTGAATGTATTTGTTTTCACTTATACACCAGATGACCGAGTTATATTCAAGTATGCTACGGACTAAACAATTATATAGTAGAACATAACATGAATATTATTAAACTGTTTGCATATGCGAATAACAAAACCGACCATTTTGCTAGCACGATTGCAAATATTTGTAATGTGTGCACGGAAATTCAACTGCGTATCAAATGTAATTCCCAGGTCCCTCACCTCGGTTGACCTTTTTAAAATTGACCCGTTTATTGTGTATGGGAAAAAGCAAGGTGTTTTCTTCTTAGTGATGGTTAAAATAGAGCACTTGTTAGTGTTGAATTCCATGTCATTGACAGAGCCCCATCTTGAAAGTGCATCTATATCTTGCTGTAATTTTTCCACTTCTCGAGCATCTGTTATTTGATGAAAAAATTTCACGGCATCAGCAAATAGAGAGCAATGACTATATTTTACAAATTTAGGCAAATCATTAATGAAAATGAAGAACAAAATCGTAGAGAGATTTGCATCTTGCGGCACCCCCGAATGAACCTTAAAGAGGGATGACTCAGCTGAATCAAAGCTGACTAACTGACTCCTATTTTTGAAGTAGCTTGCAAAGAATTTGACAAGATGTACAGAGAAACCGAAGTCAAAAAGCTTCTGTAAGAGGATGTCTCTGTTAACCCTGTCAAATGCCTTGGCCATGTCCAAGTATATAACATCTACTTGGAGGCCCCGGTCCAGGGCGGTAGTGGCATACTCTGTCAATGACATTTCTTCGTCAAAGAGTTTACTCCAAACACTGTAGGGATCTTTACTTTCAGCAGTTACAATCAGCAGTTAACTTTGAAGATGTTGCTCGCGGTATAATATTATGTTATGCTATTCGAACTACGCTGTTAGGTGCTGTTTTCGACCACCTGTATCGGTTTTTTCCGTGGTATAAGTTTGATGTTCTCAAGTCACTAAGAGGCACGTCATCGTCGGAACTCCCGTGTAAATTCTCGTCGCCAACTATTTCGTCTTGTATTTCACTTTCCTCGTTCTCTACACTCTGACTACTATCACGACGACGTTGTACAAATTCTACCTCATTCACAATTATATCTTGGAGGTTGTCTTCGAAATCTGACTGCTCTGAATCTGAAGCCATAATATTTCTATCGAGGGCTTCCAATTCTGGATTATCGAACCGAAATTACTTTTGCTTTGACCGCTCAATTGAAGATTTCGACACCCGCTTTTTTCCTGACGTACTAGGTTTGTTTATATCTGCTATTTTGTTGCAGTAAACTAAAACAAGCGAAATTAAAAACTTAAAAACCCCATTATTCAATTACTTATATACACGTTATTATGTTATGTAATCTTCGTGAAAAATACCTCTATTTGATCGACCCCACTCAATAGCAATCAATATAATTATTTCTTAGACCCAGAACATGGCCATTATTTTATAAGATTTTCGCGCTAACAAATCCAATTTGATTTGCAATTCATTTGTGTTTTTTTTACGAGAAATACAATGTACTGAATCTAATCATGAAATCAACCTACACAAATAACTACATAAGTTAAAACATTTCCCCCTTTTGCGTTGCAACGTAATAGTAAAAATAAGAAAATGCGATTTATTATATCGGTATGATAATTATGGACAGTGGGTCTCGCATACCCAAGATTGTTTGTACGTCAAAAGTGGACGTAGGGTCTAACAGACCCGAATCGCATTTTAGAAAGCGTTTACTCACGTGTTTGAAGTCGTACGACGCAACCTCCTCCCTTACTGGTCCGTTTGCAACTAAAACCGAAGCTACTGAGCCACTCGGGCGCGGGGTGTGGGGGGAAGGTTCTGATTCCGAGAACTGAGAGGAGGCGCGGGTCTGTCAGACATGATGTCCGCAGGTTAAGTATCTTATGTTTCTCACAAGCCTTTTAACTTTAGCCCATGCAAGCTCTATCGGGTTTAAGTCGCACATATAAGGCGGCAATCTTAGACCATGGTTTTTTATGAGTTTGTCCATTTTAAATGTTTTTTTCTGGATCCTTAAATAACTGAATTTTTGGAGGTTCAGCATTTGATTGTGGGACTGATCTAGACATAACATTGTTATTACCCCTCTGCACTTTTATTGAAATACTTTTGTAGTCAGCTTGAGTATGAGCAGTTTTAAAAATATTTTATCTGGATATTCTTTGGTCACCTTGTACTCCATCATTGTCCAGTCGATGGAACCTCCAGTTTGATCATCTTTTCGGAGTGACAGCTAGTTCATGGCTTTAGATACTGATTTAAAATCTAATACATCAGTATAATTTATCTCGTTTACAGTGTAAGGATGATTTCTTCGCGCTAACTTTATTACGGGTGTCAACTGAGCCAATAAAAATAAATCTCCAGCTTGTGTCATGAGCTCCGTTTATTTAATATTTAAATGTCATCATCAGGATGGGAAAGACGCTGTCTTACGGACCGAAGGAACACGAAAGATGTAACATTAAATTTTGTAAGTCCTCTTGAAAAGAGGTTTGGGCGCCAGTGGCCTTCGGTACGTGGGAGACAGCCGGAGCCTATGCAAAACTGCAAGCGCAGCTGGCCACCGCCTAGCGCAGCTGGCAATGGGGAAGCAAGCCAATCCTTTGAGGAACCCAGCACTCAGCCGACGAGCCTTAATAATGGGTCGTGGGGAGCAAATCCTCAGGGCAAGGATCGACCTGCGGACGCGAGAGCACTCCGAGGAGCGGACGACATTGATTTTACTTCGGGGATGATTGAAAGGAACACCGCTTCTTAAGGTGGGAATATAGGGATCTCAAGGACGAGGATCTCCGCCCGTGTGTTTAATACTTATATTAATGACCACTAAACTTATTAATTACCTCCGAGGCTTTTTCCTGAGTGCCCTTGGCGCGAATTTATCAACATTCCTTGGTTCCTGTGACAGATGTCAATTTCACGCGCATCGGCGTTCTGACGTCTACGCACACGCCCTCTGACGGCCGTCCGTCGCACTGCCTGCGTGAACGATAATCGACCCGCCTCGCGCCGGTTCGGAACCTTGCTAAACCCGCTTTAATTTATAAATTCTCCCTTGGCGAGATGTGAATTTCGCCCAATGTTAAATAATGAAATAAATATATATTTTGATTCTATGTAATTTCTCAGGCTGGAACCCCGCCTTCTCTTAACTTATTAGACCCTTATTTTATGTCCCTTTGTGTTCCTGTTTTCGTGATAATGAGATGAAAGAAAATAAAGAGTTATAAATGAAATGAAGTTTTATTCCAAAGAAAAACGTGGCGACCTTACAATGTGGTTTTTTACCGCTTTTGCAGCGCGCGTGGGCGCTGCACTAAAATTATGGAAATATATAAAATAAAGAAAGAAAAGGTTACAATTTTGGATCCGGGCGGATATGCCGCACGGGATACCTGCGGGACGGAATTTACCGCGTGTCCCGGATTATATTTTACAGAGTATATTACAAATGTGCCGATTCTAAAAATTACTGACCTCGTCTAATGTTAATGGCGAGCGGAGTGGAAAGGAGGGTTCGTTTGAAAGGAATGTCTGCGGATCGCTGTGATTGAACCCGATTTGCCGAGCCGCGTAATGGCGGTCGGGCGCAAACAGTTGCAAAAGAAAAAATATATATGAAATCTAATTTGCGCTTGGCGGCGCGGACCTACGGCTTAGGCGTTTAAGTGAGGATCTGAATATTATTATGACATACTAAAAATTTAGAAAACGTGGCTGCGCTGAGCGCGTGGAAAGAACGACCTTAACAGATTTTTGTTCAGACTTGCCTGGGTAATGGGAGATGTAGAGAAGATGCCAGCGACCACTGCTGCTAGTTAAAAGTATTTACACTGACTTTACTACTGATAATTAATAATGCTCTATCATTAAGTGATGGCTGAATAATGACTGGCCGGCCCGCGGCCAGAAGCCGCGGACCGCCGCTCCGATGACCGCTCGCCTCTGTGGTCCGTGCAAGAAAAAAAAGAGACCGTCAAAAAATCGCCCGGTAATTCGGTGCGTTAGAATTCTAAAAACAATAGGGAGGGTCGTTGACCAATTCGCCGTGTACGGTTAATTGCTTATCGCATTATCGTAACACGGTGAATGACGAATATTAAATAGTTATAAAATTATGAAATAACAAGCAATGAACCTTGGGCATTGCACGCCAGGTTGGATAAAGGAGTGGCGCCTGACACTCAAAATAAAATTATAGCCTAGAAGAAATACTACTAAGTGCATGAACTGCAAGCAAAAGAATGGTTTAGGAATGTTTCCTGCCTAATACGAGGAATTTATCGAGTACATTTTAACTTATTTGGTAACATAATCAGAAATATAATGCCTTAAGGCTATATCGCAGAAGGCGATGAACAAAAACATCAGAATGACAAACAAAAACATAACAGTATGTATCTATGTAAAAATAACAGTATCTACTTTGTGCGTTCGGATCTCAGCCGAAACTCCAAACTTACTTAACTTAAATTATCGATTAATTTTATCACACTTAGCTGGTAACATTATTGTCTAAGAATATGAAAATAATTATTACATGATTTAAATGCAGATGCAGGTTCTGCGATTTGCCGGATGGGCGTTGAGATTAATTTTCTCAGAAACGGTAATACAGTATAAGTGAAAAAAAATAATAACGAGATAACGTCTATGCATGCTGCACAGATGAGTGTACTATAGACAAATCTCATATATGTATTCCAAAAAAAATTGAGTTGACCTCTTATGAGTCGTGACATTTAAACATTTTCTAATTTTAAATTTAATTTTAAACAACAAAAACAGAGTTTAACTAGATTTTCCTTCGAGATATTTCTAATTAGTGACGTTTTGATTTCTGCCAAGTTACTTTATACGAAATGTAATAATAACAATAATAAATAAAAATATGAACTACACTTTGGTCTTAACAGTCTCTAAGGTTATGGTTTTAACGTCCGTCGGGTAACGTTTTCCGCTGGGAGTTTTCTGTAATGTCTTCCTGTTCTTCCTCTTTTCTTCCTAGTATCGATGCTCTTCTTGGTAGTGGTGCTGCGCTGATCGGTCGCTTGTTGCTTCGCCTCAAGATTACCCTGGCATGGGCATCGAGGCGCTTTGGGTCCGTTCCTTGAACAATAAGGAGAAACAACGCGTGATCAGTTATTGTCCTTACGGGTAAGGGTAAGGTGTAATGTCTGACGAAGTTTTGCTCTCCGAGTGAAAGCGCAATCTACTTTGTGTCTCTGGTCACTGACGTTAATTGGCACTTTCTACTCCTGAGAGTTTCGTTGCTTATGTCGTATTCGGGATTAGCGTCTATATCACTAAAAGTTTCGGAATTTCGTTTTGTCGATGCTAATTGTATTAGTTCTTCACTGATTAACTTTACTTTGACGATTTCCGTTTGTACTCCACACAGTGTTGCGCTATTTGAATAGTCTTTGCAGCTACTAATATGGAACGATACTTTCTCGTTACCTGACGATACCGGGTCCGTGGTGACGTAGCCACGTAGCGTGGACCAGTGGCCCTCGCAGTGCGGGCGGCTGCGCTCGCAGGCTGCCGGCAGGTCGGTGCGCTCGTCTGCCGCTGGGCTCGCAACGGGAACGGCAGTGGCCGTCGCGGTTGCTGCCCCTGGGTGGACTGCAATGTACTGCACGCCGCGTCTCACGCTGAGGTTGCCCGTTGATGGCATCAACTCCGTCGTGAGAACGCCTTCATGCGCTACGTCGTGCGAATGGGGAGTGGCCTGGCGGCGCTTATCTCAGACCCATCGCACTGACGTTGCTGCATGTCTGCGCCGAGTTGGTAGTCACGTTCGGTTTTCTTGACTGGGAGGCCTGTTGGCGTCGCTACAGTCTTGGTTTCCAGCGTTGGTGGTTGACTCGTTGAGGTACAGCACTTCACAACGTGGTTTAATGTCTGGAATAGCATTTTTACGCAGCATCACTATTTATATTTGAGGTCGCATACTTTGGAGGATTTGGGGAAGACGGAAGGCAGAATGTTCAAACCTTTGTTAAGTGTTCTTTTTCTATTATTCTTAATATTTCAAATTTATTAAGACTTACTTAGGCTTATTTCTGTCGTTATTAGCAAATATTCTCTTTATAAGGATGTGAAACAATGAAAATTTTGAGTAATACTCATATATATATGACATAATGAAATTATATGTATAGAAAAAAAATTATTTTTGCTTTGCGAGTGGTCGGGCTATATATATAGAAAATTTTCCTAAAATGAAGGAATTTTGAGAAAAAATAATATAAATGAAGAAAATGAACATGTATTTTATGATTAAACTTGTCTACGCCTGCCTGTAATTCCTGATTATAAAAATAATAAATGAACCTTTGGTGGTTATGAAATGTTTTGTAATGTGCTTGAAATTGTTCAATATTTGATTGAACGGAGTATGGGGTGAACGGCTATTTGTAAATAGTAAAAATAAAAATAGTAAAAAAACTTCAGTAATTGGTAAGAAAATAGTAACCGTTGAGATGCTGTAAAGAACAAAAAAAATATACATATTGGGGGTTATTCCGGGAATCACAACGATCTGCATCATCGGGAATGGAATATTCGATTAGTACCCATATATATAATGTGATACAAACGCTATGAGCTATAAGTATATATAATAAAGTATTTATCAATAAAGTAGGAAAAATATGGCGTCTCTGGGGGACAATGTCGTTGTAAGGTAAACGAATAAAACAATATAATAATAGATAAAATTGTACGAAAAAAGAAGTGTTGCCTAATATCGGACTGTTTTTAATCGGACTGCTTCTCGTCTTGGATGAACTTTGGGAAATCGTGATTTTAATTCTCGAATTTTCCTGTGTCTTCCTTCTCGAAGTGCCGTTAATACAAAGATAAAGATTTTTTACATGATCGTATGGTATATAATTATAATATATAATAAATATTTGAAGAACCTGTAATTTAACTGGGAGTGAGGGTGACAGCTGTATACGCTTTTAACGTCGTTACGCTGGTTCTGGAGTTTGAAGACATCCCGGTCTATGCCCTTGTTGGTTTTGTTAAGATAATTTCTCTTCCAAGAGTTGGCTAGGATCTACCTGCATCTGTTTTACTTGTTGAAAGAAAATATTTAACTTGGAATGGTGAGTTCCTTTGAGCACAGAGTTTCTGCTGTATCTACCATTTGTTAAGTTGGAAACAATTTTTGACTGTGTGAGATTAACATTTTCGGTTTTTGTCATTGAGTTTTCCTTTCGCGGCTTGTTCATACAACTTTCTTTCCTCGACATCCATCGCCTCTCTGTCATACTTTCATTCATTCTAAAACGGAATGTCTCGTACCTATTTATTACCTTTGTCATGGATTATTTAAATTATTATACTTAATAATGGAACGAATCGGTTGATACGGCTAATTCTGGTTCGTTTATAGTTTTCTAGGGTTCGAATGGACAAACTAAGGAGCTTATTTAAATGAAATTTCTTGCGAATGCCTATTGGGAGTTCATGGTAATGGACAATGTCCATCGGGCCCTAACCTTGGTTAGGGTGAAACGACGTTTTTCTATAGCTAATTAAATGTTCGGCGACGGTTTATGCTTACGATGGTTCCTGTTCGCTAATTAGGCCTGTCGACTGCATTCCGTGCGAAAAATATAAACAAAATCTCCCTATCTAAATCGTCAAATGGAAGCAAGCGGAATTGTAACATTTTACTTGGACTTCCCGGTGTTTTACTATTTTATAGAAAGGCTAATACCACCGAACCTTTCTCAATATATAAATAAATTGTACGCAAAATATGGTACTGATAAAAAATATTTTAGGTAAAGAATGACTTCGCTTCGTAGGCTGCTATTTTAGCTTATCCGCAAGCGCTCTTGCTAAGGGAATCGGTCGAGAAAAATATGGTTATATGTATATATAAAAATGAACAATATGTTGCTATTAAAAAAAAATTAAAGGAGTCCAACCGGTTTTTAGCCAGGTTGGATAATATTTATTTTTATAAAAATAAATTATATATAATTTATTTTTATAAAAATATATGCGCGGTTGACCGTTTTTAATTTGCTGTGGTTCTTCGATATGTAATTTTTATAAAGTTTTGGGTACTAATCTGGGATTTATATTTAATTTATATTTTAGGTTTTTAAGGGGATGTTTATTTTAATAATTTACTCATTTACTTGTTACTAACATTTGGTCTTTCTTTATGGCTCTTTGACTTTCTTACCCTGTCCTTTATTGCTTTTTTATTTTAAATTTAATTTTTACTTCGGAACAAATGCGTTCTCCCCCCTTGCTCAGCGACCACAGGATGTTTATTATTATTTTTACTTCCGACTTCGGCTATCAATTTCGGGCTAAGTCTTTAATATGGAATAAACCTTTATTAACTCCGTTCTCATCCGTAATCTCATAAGCAACAGGTGACTTTTTTGACACTATTGTGCATTTTATGTACCGTGGTGCCAGCTTACTTGAGAAAAAATCAATTTTTCTTGACTGCTGGTGGTTTTTGGCCCAAATCGTTTCACCTATTTTGAACTCTACGTGCTTGCGCCTTAAGTTGTATCGTGTAGCGTTGTTTCGGAAAGCTTCCATTAACCTATCTCTTACTATGTCGTATGTATCTGCTAACGTTTCGAGGCCTTTGGCGAATTCTTGCGGGGTGTCTACTGTTAATTTACCCTTTTCCCCCGGTATGTAACTTAGTAACGAGTGGTATCGGCCATCTGTATGAGTCTCGCGTCCATACATTAGGTATACTGGTGTGAAGCCCGTCGCTAAATTGACATGATTGTTAAGCGCGTTTTGGATTAGCATAATGTATCTGTCCCAAAGCTTCTGATTTTTTTCCGTCAAGATTGATAGAGATGTTTCAATCGTTTGGTTGTACCTTTCTACCGTATTTGATTGTGGAGCGTATACGCGTCCGTAAAATAATCTCGGTATCTTGTATTTTTCCGCTAATTGCCTAAATGCTTTTGACCTGAAGTATGTCGCGTTATCTAGGATTATTACAGCTGGGGTCCCGTAAGTTAGGAACACGCTGTTTTCTAGATGCTTTATTATACTTGCGGAGGTGGCTTGTCTTAGGGCAAAAAGCCAGCAAAATTTAGTGAATACGTCTACGATTGACAGGATGTATGTGAAACCGTTAGTTGAGCGAGGTAAGGGACCAATTATGTATAGACTAAGTGTGTGTTCTAATTCGTGCCTGTTCCTTGGTATATTAACTGTTTCCTTCGTTGGTGTTGGGATTTGTTGACGTTCTTCCGGTTCCGATGGGGTCGGTGATGGTTGACGATGCCTGGTTTTCCTTTCTGACGGTTTTGTCTTTCTTGGTGCCATTATGCACACTCAAAGTTTAGACTTCTATGGTAAGTGACCGTTGCTGAACTAATATTTGTAGGGATTTCCTGCGTTTGCTCTAATAAATCTGATTTGATTTGATGTACCGACTCGTACTGTTTGATTTGATTTGATTTGATGTACTGTGTGTCCGTGTTACGTTAATGAATGTTATATGTGAGTGTATGTGGTTTTAGACGAATTGAAAATTAAAAAATTATATTAAAGAAAAATTTAATAAGTGATAAAAAAAGAAGAAGATATCTTAGGTGTAAGCTTGATGTGTTGTGTTTATTTATTTATTTTAAATTTATGTGTGCAAGACTTGTTTTGAAATGTATTTTAATGGTTTTTAATTTGTATTTGAAGTGTATGTGTATCGACATGTAATTTGAATTTATGTGTATGTTGAGTGGTACTCAAATGTTTTGATAGTATGTTGAAATCTGCTTGAACTGTGTGATGATGCTTTATTTTCTTTAACTTGTTGTAGTTGGAAGTGAAAGTAGAAATTCAAAATATTTTGTATGGGAAAGTCTGTCCGAGTTGTGCTTTGAGTTATGATTCCGAGATGCGAATATTTATTGATTTATTTTAAATTTGATTTTTAAAGTCGATCGTCCTGTATATCTGATAAATGTTATCGTTGTATCTTGTAGAATTTCCTGTGTCGGCGAGCTGGGAGAAGCGTAAATGTCTTCAGTCTAAACTAATTTGTTTTAGCTATTTGAGGGTTAAGTGTCAAAAACATAATGTACAAATTTATCAACAAAAAAAAATAGAAAACAATGAAAAAAATAAGATTAAATGTATATCCTTGTAGAAAGCTGTAATAAAATACGGTAAATGCTGTGCCAAACGAGTAACAAGTATTGTATATATATAATTAAGTACCTAAGTGTTAGGCTGCTGAAATAAAAAATCTATAGAAATGTATTAAGGGTGGGTGGGTGAGGTAGGTAAGAAGCTGTGCCTTTCTGGTAGGGAATGAGTATTAAGGGTTTATAAATATTCAAGGGTAAATAGTATGTGAAAATGAAATAATAACAGTATGAACAAAAACAAAGAGAAGTTAACCTGCAATTTCGGGTTAAAACAAGTAAAGTAAATAATAATAATAATAGGGAGGGTTGGGTAGGAAAATTATATGTTATGTTAAATTAAAAAAACAAACGGCCCCTCGTTGGTGAGCCAGAATTTTGTCATGAGCTCCGTTTATTTAATATTTAAATGTCATCATCAGGATGGGAAAGACGCTGTCTTACGGACCGAAAGAACACGAAAGATGTAACATTAAATTTTGTAAGTCCTCTTGAAAAGAGGTTTGGGCGCCAGTGGCCTTCGGTACGTGGGAGACAGCCGGAGCCTATGCAAAACTGCAAGCGCAGCTGGCCACCGCCTAGCGCAGCTGGCAATGGGGAAGCAAGCCAATCCTTTGAGGAACCCAGCACTCAGCCGACGAGCCTTAATAATGGGTCGTGGGGAGCAAATCCTCAGGGCAAGGATCGACCTGCGGACGCGAGAGCACTCCGAGGAGCGGACGACATTGATTTTACTTCGGGGATGATTGAAAGGAACACCGCTTCTTAAGGTGGGAATATAGGGATCTGGCAAGGACGAGGATCTCCGCCCGTGTGTTTTATACTTATATTAATGACCACTAAACTTATTAATTACCTCCGAGGCTTTTTCCTGAGTGCCCTTGGCGCGAATTTATCAACATTCCTTGGTTCCTGTGACAGATGTCAATTTCACGCGCATCGGCGTTCTGACGTCTACGCACACGCCCTCTGACGGCCGTCCGTCGCACTGCCTGCGTGAACGATAATCGACCCGCCTCGCGCCGGTTCGGAACCTTGCTAAACCCGCTTTAATTTATAAATTCTCCCTTGGCGAGATGTGAATTTCGCCCAATGTTAAATAATGAAATAAATATATATTTTGATTCTATGTAATTTCTCAGGCTGGAACCCCGCCTTCTCTTAACTTATTAGACCCTTATTTTATGTCCCTTTGTGTTCCTGTTTTCGTGATAATGAGATGAAAGAAAATAAAGAGTTATAAATGAAATGAAGTTTTATTCCAAAGAAAAACGTGGCGACCTTACAATGTGGTTTTTTACCGCTTTTGCAGCGCGCGTGGGCGCTGCACTAAAATTATGGAAATATATAAAATAAAGAAAGAAAAGGTTACAATTTTGGATCCGGGCGGATATGCCGCACGGGATACCTGCGGGACGGAATTTACCGCGTGTCCCGGATTATATTTTACAGAGTATATTACAAATGTGCCGATTCTAAAAATTACTGACCTCGTCTAATGTTAATGGCGAGCGGAGTCGAAAGGAGGGTTCGTTTGAAAGGAATGTCTGCGGATCGCTGTGATTGAACCCGATTTGCCGAGCCGCGTAATGGCGGTCGGGCGCAAACAGTTGCAAAAGAAAAAATATATATGAAATCTAATTTGCGCTTGGCGGCGCGGACCTACGGCTTAGGCGTTTAAGTGAGGATCTGAATATTATTATGACATACTAAAAATTTAGAAAACGTGGCTGCGCTGAGCGCGTGGAAAGAACGACCTTAACAGATTTTTGTTCAGACTTGCCTGGGTAATGGGAGATGTAGAGAAGATGCCAGCGACCACTGCTGCTAGTTAAAAGTATTTACACTGACTTTACTACTGATAATTAATAATGCTCTATCATTAAGTGATGGCTGAATAATGACTGGCCGGCCCGCGGCCAGAAGCCGCGGACCGCCGCTCCGATGACCGCTCGCCTCTGTGGTCCGTGCAAGAAAAAAAAGAGACCGTCAAAAAATCGCCCGGTAATTCGGTGCGTTAGAATTCTAAAAACAATAGGGAGGGTCGTTGACCAATTCGCCGTGTACGGTTAATTGCTTATCGCATTATCGTAACACGGTGAATGACGAATATTAAATAGTTATAAAATTATGAAATAACAAGCAATGAACCTTGGGCATTGCACTTGCTTTAAGGCGCGTGGAGTCGTGAAACGATCATATTTGAAGGCCGATAACTTCTGAATTAGCCTACTGACAATTCCAGAAAAAATATATCTCAAGCATTAATATATAAACTTCAATCTGATCGTTTAAAAAAAATGTAGAACATAAAAAACTATACAAAAAAAAATATTGAAATGAAGCTGTTTTCAACTTTAATTACGTAACTACTTCTAAACTGCAAGTGATATTTTCATGGCACTTGCAGTTAAATATTGCTAACACATTTATCTTTAAACTGATCGTTTCTTATTCTAGAATAATAGATAGGTTTGACAAAAAGTAATTTAAACTACATATACTATAAATGTGATGGTTTTAGGCGACGGCCGCCAGTGTTCCACAAACAGTCCGACGAGGAGGGTGTCGCTGCGCTGCAATCCGCGTCCGCGAAACTGTAATATGTTTGCTGTGTTGCGACTTTGAAATAATCGAAAATGCCGCCAAGAAGGAAAGCTGCAAAAAGTTGGGCTAAAAAGTCCATGAAAATGAACGAAGTAAAATACAAAATATCTATTCCTACAAAGAGTCAAAGTGTACGTAAGAAAGCGAAAAATTGTAGGTAGGTAGGTATCTACCTATCTACCTACAATTTTACTTTCCCAAAAAGGAAAGTATTGTGATCGCGCTAAAAAAAAATGAGATGATGACGGAAATATACATTTTGAGACCCCCTAAGACGATTGAGACCATTTTCAGACCGATCTCTTTTTGTGTGTATGTATGTGTATGTGTGTATGTATGTGTGTATGTATGTTTGTTTATTTTTCAATTCAATTCTTTATTGAGAAATCACACAGTATTTCTACTCTTTATTGTGAAAATTTCACAATGGGCGGGTTTATTGTCATATGACAATTTCTTACAACTAACCCTACTGTGACAGGTTTATATGTATGTATGCGTGTAACATGTGTGTGTGTGTGTGTCTTGTTATTGCATTCGATCGACAGAATTGAAAATGCAATTCCGTTAATTTGATCTCTACAGAAAATATTGACTCAGCCGTGTATGTTTGTTTGTTTGTTTGTTTATACTCGTTATTGTGAGCATACCCATTCTTCCACGATAGCACACAGTCGCTTAATCTGATTGAGCTGAAATTTGGTATATAAGCTTCTGTTAACGGTCGGTGGAACCTATTAGTTTTTTGGGCATTAACGACCAAAGGTTGGGGTACCTAACATACAAATTTGGGGTACCTGGATTACCAATAGTACCCGTTTTTTTTTATTTCTTTCGCTAATATAGTTAGGGTCAGTGTGAATAGTCCAGTTGCATATTATTTTTAATTTCTGCCGCCAATCGGGAAAGTTTTGTGGTGACACAACCGTTTTTTTTTGCTTAGTAGGTGTTTCTCGCGTTCTGTTTTCTACGCCTATCTAGTTACCTGCTAATAGATAATTATTATTATCTGCAACCTACAACACCTAGTTACCTATACCTACTAATAGATTATGTAACTCATGTATAAGTAGGTACTTTATTTAATCAACTAATTTTCCATGCAATCATATCAAGAGATTTAAAAAAAAACGATTTATTCGATGAATCAGGCTGCGATAAAAGAAAGACAAATAGCAAGTGCTGAAGAAAGAGTAGGCAAAATGGGATTCCCATAATTGATGTGATTCTAGATGGCTGTTGGAGTAAGAGAACTTACAAAAAAAATATATTTCGCTTTGTCTGGGGCAGCAACCATAATTGGTAAATGGACTGGTGAAGTGCTATTTTTGGGCGTACGAAACAAATACTTCTGTATCTGTGCAAGAGCAGAAAAAAGAAAGATCGAGCACAAAACACGTGTGCTGTAAAAATTATAACGGTCCGTCTACTGGCATGGAATCCGATATTCTCCTAAAGGGTTTTAAATGCTCAATTGAAATGCATGGCCTCATATACGGCAGAATGGTTTCTGATGGCGATTCCAACACATACGCCAAAATATTGAAAAGTCGACCATATGATCACCTCACGGTAGAAAAAAATGAGTGCAGAAACCATGTACTTAGAAACTTATGCAATAAATTAGTCCAGCTACAAAGGGACACAAAATATCTATTGAGATTCCGGAAGTATTTGACACAGAAAAAAATCATGATCCTAAGAAAAACAATTCGCAAGATCATAAAGATTTATAAAACTGATTCTGAATCAGAGAGAAGGTGTAATATTGAGCCATTCTATAATGATTTTCTGTTGACCTACTTGCACGCTTTTGGCGATCATAGTCGGTGCAAAGCAAACTTTTGTACTGAGATGAATAAATCAGATATGATGTCAGAAACAGCCGACAAAACTTTTTTTACAAGTACTCTCTGGGGTAGAATTTGTTTCCTTATGTCAAATGTTGCTTCACATGCTCCAAGTTTAATTCATGATGTACACTTAGTACATCATGAATTGTATACGGTTTAACAGTATAGTAGCGAAGCTTGTTGGCTGTAAAAGAACAAATTTGAGCCTCAAAGGTTCCTACCAGACAAGGTGCCAAGCCTGTTTAGTTTCATTTAACTCGCACAAATTGATGTCTTCCCTTTACAACAATGTCATAGGTCGTAGTCCCACAGGCATAATAAAACATTTGGAAAAGCAGCGATTGCAAAGGATGGTCAATATGAGAAAAATCAGTCAAAAGAAAAACAGATTACTTTTTTCAAAAGGAAATTACGCAAATTATGAAGAAAAGTGTGAAAAACCAGACATGCTGCAAGAAATATTTGAAAAAGAAAAATGCACTTTCTTACATAACTTAAATTGGACTAACGAGGAAAGAGATGAAATACAGAATAAAACTGTACTGCAGAATACCTGCAGTGAGTGGATGGAGATAAAAAGAACTATTTTGACAGCTTCAAACTTTGGAAGAATTATAAAGAGACGTAAAGATATCAGTTGCGTTAATCTTGTAAAGGATATATTATACAAAGATTCTTTATCCCATGTAACATCAACTAAGCATGGAAAAGATAATGAGAAGTAAACTATTGGACAGTTAAAAATGCAAGAAAATATTGATATAAAACCATGCGGTTTGTTTATAGATAAAGAGATACCCTTCCTCGGAGCTTCTCCCGACGGTGTTGTAGGTGACGACTTGATGGTCGAAATCAAATGTCTTATTTCGACTCTAAAACTCCCGTTGTCGAAATCAAACTAAATTTCGACTCTAAAACTCCCGTTGATGTTATTTATCTGGACTTCGAGAAAGCATTTGATACGGTGCCACACCGTCGACTCCTTGCAAAATTAGAGCATCTCGGAATACGTGGTAGACTGCTGACATGGCTGGAAAATTACCTAACGGGACGTACATACCAAGTTAGAGTGGGGGGCCTATTATCGGATGTCCTTGAAGCGGTCAGCGGCGTACCTCAAGGTTCCGTTCTGGCTCCGACCCTGTTCGGGATCTTCATCTCTGATCTTCCCCAACTCGCCGGAATATCAACGAGCCTCTTCGCTGATGATGTTAAATTTACTGCAGACGCTGTCTTGAGTTGTGGAACGTTAAGAGAAGCTTTAGATGAAATCACAAAATGGACTCAAGACTGGGTTATTAAAACCAACCCTAAGAAATGCACAGTTCTACACCTTGGTAAAAACAACCCTAAAAATGACTACCAACTTGGATCGATCAGCTTAACCACCACAAATGCACAGAAAGACCTTGGTATAACGATAACAGACAACTTGAAATGGGCAAACCATATTGAAAACATCGTAAAACAGGCAAACTCACCTCTATATTTGGTAAAGAAAGCTTTTCAAGTATTGACGATACCGACATTTCTAAAAATTTACAAAACCTACATTCGTCCTCTGATTGAGTATGGTATTCAAATCTGGAATTCTTATTTTGCCAAGGACATCAACCTGCTTGAAAGTGTACAACGTAGAGCGACAAAACTGCGAAAAACCCTAAGAAAAACACCCTATGAACATAGATTAAAAATCCTCAAACTGACAACTCTGGAGCAACGGAGACACGGTGGAGATCTCATGGACATACAAAATACTGAGGCAACCCTACGACTGCCCAGAGTTGGAAAGCATGTTTGTGTTCAATTCAAACCATCACTTAAGAGGTCACAGCCTGAAACTCAACATTACAAGCTTTTCATTTGAAGCAAGAAAGCACTTCCTGACAAACAGAATCGTGAACATCTGGAATAAACTGCCTGAGGAAGTTATCGAAGCACCAACCATAAACGCATTCAAAAATAGGCTTGATATCTATTTACAAAATGATATATAAAAGAAAAAAAAAGGAAACAGCAACACCAGTGAATTTCATAGATATGAACACATCAGCGTTAAGCTGCTAGTTCATCAACAAATAATAATAATAATAATAATAATAAGCCATCCTAACTAGGCCTCGCCTGTACTAAGGTAGGTTTAAAGTTATTTATGTGGTGTAGTTTACGATATAAAGAAGTCATGTTTTATTGATTATTGTATTGTAAAATCAATGTGAATTTACTCATCATCTACTAAATTGAAAAAATGACTAGTTGAACTTTAATTTGCTATAGATAGTCTACATTACACCGAGAACAAAAGGTTGACTGGCGCTAGTAAATGCAAAACTTGCAGATAAATTATTGTATGATACCGCATTTTTGTCATTTACCTATTTTATGTTTGACAGTCTGACGTTTAACAGTCATGTCAAAATTTAAGGTTGGCAACGTTCAGCCAGGCCGTGGGCGCGGCCTCGGGACTACCTGGATGGTTCGAATGTGTCACTTCATTAGACCATTACTGGACACCTGTCATTTTTGACCGACGCACCAAGATTTATCATAAAATAAATAAAATAATCATTGGCGATTTGTAGCCATCTTCTGCGATTTTACCAAGCGATCAATTTTCCCACACTTAACAAGAGAACTTCGAAAATCAAAATGCGACTAACTGAGAAGCGACTGCCTCTGTAGCTTCCTCTCTATGGATCTTCTGGGTAGTGTCGGCTTCCGCGTCATCTTCGAGATGGAATCATCTTCGAATGTTTTGAGACAGTAATGCGACTCAACTGTTGAAAAACACTCGATATGTTGTTTTACATAGTCTTCATCAGCCTGGTTTATTTTATTATAAGCCTCGTGTTTACCACGTCGATCTTCACCTTCGAAATTGCCCATAATACTGACCACTGAAAATGCTTTGTTAATAGGACCATTATATATAGCGTGGCTTTGAAAAAAAATTCCCACACTTTTTTAATTTTTTCTTGTATTTGTCTTAGCGGTGGTTAAAATTCTCACTGGCTTATATGCGTTAACATTTGCAAGAATAAATTCTTTCTGTCTATTGTAATCTAGCCTCCAAAATGTTCGAGGCTCGAAACCAAACGAGATTCCTTACTGGAATCAGCCAGAATGGCACTTAAATAAATACCATGATCTTGCAAATGCCGTAACCCGGAACGGCTTCACTGTTCACCTTCACGCGGTGGAAGTTGGCGCTCGTGGCCTGCCAGCTAAATCTCTATTTCACCTCTTTAAAGATCTTGGCCTTTCCAGAAAAATAATCAACTTTTTCTTAGAAAAAATATCTAAAACTGTGATTTGCGCATCTCAAATTCTATGGCTTCGAAGGGGGAGTGAATGGGTGGTAAGGTGCACGCTCACATGTGGCAAGACAGCTGTCTTAAACCTACCACAGCCGGTTCGTAAGTTCGGAATCCACTGCTCACCCCCCAGAAGTGTAAAAAAAAAAAAATAGTATTATGATGGGCCCGACTCCGGTCGGTGAATTCCATGGCAGCTCCGTTTGTATTTATTATTATAAATCTATGTTTGCCACGTCGCTCGTGGTTGTACTGCCATACCCCAGACCAGTGCCATTCTGGCTGATTCCAGTAAGGAATCTCGTTTGGTTTCGAGCCTCGAACATTTTGGAGGCTAGATTACAATAGACAGAAATAATTTATTCTTGCAAATGTTAACGCATATAAGCCAGTGAGAATTTTAACCACCGCTCAGAGACGAAGAACGACGGCACGATCCTATTCTTCAAAATACAAGAAAAAATTAAAAAAGTGTGGGAATTTTTTTTGAAAGCCACGCTATATATAATGGTCCTATTAACAAAGCATTTTCAGTGGTCAGTATTATGGGCAATTTCGAAGGTGAAGATCGACGTGGTAAACACGAGGCTTATAATAAAATAAACCAGGCTGATGAAGACTATGTAAAACAACATATCGAGTGTTTTTCAACAGTTGAGTCGCATTACTGTCTCAAAACATTCGAAGATGATTCCATCTCGAAGATGACGCGGAATCCGACACTACCCAGAAGATCCATAGAGAGGAAGCTACAGAGGCAGTCGCTTCTCAGTTAGTCGCATTTTGATTTTCGAAGTTCTCTTGTTAAGTGTGGGAAAATTGATCGCTTGGTAGAATCGCAGAAGATGGCTACAAATCGCCAATGATTATTTTATTTATTTTATGATAAATCTTGGTGCGTCGGTCAAAAATGACAGGTGTCCAGTAATGGTCTAATGAAGTGACACATTCGAACCATCCAGGTAGTCCCGAGGCCGCGCCCACGGCCTGGCTGAACGTTGCCAACCTTAAATTTTGACATGACTGTTAAACGTCAGACTGTCAAACATAAAATAGGTAAATGACAAAAATGCGGTATCATACAATAATTTATCTGCAAGTTTTGCATTTACTAGCGCCAGTCAACCTTTTGTTCTCGGTGTAATGTAGACTATCTATAGCAAATTAAAGTTCAACTAGTCATTTTTTCAATTTAGTAGATGATGAGTAAATTCACATTGATTTTACAATACAATAATCAATAAAACATGACTTCTTTATATCGTAAACTACACCACATAAATAACTTTAAACCTACCTTAGTACAGGCGAGGCCTAGTTAGGATGGCTTATTATTATTATTATTATTATTATTTGTTGATGAACTAGCAGCTTAACGCTGATGTGTTCATATCTATGAAATTCACTGGTGTTGCTGTTTCCTTTTTTTTTTCTTTTATATATCATTTTGTAAATAGATATCAAGCCTATTTTTGAATGCGTTTATGGTTGGTGCTTCGATAACTTCCTCAGGCAGTTTATTCCAGATGTTCACGATTCTGTTTGTCAGGAAGTGCTTTCTTGCTTCAAATGAAAAGCTTGTAATGTTGAGTTTCAGGCTGTGACCTCTAAGTGATGGTTTGAATTGAACACAAACATGCTTTCTTGGATCTTTATCATTCTTTTTTTTGGTTAATTTTGTTATTATTCTACAGTTATGCAGTAAGATTTTTCTTTTAGACTTACCCTGTTCGATTGTCAGCAACTTGTAGTTCGTTGCAGCGTTCTCGCTGACAGACAGTTGTTGTCGAATTCTCATCTGAATTTTTTTCTGGAAACTGCAGAAAAATAAACGCGTATTACTTCCGAGGATAGATCGTGGTCTAGTGGTTATAGGCTACGGTATTTTGCGTGGTCTGAGGCTCTTATAAGAGTTCCAGTTGGTTGAATGTGGATGAATTTAGTGATGAATGAATGAATAGAATGAACGGTTGTTTCCTCGCACGAGAGAAATCAAAGGCCAGTACTACAGCTATGGACAAGTACCAGTGCTTAATGCATTCCCGATCCATCTATTTGGATCTTTGGATAGGCTGTTAGCCGTGTCGATTGCAAGGATTTTTATTTGACAACATTAGTTATTGGCAAAAACTTGCATCTTAATATAGATTTATATGTGCGGAATGTGTACGGGCGTTTACTTTTACGTTAGTTAGTCAAAAATTAGCTTATACGGGCGTAAGTTTATTGGAAAAGGTGAAGTTTTCTCTCTTACATGTTTTGAGGTTAGACAGGCCTGTCAAAGTTGTCACTCACCTTAATTGGAAGATACGACGTGGCTGGAGAAAAAAATCGAAGTGTCCTTCGTTTTTTTTAAAGGACGTTGGGGAGGTGTAACGCACTTCGCGTTTTCCGATTTGCTTTTCCACAATTTCCTTCCACAATATTCATTCACTTCAGCGATCGATGGCACGACGTGTTCATTTTTGACAGTTCCGACTTTTCGCGCGGCTGACCAATCAGAAGCGAATAGTGACGTCTGCGATGATCCGATGAGAATCGTTGCCAGAAACAAAGGAGACTGTACGATGTTCGGAATATCGCCCAAAAGTGGTTAATTATTTAGTTATAGTTTTTGATTAGTCTTTTGGTCATAATTCCTAATTATTTTGTTAGCTCATAAATTTACATTCAGAATATTTTAATTATTCTCTGATGGAATTGTGGAATGTAGATTGACAGCATTCGAAGGTCGTTGGTTCCTTACGATTTTGGATTCCGGATTTTAAATTAAGGATAGTGCAATATGGGTATTTCATCCTAGTTTTCACTATAAATAAAAATCAATTTTATTATCACATGATTTTAATATTTTAATATAACGCAATTCAAATGTCGAATTTGATTTTAAAAACTCGCGCGTATAGCATAAGGGGTTTCCTTGCCGGGCCCGCCAAAAGTTTGGCGGTCTACCAGCCAAAAGATAATTTGGGTCATTTTGAATCCGACTTGATTCCGAACGAGATCCCGGGGAGTCTGTGTGTGATAAATACAAACTTTCCAAATATCAAGACCCAAAATAATTGGAATTTCAATACCCGGAAATACATAAAAAACACAAAATTTTGTTATATTTTTAATCGTAATTGGCAAACGAACGGCACCGATACAAAGTGATTTTTACCCATTAGCCGACGTTACGGAAAAAGAATCACAATTTTCCATTGGGAAACCTTGTTTTACAATGTCAAGATGGATATTCGCACCAACAATATTAAGAGCAGAACCCGAATCTAAAAGACCTTGTAATTTTAATTTATTAAATGTTAATTCTAGGTACAATAACCTATTGACGCTACCAGACAAATTACGTGAACAGTTTATTTGGAATGAACTATCAGCAGAAAGCGGAGTAGAAATGGCAATCGAAGAACGATTTGCCTTTGAAGCCTTAGAAAAATCTTTTTTCGGGCCTTTCCAGGTACTATTCCAATATAAACGCTGATTCTGACGAGTAGCGTCCAACATTAGTTTTTTGGATTATTCGTGGACGAATGATTAATCTCTTGTCTTTTTACTTTGCAGTTGCTACACGATGGACTCTTTTGCCCCGGAGCCTTACACTTAAAACAAAAAATCTCCTCCTTACGTGGACATTCAGTGTATATGTGGTCTGATGTCCGGCAACGTAGGCACGGCCTTCGAGGACCTGAAGAACACACTGTATTCACACGTGAGTACTCTTTAAAATTCACCTTATCGGAAACATTATTTTTGCGATCGATAATAGATGAGCCAGAATCACCAGTAGAATTGCGCGGAGCTGTAGCAAGGAAATCATTCGGAGTCTCGCAAAAGAACTTCGAACGCTTGTGATTTTCTTCAATACGCGAGCAAAAAGATTTTAATTTTGCGACCGAATCGAAATCCGTCAACCCAAACTGATTTGAAAATACCGGTCTGACATTGCGTAGCAAAATCTTAAGCTTTTGTTCTTCCAGCATCGGTCTAGCAAGACGACTAAAAAGTGTATCCATCAATGCAAAGTAATCAGCTACCATTTCTGATTTTCCTTGCGTACGGAAAAAATCTGTTTTGACAACCTATATGTATAGTCATCTGGTTGAAATCTCTGTTTCAGTTGCTGGCAGAAGTCACTCCAGGAAACCACGGAACCTTTAACCTGTCGGAAGAAAAGCAAGGCTGATCCACTCAAAACTTCTGGAATACCTCGAAGTAGCACATTATCTGCGATACAACGACTTTCAGCCAACTCGTGGAGACGCTCTAGGAAGGCAAAAACACAGCTGCTTCCATCATACGAAACTGGAAGTTTAGCTAAATTTACAGGACGAAGACTCGACGGAAGGACGTCAACCCTGTTCGAACCACTGACGGAATTACCAGCGACGGCTCGATCAACCGAATTCAATTTCGGCGCGCTACGCTCATTTTTTAATACTATATCCGACGGAGCATTTACTGAAGCAATAATTGTATCGTTTAGGTTTTCATAACTATTTGCCTTAGACGAACCTGCTAAAGATTGGAATATTTGAGAAGAGTTATCGGAATACTCCTTCCAAGAATCTTGTATTAAGTCCCAAATTGTAATTAGATAATCGGGCATGTCCGTTGAGAACTGAAATCTCCTCTCCATTGCGACATATTTAGCTTCAAAAATTTGTTTGTTGATACCAGAGCCATCTATTTTTAATAGTTTTATATCGTCTCGCAATCTAGTCAATGATTTAAGTATATCTTTACCCCATTCATTTTGATATGGAACGGATAAGATCGGTTCTATATGTGCTAGTCCTTTTAAAATTGCTCTATTTTTATCTACAGTATCCTCCGGAACTGAACCCCGAAGAATTATTTCAAAATCTAGCTCCGACTTCCTCAACAAACGAAATCTCGTAGGCATATTGTGATTTAGGTGATGCTGCTCGATGTATAACCATAAAAGTATCCTTTACAAGATCAGAATGAAGAATATATCGAAAAATCAACAACTCACCCACTGCAGGCTGCCGAACTGGAATTGCTGTGAAGGAAGAAGAAGAAGAAAGAACCACCTGAACCATTTACATTATATATTATATACATTAGATTTAATTAGTTGTAGATTTTCGATTTTAAAATAGAATTATTTAGATTTTAGTTATTTAGAATTTTTTGTAGAATAGACATTAGCTAGTAAGTAGTACATAGAAATTGTGAAAAAAAACTGTAATTAGAAACTGTAAATAGCATGAAAACATAGCACTTAGTCTCTTTTAATGCATGTTACTATTTTTTTTTTAATTATTTACATAGTTCGTAAGATCGTTGTTTTATTATTTTTTATTTTTTAATTTATATCTATAATTGGAGCAAGAACTGTACAAGTTTAATGGGCGCCAAATGTAACATTTAATCTTTATATGTATATATAGAAACTATAGAAAATGTAAAAAAGAAGAGAAAGTTTCAGAATTTCTTTATTATACAACCGAAACGTTACGTTCTGCACGAAAGAAGTCCGTGCAGCTAAATACACAAAATGCAGATAAAAGATATTCAAAATCAATAATAAAAGAATATAAAAAAGCCTTTAAAGGAAATCAAATGTAAAATATAATAAAATAGAACTATTTAGAAACGATGTAAAAACAATAATAAATAAAAACGCTAGTCAGCGGAGAGGGGAGAACTCAGGGTCGGCTCTCCGTTCTTGTTTCAATTATAGATAAAATTTACAACTAAAATGGTTAAAACATTAAAATACAATAAAATAATGGTTCAGGTAGGGGAAAGGTTTGAATCTCGCGCCAGGTAGTTTCGCTGCTGTCCACAGGCTGCAGTTCCCACGCCGAATACCAGGGGCGCTGACGTCTGTTCCCGCTCGGCGCGCGAACTGCAGCCTTAATGCAGCCTGCAGAAAATGTAACATTTAATCTTTATATGTATATATAGAAACTATAGAAAATGTAAAAAAGAAGAGAAAGTTTCAGAATTTCTTTATTATACAACCGAAACGTTACGTTCTGCACGGAAGAAGTCCGTGCAGCTAAATACACAAAATGCAGATAAAAGATATTCAAAATCAATAATAAAAGAATATAAAAAAACCTTTAACCCCTCACGTTGCGAGGTAAAAACTCACCTATCACTTTTGCGCGCGACATATTCGCGCAAAAAATCGACGCGAGTCAACGGCCTTGAGAAAAACGATCATAACTTATAAACCACTAATCGTATTAAAAAAATATAAATAGAAAAATGATCGCATTGAAATTTGACATATAAAACATTATAACCTTATCTCGTAAAACAATTAAGATAATAATGAATAAATATTACAAAATTGGCAAACTGAAAAAACTCGCCTATAAAATCATTTCGATTTTTTTGTAAATACAGTTTTTGTAAATATCAAAAATTGTAAATACAGTTATGTTCTTTATTAAATGCTTTACCAAAGCGATATTTTTTTTTTACTTATTTGCATACAAAAATACGGAAAAAATATTTATTTATTCAGCCAAGAAAAATTGTATGTATTCTCGTAAAAAAAAATTTTTTTAATTTTTAATTTGTGACTACTTATGGTATTTTTTTATATGAAATTCTTTCAAAATAACTTTATTACTACATCACTTCTTCTTAGAAATCACACCAGAACTTTGAGCTTTGTCTGATATTATAGAAAAATCTAAAGTTTTGAGAGTTTCCGACTTCCGAACCTAATAATAAACTTTGAATGCCCATAATATAAAATTCGTTAGATTTTTTCAATTATATTGTCTTATCATAGACTTATTATATGTCTAATAACTAATTACTATACTCCAAAGAGTCACATTTCATCGAAAAACTATGGAAAATCGCACTTATTTCTCTCATAGTAATTATCAAAACAAGTTTCATTTTCGCGAACCATATTAGAAAACAACATATAATGTTCAAAATACGCCTAATTATGTGATAACTTAGGATGTAAATGAAGCAATACCTATTTTATTAGTAAATTAAAGCGACATTACGTCATGTTTCGCGATATAACGGGATATTTCACAAACATTACAAAATAAACACGGCCATTTCTCGTGAGCCGTTTGGTTTTGCCAAAGTGTTTTCTTCGAAAATTCGTGAAAAACAGCAAATGGGCTGTGTAAATTGTTTAATCCTAAGGCCTAAACTACTTAAAAATGGAAATTACTTACTTTTATCCGGTATACACTTCACTTATATACACAAAACAATTCACAAAACAAATACGTCGCGGAATTATACGCCGCCGCGGGGGGCAGTTACGCGACTGTCGTCAGAAATGAGGTCATCGATTTTGTAAGGGATGTAGTAATTCATATTTCTAACATCGCATGCGGCAATCGAGCAATTTCATAGTGTTGCATATTTGGCTATATTATGGCATCATTCGATAGAATATACAATCGCATTTCGAAATTTAAACGACATTTTCGTAAGAGCCGAGCGCTATATCCAGTAGTGGACGTTTCGGAATTTCGGCGGCCGCCATTCATGTCCCCAAATGGATGTTACGTGCTTGAGGGGTTAAAGGAAATCAAATGTAAAATATAATAAAATAGAACTATTTAAAAACGATGTAAAAACAATAATAAATAAAAACGCTAGTCAGCGGAGAGGGGAGAACTCGGGGTCGGCTCTCCGTTCTTGTTTCAATTATAGATAAAATTTACAACTAAAATGGTTAAAACATTAAAATACAATAAAATAATGGTTCAGGTAGGGGAAAGGTTTGAATCTCGCGCCAGGTAGTTTCGCTGCTGTCCACAGGCTGCAGTTCCCACACCGAATACCAGGGGCGCTGACGTCTGTTCCCGCTCGGCGCGCGGACGATACGATCCTCCGCAACTAACGTACTTGTACGATACGAGACTCGGTTAGTATGGAGGAGCGGCAGGATCCAAATATCACGCCTGTCGACGGGGCGAGAAGGCGGACGTAGTACGATGCGGCGGTAGAGTGTAAGGCGTCATGCAGCGAGAAGTAGGCGTGCGATCACGAATATCACCATGAATGTCGCGTGAATGTCTTGAATATCGCCGTGATTAAGGCCGTTTTCAATCCTCCGCGGAGATCCCTGCAGCCGTAGAAAGGCTTCATTACTATATGATCGCGCCAAGGACGAAAACGGATCATTGAAAGGAACAGCGACTATCGCCTCAGTCCAGTCGTTGATTTCCGATACATCGTCAAACGATCCAAATAAAAGTCACTTAATAGTTCTAACATCGAGCAAACTCACCAGGTAATAGTCCTAAATCACACACAGACTCCCCGGGATCTCGTTCGGAATCAAGTCGGATTCAAAATGACCCAAATTATCTTTTGGCTGGTAGACCGCCAAACTTTTGGCGGGCCCGGCAAGGAAACCCCTTATGCTATACGCGCGAGTTTTTAAAATCAAATTCGACATTTGAATTGCGTTATATTAAAATATTAAAATCATGTGATAATAAAATTGATTTTTATTTATAGTGAAAACTAGGATGAAATACCCATATTTCACTATCCTTAATTTAAAATCCGGAATCCAAAATTGTAAGGAACCAACGACCTTCGAATGCTGTCAATCTACATTCCACAATTCCATCAGAGAATAATTAAAATATTCTGAATGTAAATTTATGAGCTAACAAAATAATTAGGAATTATGACCAAAAGACTAATCAAAAACTATAACTAAATAATTAACCACTTTTATATATATAACCATCTTTAATAATAATAAATAGTAGTGGTCCAAGTATAGAGCCCTGAGGTACCCCGCGTGAAATTAATTTTGGCAATGACTTAGCATTGTTTATTTCCACAATTTGGTATCTCCTATTTAGATATGATGTGATCAGGCTATGAGCTCTACCGCGGATACCATACCTCTCTAGTTTATCTAGAAGAATCTGGTGATTCACACAGTCGAAGGCCTTTGATAGATCGCAAAAAACGGCTATGGGGTTTTGAGATGTGTCAAGTGATTCTAAAATTTGCTTTACTAACTCGCTAATTGCCATAGTGGTCGACTTATGCTTTCTGAAGCCGAATTGATTTCTTATAATAACATTAAAAGTATCTAAAAAAGTATTTATTCTATTAAATATAATTTTCTCAAAGACCTTTGAGAAACACGGCAACAAAGATATAGGGCGAAAGTTATTTATATCTGTTTTACTGCCTTTTTTAAATATCGGCAAAACCTTTGCTATTTTCATAGCAGTGGGGAAAATGCCTTGCTTTAGGCATTTATTTAAAATCGGTAATAGGATGGGCGTAATTATTGGTGATATATCCTTGATTAATTTCATGGAGTGGCCCCATATGTCAGTAGCCTACTTGGATTTTAATGATTTAAAACACGCACTAAGTTCACCCTCTGTGATCGGATAGAGGTGTAATGAGGCAGGCAAACTATCCGGTAGACTCACACTTTGATTACTTTTCGCCGTGTCTATAATGATATTACATGTATTAATGAAGTGGTAATTAAAGATGTTTGTAAGTTCCTGTGGATTTGTGTATTTTATCTGATTGTGTAGTAATTCGATAGATTCGATGTTTCTTGTAGTTTTGTTCCTACATTCTGTATTTATAATGTCCCATGTCGTCCGACTTTGGTTTTTAGAATTAAGAATTTCATTTTTAATTGATAGTCTCTTTGCGGATATAACAGTCATCCTGTAAACTTGTTTATATTTATTGTAGTAGCATCTTAGGGAGCCGCTTTCGTAGCGATTTAGTACATCTTGTAGAAGTTGTAGTTTAGTTTGTGATATTTGAAGTTTAGATGTACATAGGCGTTTTGGAAAACTTGACTCAAAAATAAGATTGAATTTTCTAATGAAATTTGTAAAAACATTATCAGGCCCTGAGTTTAAATCTAGTTTCACGCTTGCTACTTGCTTATAAAATATAGCCTTATTTGTATCAGTTATCTGCCGTTTCCAAACATGCCCTTTATATGACATTTTTTTAATACATAAAGTCTCTAATATCTGTGCATTGTGATCAGAAAAAGTAATAACGACATTATGAATATAAGAATGGTCTGTTGAAACATTAGTGAAGATATTGTCAATGCAAGTCGCACTGCCCTTTGTTTTGTTGATTCTGGTGGGAAAATCCACCATCGTCTGCAGTCCATATGACATAAAAAGATCTTTTAGTGAGTTTGCTTGCGATGATAGCTTCAATAAATCCACGTTGAAGTCCCCGGTAATAACAAATGCTTCATCCTTGCGCTTGCTAATGATACTTAAGATCTTGTCCATTTGGCATAAGAATATGTTGAAATCGCTATTTGGGCTTCGATATATACATACAATGATGTATCTAGTTGTTTTAACCTCAATGCATGATATTTCAATGATTTTTTCAACCGATAAGTCCACAATATCTGGCCTACTTTTTAATAAACCACTAAATAAAATAAAACTAAATAGGCTTTAGAGAAAAATCAAGGAAAAATCGATGATTGAAAAACGCCGATAATCGCATGCAAAAATGGGTCTTCAAAAGATGCATGATGGAAATACAGGATATTTAGGAAGGTTTCAGCGACGACACGCACTATAGACGTAGTTTAGAATAAGCACTGTCCTCTGAAACGCAAGTAGAATCTGAAAACAGAATAAATAGTTAGCAATCGATTTAAATATCGCAGGGAAGGAATTCGCTGCCAGCTCAAAGTGACAGTTCAAATTATGATTAGATTGTCGTACTTTTACCGAGAAGAATCGCCACTATAGACGATAATGCTAATTACCGCACATATAGATAGAACACACAGTAGACAGATATACTAGAATAAAGCCAATGAAATAAGATATTTTATGAAAATAGCATCTATTCCGTACGATAGATTACAGGGAGAATTTAATGTTTGAATCTAAATAAATGACTTGGAAAATAAATCAGAATTATTCACGGCAGAAAAATGTTGCCATGTTTTGACATCAAATAGAGTCGGAATATCGTACAAATTTTGACCACTGGAGGTGCTGTAGTTCAAAGATGAAGAAAATTTTAGGGTGGACTGCTACTGAAAAACAGGCGAGCGTCTCCAGGAGCGTCCCATTCATTTTGGCGGGAAAGTTTTGGAGGGAAAGCCATATCTAAAAAAGCAGATGATAATACAAATATTAGAATATACAGAAAGAAAAAACAAGTTAAAAAGACCATAGGTGACATATTTTCAAAGAAAACGGATAAGGAATTTCGATATAAAAAAAATGTTTTCAAATTGGGTCACTGAAAAACCTACTAACGCCGAATAACTTTTTATAAAAACCATATAAGGTTATAGTAAAAAAAAAAGAATAATAATAGCCATAATAATTAAAGAAATAGACATACTTTTTGAAAAAATATACACGTACCTTTAGAAGCACATAGAGCCGCGAGGAGGCAACGTAAAATTAATATATATGCAGAAATTAGATGCAGGGGATACAGATTATAAGGGAAAAATAAGGAAATCAGCTCAAATGAGTGAATTAGAGAAATAAGAGTGCAAAGATAGCTCGATTTGCACGAAATGATAGGGAACCCCAATGTGAAAAAAACGATAGTTGGTAACCAGAAAAAAAAGCATGATGGAAGCGTTATTTTCATAGGAGGGGGTTAAAAAAAGCACACCTAAAAATGTAGAAATTGCCGTATTTTCAAGGGTATAAAAAGGCGACAGCCGGTGCCAACATCAATTCAGTCTACAAGGAGAACCACCAAGTAACAACCTAGTTACCCAAACGTCGAAAAAAGTGCCGGAAAATGTAACAGTTCAAGTTAAAAAGAGGGAATGTTGGCAGAGTGCTGTCCAACATTCCCATAAAACAATGTAGAATCAAAGTGAAGTTTTTTTTAAACACATATATGTTTTATTAGAAGCGGTACATACAGTTAGCGGTAAGAAAAAAACAATAAAAACCAGTGCTAAAATTCGACGAGAGATCGACATAAAAACATTAAAAAAACCATATAGGGCAAGCGCTATAGTTATTGGCCATTTAAGCTCTTTCTATCCACTTTTTCACTCATTACTCTCTATCTCATTGAAATATTCCTTTGTAAATTTGTAGGCCTAATCTTGTTTATATTTTTGATTAGTTATTGAAAGGTTTATCTCAATTATAATAATATTTCATATATGTATTTATTATTAAAAAAAAAAACGAAATGCGACAGTAATTGGCCACTTTTTTATAGTAATTGGCCACTTTATGACACAGTTATTGGCCATGGTATTTATGATTACCTATTTTAGTAAAATATAGGATTTTAAACAAATGGGTAGCTACCTAGGTACCTCCTATATATTTTTTAAAGTAATAATTAAACTAATATAACCAAACGAGTTTTTAAAAAAAAATATTTATTAAATGTTCAAACAAATGACAAAAAATACTTTAGTGATTATGAGAATTAATTTCCTTCAATAGCTCTTCGACATCCAGAGAATCTTCAGAAGTTGGATCATCCGAGTCGTCATCCAACTTATAACATTTGTGACACATGAAGTCACCTAAGTCTTCTTCCTCTGGCAGGTTCACTTTATGCTTTTTGGGAATACATGATCTGTGGTATGAATAGTTACATAAATCGCAAATTAATGCTTTGCGTTTCACGACGATCCCTTTACATTTTTGGCAAATATCTACTTCTTCGTTAGAAATAATTGTAATGTTATTACTTTTATCTATGCTAGATTTGGTTCCAGATATTCCAGGTGTTTCACTGACAGATTGATTGGTTCCTTCAACAATCTTAGATTTTTTAGAAGTTTTCTTTTTTAAAATAACTCCTTTGTTTATTTGTTTATTTTCGGATTGTTTTTGCTTTCGCTCGAAGGCGAGTTGCTCTCTTTTCATTTTTCTTTCATTTTTCTCGTCCTCTTTTTTTTGTTTTTCTAACAGTTTTTTCTCAATACACTTTCTGAAATTATCAGAAGTTATCACAAAAGGCAACTTTTCATCATTTCTAATGAATTTTCTTTTATTTTCTGGTGCTTTTTGAAAAAAGTTCTCTATGGAATCTGCTTTTCTTTTTAAAAAATCTGGTTTTGAAATGCTGGATGAACCAGAAGTTGACGGTTGATTTAAAAAATCCCGATTTTTGGTTGGAGTAATGGAGATTTTAAGGTTTGTGATATTATCGCTTGTACATGAAACCTCGATATTTGTGGTAGTATCTTTTACATCCTGTATATCTAAATTTGTTTCCCGATGATTTATCAAATTTATGCTTCTTGTCCCACTTTCTGAGTTAAAACAAAAGTCAGTTTTAAAGAATTTCCACAAGTTATGTAAAATAATGAATTCGTCATTGACATAACCGGCCGTGGACTGAAGAGACTCCATTTTGTGTATATTTTCAACGCCGACTATTCCCTTGAAATCCTCATACGACATTACGTTATTTTCCTTTGAACACTGTATCATGTCTTCTTTCTTCGATAAACATTTCGAGTAATCGATTGCATCCTCATCAAAGGGATACAAACCGCAAGCTTTGAATCCTTGAATCAAATTTTCCGGTTTTATTTCGTCCACAACATTTTTTAGAATAAATGAAAATGTCTGCTTCGTTACGACTTCTCCGATATTTTCTGCCTGAAACTGGCGTACAGCTTTTTTCATTTTTTTTTAATCGGTCCAAAAACACTCACATCAGCAGGTTGCGTTATTCTTGTTGTATTGGGATAAAGAGCTACCAATTCAATCTTGTGCTCTTTACACAAGTAACTCAGCTGCAGAGTTATATGACTCTTGTGGCCATCAATGAACAGAATTACTGGTCTTTTAATATTGTGCTTGGTCAAATATGGGGAAAATATATCAGAAATGAAGTCGTGGAATACGTCAGCCGTCATCCAACCACTATCGCTTCGTCCTATGCCCCACTCCGGGGGTACAGTGCTTGCAAGCTTTTCTGGTAGGCGCTTATAAGGAAATACTATTAAAGGGGAACATACTTTCCCATCTGCAGAAAACGTAAAGAGTACAGTAATGTTCTCTTTGGCACTGCCTTGCTCTACGGCATAAACATTTTTGGCGCCTTTAGATGCTAGAACACCCCCAGTAGAAGGGCATGTCTGAAAGCCTGTCTCATCAGCGTTAAAAATTCTTGACGGATCCTTCATAACTTCTAGTAAATTTTCATCTTTAACCCCTCACGTTGCGAGGTAAAAACTCACCTATCACTTTTGCGCGCAAAAAATCGCGCAAAAAATCGACGCGAGTCAACGGCCTTGAGAAAAACGATCATAACTTATAAACCACTAAACGGAATAAAAAAAGATAAAGAGAAAAATGATCGCATTGAAATTTGACATATAAAACATTATAACCTTATCTCGTAAAACAATTAAGATAATAATGAATAAATATTACAAAATTGGCAAACTGAAAAAAACTCGCCTATAAAATCATTTCGATTTTTTTGTAAATACAGTTTTTGTAAATATCAAAAATTGTAAATACAGTTATGTTCTTTATTAAATGCTTTACCAAAACGATATTTTTTTTTTACTTATTTGCATACAAAAATACGGAAAAAATATTTATTTATTCAGCCAAGAAAAATTTTATGTATTCTCGTAAAAAAAAATTTTTTTAATTTTTAATTTGTGACTACTTATGGTATTTTTTTATATGAAATTCTTTCAAAATAACTTTATTACTACATCACTTCTTCTTAGAAATCACACCAGAACTTTGACCTTTGTCTGATATTATAGAAAAATCTAAAGTTTTGAGAGTTTCCGCGTCCGAACCTAATAATAAACTTTGAATGCCCATAATATAAAATTCGTTAGATTTTTTCAATTATATTGTCTTATCATAGACTTATTATATGTCTAATAACTAATTACTATACTCCAAAGAGTCACATTTCATCGAAAAACTATGGAAAATCGCACTTTTTTCTCTCATAGTAATTATCAAAACAAGTTTCATTTTCGCGAGCCATATTAGAAAAACTACATATAATGTTCAAAATACGCCTAATTATGTGATAACTTAGGATGTAAATGAAGCAATACCTATTTTATTAGTAAATTAAAGCGACATTACGTCATGTTTCGCGATATATAGGGATATTTCACAAACATTACAAAATAAAAATCGCCATTTTGTCTCGAGCCGTTTGTTGTTGCCAAAGTGTTTTCTTCGAAAATTCGTGAAAAACAGCAAATGGACTGTCTAAATTGAATAATCCTAATGCTTAAACTACTTAAAAAGGGAAATTACTCACTTTTATCCGGTATACACTGCACTTATATCCACAAAACACTTCACAAAACAAATATTTCGCGGAACTACGCGGCCGCCGCGCGCTGGCCGATCGGCGACTGTCGTCTGACGTTTATGCTGACTTTTTAATTAGCCGATCGTTATTATGGCCGCTGGCCGCCGGATTAAAGATTATTCGGCCATGTATTTCAGCCGTCAGAAAGCATAAAGTACGACGATTCGAATCGTAAATTGCATTTTTCGCAGCGGCGAGCGCGATATCCAAAATCGGATGTTTCGGATTGTAGGCGGCCGCCATACATGTCCCCAAATGGATGTTACGTGCTCAGCGGGTTAAGGAATTTTTTTATTTCTCCAAACCATTTCTTTATGTCAGCTTCTGTGACGCATGCACTTGCTCTGGTTACTCCTTCGCTAGTTCTTTGGGCTATAGTCGGATGTCTCTTCAAGAATGCTTGCAGCCAACCACGCCCTGGCCTGTTATTAGGGAATGGATTGTCTCTTGGATTTTCCGAAGGTACATTTGAACCGTATTTATTAGGTCATATTTTTTTCTTGGAAACCCCTTTCGAGCCATATTGATGACCCATGCCTCAATGGCATCCTCTTCCTCTGTTGATAAATAAGGGTTTGGCCCAAATTCAGATTTCGTAGTTGGATTTTTAATTTTGAACTGTAGGGTAGCTCTGGGTATATTAAACTTTTTCGCGGTGTCTCTTAAAGACAAAGCGTTATTTTGTATATCTTCTAAGGCCTGGTCTAAGATTTCTTTCGTGTATAGGGGTTGTTTAGGCATGTCTGAGGGAGAGAAATCTGTAAAAATAACAATAATAATGTTGAAATTCGGCAGTGGCTAATAACTGCAACCAATAAAACAGTAGATTGGCATAGTTGCTATAGCTATTGGCCCCTATAATGTTATAGTTTTTGTCCTAGGCCAATAACTGTTAAATAAGTTGTAACAAAAATCCAAATTTGCGTGACATGTCCTGTTTCAAAAAACATGTTGCACGCATTGCAACATGTTTCGCTTGTATTTCTCGTGTTTTTGTCATATTGGTCTTACTCAGTTTTTGAGTTGTTTCGGAATCAGGGTTCAAAATCGCAAAACATCTTTAATACAATAAATAATTGTGAAAAGCTTTGACAGTTGGATCTGTCAGAATAGAGAATGGCCGTATTGTACGGCCCAATAAAAAATGAAACTTCTGGTGTTCTTGCCATGAAAAAAAAAACAAAAGATTTACTTAAAAAATCAAGTTCAAAAGAATTTTTATAAATGTAATAAATATTACACAAAATATTACTATTTTTTGTGAACATGAGTTGCTATGAGTTTTTTTTTAAATCTCCTAAAGTTGGAATAACTGCAGGCAGTCCAGTCTGTCCAAACTAGCCACACTTCATTGAGGGGCATCATATTGTCCAAGATGGCGCGAGGGTGTGCACCAGAGGTGCCTCGTTTTAAAGTTATGTGAACAAGTTCTCAATTTTCGGTAAGCGTTTAATTCTTTTGGGGTTTCAATGAGAAAAACTAGTTTTGTAGTAATGGTGTGTTTCTCTTTTCGTCACAGCGGGTTTTTGGCTGTGCTGCCTTTTTCTATATTCCCATGAAATTTCTACAATAAATCGGCCCACCGCGCCTTGATATTTTTCTCGCCTGGATGTCCATTTGAACTGGAAGTCGGTATCACATCTCTGAAGTCTACCCCATGTATGGACAGGAGATTGAAGGAGGAACTACCTGCGAATAAAAGGATCTTGTCTTATAACTTTAAATTTGTAGTTTCATTTTAAAATTGCGAAGGTGTATTCTCTGTCTTGCCAAATTTAGTGACAAACTAAATCCTTTCCTCGACCCTGGGGTTGTTTTTTTTATTTTTCGGTCATAACCTAACCTATGGTATTTTTTCTTTTTCGCGTTTTAAATAAACGCGATGGCGCTCTTGTTTCTTTCAGTATAACGCGATTGGATTGCAAATCTTACGTTATAAATTGGCTGCCCAAAGCTGGGGCCTATAAACTAAATTTTGGCAGGTAGAAGTATCTCTTCGCAATTTTAAAATACTCGTTTTTGCGGTGATAAGTGGTAGTCTTTTTCAGATATTGGTATTTTTGTGTTATTTTTCTCAGTTTTGTATAAGAATTATTACAGTAGCCACATTGTGGTATTTTTTTCAAATTGCGGTATTTTTTTTGACCGCTGTTTACGAATTGTGCAAATAATTTCGCATTTTTGCTTTGTTAACTATTTCTGCGGTTCGCCGCGAAAGAATGTTAAGTTCGCCGCAATATTTTAAGTAATATACTGTAATTTTTATTAAATCCGGCGAGAAACATTGTATAGATTAATATTTTGTGTAATAAGCGGTTTGTATTTTTCTGCGGTTCGCCGCGAATGAACGATAAGTTCGCCGTATCTTATACTATTCTGTTGCCGTTTCTTAAACGTTTATTGACAAATTTTTGTAATATTTTCAGGTTCAAATTGGATATCCAGGTGGGCGTTTTATCGGTTGCCGAAATTGGGAAGAAAAAGGTGGCACAGGAAAAAAAACTGAGTGAGCTTGTTCCATTACTTTAATTTTTTAGAAAAACATTTTTTTATTGGGATTTTTTAGTTTTTCTTTTGGGTTTTATATTTTTGTGGTGGAGATTTAAAAAAAAAAAAAATATTATAAAAAAAAATTAAAAAAAAAATATGGAGGTTCCGGTTAGCAGAGATTTTGACGTGTCGTTTGAGCGAGTTTTGAAGCCTTTGTGCTTGGGTTTCGTGTACGACGGGAAGACTTGTGTCGTTGAATTTTTGGAACGACTTGAAGAAAATAGGTTGGCGCGAAACATTTCTGACGCGCGTTTATTAAAATCCGCCTGTGAGCTTTTCACAAATCATGCGCTCGTATGGTATCGCACCCGGGTTTCACATATTGAGAGCTGGTCTCAGCTCGCATGTGAATTGCGGAATAATTTTGGTAGTGCGAACTACGACCGCGACTTGTTGAGGCAGGTACGTGCCAGGTTTCAGAGGCCGGATGAGCCGCTCCACATTTTCGTCACCACAGTGTTGAGCTATTTTCAAAAATTGTCGCGACCACGTTCAGAGGTCGAACAGCTGGAGATAATCTGCTCAAATCTGAGGCCGTACCTGCAACAACAGTTCGCGTTAGTGACCATCCACTCCATTGATGAGCTTCTCCACCTAGGTAAGCGTTTGGAAAACGCTCAGTTGTCAATAGACGAGTATAATCAAAACCTACAGGTTTTTAATAAATCCAAAGCGTCGTCGTCCAAGACGGTACTCGCTATCGATCACTCCACCGTTGACATTGCTGATAGAGATTCTTCATTTGTTCAGCAGTTCCAAAATTGCGCGGTTTCTGCGGTAGATTTAAATAATTCTAATAACCAACCCCGGGATGTAAGTCACCCTCGAGGTGGTTCAAATAGAAGTGGTTTCTCCCGAGGCAACACGACTGACGTCGGCGGTCCTCGCGGAGGCCCTGGAGCTTCGCGTGGTGCTCGTGGTGGTACTCACCACGGGCACTCTAAATATTGTTACCGTTGTGGGAAGTTTAATTTCACCGTTGCTACTTGCCCGGCTTGTTCAAAGGATAGAAAACCGGTTCAACCTCATCAGAATGTTTCAAAAAACTTGCCCCAACGAGACCGAATAAGGTCATTTGTTGATTCGGTCTCGTTGTTATTTAAAAACGAGAAGGATAACCGTCGTCCGTTTCTAGATGTTTCGTTAGGCGACATAGCTGTGTGTGGTCTGCTCGACACGGGTTCGAGCTTGACAATTTTGGGTGCCGATTCACATAAGTATTTAATTGATATCGGTTATACTCTTCATAAAGCGCCTTCTTTGACGCTCAGCACAGCTAATTCAAGTACAGTACGGATGATTGGCTATATTTCTTTGCCATTTAAATTCAATAATCGCTGTCAGGTGATCCGAGCTGTGGTAGCTCCGGATATAGGAACTTCTCTGATTTTAGGTATGGATTTTGTCCGAGAATTTGATTTGGTACCTGAAATTCTAAAATATGTTCGTTTGGAGTCTAGTGATGTCAGTTGGCACTCCGTCAACGAAGTGAGGGCCTTGCATCCTTTCGCTTCCCTGACGGAGAATCAACAGTCGTTAGCTAACAAGATGATTAAAAGTTTTGAGAAAATTTCTACGGAAGTCAAAGGTTTAGGTCGGACAAATTTAATAACTCAGGTTATCGACACTGGTGATCATCCACCAGTGAAGCAGCGGTATTACCCTTTGTCTCCCGCTCGTCTACAACTGTTAAACGAAGAAGTGGATCGTATGCTCGAGTTAGGCGTTGTGAAACCTAGCAAGGGGGCTTGGAATAATCCAACTATTTTTGTTCCCAAGTCGGATGGGACTTTGCGGTTCTGTCTTGATAGTAGGAAGCTCAATTCTATTACGAAGCCGGATGCGTATCCTCTTCCGAGAATAACTACCATCCTGGACAGTTTGCGAGACGCTAACTATTTATCTTCCATCGACTTATCGGCTGCCTTTTGGCAAATTCCCTTGGATCCTGAATCACAAGAGAAGTGTAGTTTTACGGTTCCTGGACGTGGTTTCTTTGCGATGCAAGTCTGTCCGTTCGGCGTTCGCAACTCGCCTTCGTGCATGCAACGCTTGGCTGACCAATTGTTTGACCCTTCGTTTGATAATAAGGTGTTTTGCTACTTAGACGACATTGTAATTGTCTCGTCGACCTTTGAGGAACATATTTCTCTCTTAAACAGAGTCCTAGATCGTCTCCTTTATGCGAATCTCTCCATAAATTTTAAAAAATGCCAGTTTTTCCGGCAAGAATTAAAGTACCTGGGGTATGTTGTAGATTCCCATGGCCTACATACAGATCCCGAAAAGGTAAAATGTATCCTAGACTTTCCTACTCCTAATTCACCTAAAATGGTTAAGAGTTTCCTTGGAATGGCCGGTTGGTACCGGCGTTTCATTCGTAATTTTTCCAGTATTGCTGCACCTCTTTCCCGGTTGACTAGTACCCGCAAAGGCGCTCCCGCGTTTGCATGGACACCGGAGGCGGAAGAAGCCTTTCAAAAATTGAAATCCGCCTTAATTTCAAGTCCGATCTTAGCTTGTCCTGACTATTCAAAGCCATTTGCTTTACATTGCGACGCATCGTTGTACGGTTTAGGTGGTGTACTTACCCAGACAGTGGATGGCGTAGAACATCCAATCGCTTTCACGAGTAGGACTCTCCTACCTGCTGAGACTCGTTACTCGGCTACTGAACGTGAAGCCCTAAGCGTGATCCATGCTGTCGAGCATTTTCGAGGCTACTTTGAGGGCGGTCCCAAGGTCAAAATCTACACTGATCATGCCAGTTTGCGTTGGTTTTTATCGCTTAAAAACCCAACGGGACGCTTGGCTAGGTGGGGAATCCGTTTATCGGCTTTTGATTTTGAGATCATCCACAAGAAGGGTGTCGAAAATGTCGTCCCAGACGCGTTATCTCGCCTACTTCCTGTAGCGGCTGTCTCGGTGGTCGCCGATCCCTGGTATAACGATTTGGTTAATGCGGTATCCGGCAATCCTGCCGCGTATCCCAATTACCAGATCAAAGGCAGTGAGTTGTATCGTTACTCGAGGAGCAAGTACCAACTTACCAGTTGTTACGACTGGAAGTTAGTTGTGCCGTTAGCTCTCCGAGAAAAGCTAATACAAGAAAACCATGCTTCTGATTTGGCAATTCATTTTGGGGTCTTTAAAACCCATCGTCGTCTTTGTTTGCGCTATTTTTGGCCAAATTTACATGGAGACGTGGTTAAATTCGTCTCTAAGTGCGATACGTGTCAGCAATACAAACATCCGAACGTGTCTCCGTTGGGTCATTTGGGTAATCCAAAGTCGTGTGCCTTTCCATTTCAGATGATCTCCGTCGATCTTTTGGGTCCCTACCCGATGACGAGAGATCGAAATATACATATTCTAGTAGTCACGTGTTGTTTTAGCAAATATTGCTTATTATTCCCTTTAAAACGTGCTACTAGTAAAATCGTTAGCCACATTATGGAGCATAAGGTCTTTCTGCAATTTGGTGTTCCGCAGTATGTCATTTCGGACAATGGGAAACAATTTATTGGTAAGGAGTTCACTGGTCTAATGACCAAGTTCCGAATTCCCAAGGTATACTTGAACCCGAAATATTGCCCTCAGGTCAATCCAACTGAGAGGCAGAATCGTGGGGTTGTCACGGCGTTGGCGTTGTCAGTTAAGGACGACCATCGCTCTTGGGACCTCCACCTTTCTGCCATTCAGATGGCGATCAATTCGGCTGTTTCGGAAGCCACGGGTTTCAGCCCTTTTTTCCTTGTCCATGGTCGAGAACCGATTTTAGATGGTTCTTTTTATACGCAATCCCCGGAATCCCAAGCCGAAGTCATATTCGGTAGCAGAATGTCCTACGCTCAGGATTTGAGTGAACTTCCTGGCGTTTTCCATACCGTGCGGAAGAAATTACTTCAATCGCATGCTCACAATAAGGTATATTATGACCGCAAGCACCTCCCGGCTGAATTTTCCGTTGGGGATACGGTTTATAAAAAGACTTATTTTTTGAGCAATGCGGGAAATTACTTCATTTCAAAGTTTGCCCCGCGGTATGAAAAATGTCAGATAGTGAAGAAACACTCTCCTTTGGTGTATGAACTGCTTAATGTAGAAGGCAAAAATATAGGCACATGGCATATAAAGGATTTTAAACTAAATCCCAAGGATTCCGTTTGATGTTTTTTTTTCTTGGTTGTTTTCCTCGTTAACATACGTATAAAAAATGTTTCATCTTAGTCGAATGTCTTCGATTTCATTCTCTTAATAATTGTCATGTAAAAGGTGTGGTACCGGGTGGTTACCATTACTGATATCATTTTGTCTGTGTCCGTGGTGCTAGCAAACCTGTCTAGCACTACCGGGTTTTGAATGTCGCATGAAAGGGAAGTATGCTAGAGCTCGGTATGAAAGGTAATACTTGACATTCAACATTTTCCTACTAGGCATTGGCTACTGTCGAGTCACAACAATTTTGCTAATATGTTTGTTTTTTTTTTTTGGTGTCCACCATAAGTTTACTTAGTTTTGCGTTATGGTTTGGAGGTCGTCAGGTTTTCCTTCGACAAGTTGTGCGGTCCTGTAATAAGGCCACTAGGACTTTTGTCCGTTTTTTTTAAATGTTTATCAGGCTGACCTGGTAGCCCTTTGGGGTTGGTAAGTTATTTGGAGTTGTTTGATGTTTGTTGTAACTCTCTACGTTTATGTAGAGTGATTTCTATTAGCAGTTGACCTCTGCAGTACCTGCCGAATGGATATTTTTCTTTAGTTAACGAGGAGAAGTAGGAGTATCTTGTTCTTTATTTTCTTTTATCTTTTTATGGTTTACCATTTGATGAGTATTAGATAGTTCACGTGTTTTTTTTTGTTATCAGTTGAGATTTTTGTTAGTGCTCTATTAGTCACGTGCGAATCGGGACGACTCGAGGAAATCGTTAGTGTCCTGCCGATTTCTTTTTGGGGGAGAGGCTGTAACAAAAATCCAAATTTGCGTGACATGTCCTGTTTCAAAAAACATGTTGCACGCATTGCAACATGTTTCGCTTGTATTTCTCGTGTTTTTGTCATATTGGTCTTACTCAGTTTTTGAGTTGTTTCGGAATCAGGGTTCAAAATCGCAAAACATCTTTAATACAATAAATAATTGTGAAAAGCTTTGACAGTTGGATCTGTCAGAATAGAGAATGGCCGTATTGTACGGCCCAATAAAAAATGAACCTTCTGGTGTTCTTGCTATGAAAAAAAAAACAAATGATTTACTTAAAAAATCAAGTTCAAAAGAATTTTTATAAATGTAATAAATATTACACAAAATATTACTATTTTTTGTGAACATGAGTTGCTATGAGTTTTTTTTTAAATCTCCTAAAGTTGGAATAACTGCAGGCAGTCCAGTCTGTCCAAACTAGCCACACTTCATTGAGGGGCATCATATTGTCCAAGATGGCGCGAGGGTGTGCACCAGAGGTGCCTCGTTTTAAAGTTATGTGAACAAGTTCTCAATTTTCGGTAAGCGTTTAATTCTTTTGGGGTTTCAATGAGAAAAACTAGTTTTGTAGTAATGGTGTGTTTCTCTTTTCGTCACAGCGGGTTTTTGGCTGTGCTGCCTTTTTCTATATTCCCATGAAATTTCTACAATAAATCGGCCCACCGCGCCTTGATATTTTTCTCGCCTGGATGTCCATTTGAACTGGAAGTCTGTATCACATCTCTGAAGTCTACCCCATGTATGGACAGGAGATTGAAGGAGGAACTACCTGCGAATAAAAGGATCTTGTCTTATAACTTTAAATTTGTAGTTTCATTTTAAAATTGCGAAGGTGTATTCTCTGTCTTGCCAAATTTAGTGACAAACTAAATCCTTTCCTCGACCCTGGGGTTGTTTTTTTTATTTTTCGGTCATAACCTAACCTATGGTATTTTTTCTTTTTCGCGTTTTAAATAAACGCGATGGCGCTCTTGTTTCTTTCAGTATAACGCGATTGGATTGCAAATCTTACGTTATAAAGTTCAGAATTATGTGAAAATATAGCCATGAGTACTACTCCACATGAACAATCTAATTCTAACAAAAAAACAATGACTTTTTATTACAACATGAAACACAGTTATTGGCATAGGTGGCCAATAACTATGACAACAAAGTTTTTTGCGCACAGTAATTGGCCACCCCAATTTTCGAGGTTATAAATTGACTAATTCTATTCTGAGATCAAAAATAATATTATTTAATCATATTTACCCCCTCCCGTTGTTGAATTTATTGTTTTCACAATGTCCTTTCACTGTCAAGACGTTTAACAAAAAGTTCTCCTCCTTAACAAATCCTTAAGAATAAGACGTGATTTTGGTGACGCTGTCAGAAATCGAAAGAAAGTAGGGGATAACGCCATCTAGTGACGGACTGCTATACCTCTATGGAAACAATACAAATGGAGTTACCAGATGGATTTTTAAGAAACGTTATTGAATGTAAGGAATTCTTATTTTTTAACACTAAACACTCAGTGTCCAATAACTATAGCATGGCCAATAACTGTAGCACTTCCCCTATATAGCGACGCCTATATATTAAATTTTTGGCGGGAAAGCAAACAATATTAACCAGTGCTAAAATTCGACGAGAGATCGACATAAAAACATTAAAAAACCCATCTATATAGCGACGCCACATACATCAAATTTTGGCGGGGAAACATATAATGTATACAGAAGTAAAGAGTAGCATCATAGAAGAAAAATAAAAAAGACATTCCTTTTAAATAAACATTCACGAGAAGATAACAATAAATATTATCAAGACAGACATTCGCAATAGACTTCGAATCACGAAGACAACTTCGAATCAAATTCATCTTTCGGCAGAACGGAGTGAAGGAGACTTTTGCAAAGAAACAATCGTACTAGACGGCGACCATCACTACGATGCAGCTGTCAAATTAAAAAAAAACAGTTTTGTAGTTGTTAAGAAGTTGTAAAAAGGTATTAAGTTAGTGTAAGGTATTGGGTAATGGATTGGATGGCAGCCTTAAAGAAGTAAGATTGTTAAAATTACTACAATTGCGTTATATCTGTGTGCGTTATAAACGAGAACTGAACGCCGAAACTGGCAATACTATAAAACTTGTTATTGTTGATAATTTTTTAATATTGTAAGCAAAGTGTATGTTGTTAAAATTATGAATAAGATCTATGCGTCTTATACTGTTTCGCGCGACAATTGAAATAGAAAGCCTATACCATCTTGCTTGACGTACTGTCCCGCTACCAAATTGGTTAGCGTGAACCCTTTTAGAAGGCCAGTATTTGATTGTGACTGCAGGCCGTCAATAAACAACGAAGCCTCATTGATTAAGATACATGAAACTGCCTGGTTTCACAGGAGACGAAGTCCGTGAACCAGCGTAGCGATAAACTTAAAAAAATATATATACGTATGTCGTAATTGACTCGACATACCAAGTAATATAAGTTATGATAAGTTGTTTTTGTGCTATGATTGCGTATTGTTATATTACCATGTTATTTTAAGCTAGTTAAGTATATTGCAAAGCTACAAAAAGATTCCTATATGTAAATGGGTACATGTAACTGTATAAACTAAAAAATTCTATTTTACAATATATCAAATATTTTGCCGGAAAAAGTGTTCATATTTTTTCAATCAAAGGATACCACACCTGAATATAAAAATAGACTGAGCTAAATTATAATTAGAAATTGATTCGATAGATCAGATATCGAGCTAACGGATGAACGAACGCAGTAGTGGAATAAGCGAGATTGGCGCCTTTATTACAAATTTATCTCGTGATCCAATATATATATAAGAAAAATAACTCCTGAGTTCACGATGCACTGACAGAAAACTGTAGCCTCCGTCAGGGTGATAAATAGTGCAGCGGCAAATCAAACGATGTCAGATATTCAGTAATGAGCAATATCGTACCTATAAGTACATTATAAAAAACCCCAGCTGATTGGAGCAATCATCAACCGATATTGGAAAAGTGACTTAAAACTATTAGCATACATTGATCTGAAAGTCTCTAACTATAGAACACCTTTGATAATCCACTATATAGGAATTGTGTCATAGTACATCAAAAATCAATATTTTTCACCGAGACGAGATTTTGAAAGTGTATGTTACTAGCCGATCCTAACTTATAAACCTAACCTCAAATTGATTCAAACTAGCTAAAACTAAGTGCATAAGGACCTAACAAATTGGTCTAGACACATACGGTCTTATTCAGAGACGTTGACTAAGTTAGTCAGCCCTGATTTGCAAAAAACTGTATTCAGAAACGTTTAACAAGCCGTGATTAAGCTAATCACGGCTTAAACATGTGATTTGTGTTCATACATTCCTTAATCACGGCTTATGGGCCTTGTAGAGTCTGTCTAAATCGATCGCAGCGCCTAATCAGCGCCTGTCGGCGAAACTGGAACTAAATACTGGCCGAAATCACAGTTCTCGGACACCTTAAACGAGAAAAAAGAAGAAGAACGCTCAGCAGTTTGACGTTTCATGTGTACACGATTTGTTTTCGTTTTTAGCGGTTTTTTCGGTATTTCTCACGATTTTCATCGTACATAGCTTGAAATGGATGAAATTTATGAAATTTTCGAACTAGACGATATCTACGTCCACGCTCCGAGAAGATATAAAGGCAGAGTGGATCCATTCAAGATGTACGACGCGCAGGAATTTCGTCGTCGCTATCGCTTCACTAAGGAAGAAGTCAGAATAATCATAGACCTGGTGCGCGATGATCTGGTTGAAAGTGCTTGTCAGAGAGGAAAGCCCATTTCTGTAGAGCTAAAAGTGCTAGCCACCCTCAGTGGTTACGCACGTAAAAAGGTAAGGTTAGGTTGCTATGTTGTGCTGTTTGCTATATGTTGCGTATTTAAAAACGTTTATGCTTTTGTAGGTTCAAGATGACACTGCAATGCATGTTCAGTCAATCCACCATGAGCCGTATATATGTAGAGGTGTCGAGGGCATTAGCGCTGAAATTGCCGCAAGTGATTAGATTCCCAACGAGTTTGCCAGAGCAGGTAAAGGCAATGCAAGGCTTTCAAGCAATTGCCAATATGCCCCAAATAATAAGCGCCATTGACTGCACGCACATCCGGATTAAAAAAACTGGTGGAGATTTAGCCCAGATGTACATCAACAGAAAGAATTATTATTCCTTGAATGTTCAGGTACCTATCCATACATAAACAAACTCCTGGAATTATCAATTCGAAAGTGAGCCTAACAATGTATTTCAATTTCAGGTTATGTGCGATGCAGACTGCCGCATCACCAATATCGTGGCTGGGTGGCGTGGAAGCGCTCATGATTCCCGCATTTTTAATGAATGTGTGATGAAACGGCGCTTCGAAAATGGGGAATTCCAAGGGCGTCTGATAGAAGACAGCGGTTATGCGAGTGCGCCTTATATGTTGACACCAGTCCTTAATCCAGCAACTAGAGCGCAGGAACAATATAATGAGGCACATTGTAGCACTAGGAATGTGATTGAAAGGCTTTTTGGGCAGTGGAAGCAACGTTTTCGTTGCCTATTAATCGGCTTGAATGTCTCCCTTGAGACTGCGAAAACCATGATCGTCGCTATGTCAGTGTTGCACAATTTGGCATTAGATATGAGACGAGGAGCTGATGATTGGAGCGATAGTGACGATGATGACGAGCGGCAAGTTGATGAGAATCCGAGACCCCAAAATGGAAATGAGAATGTTTCAGGAAATGTTTCCAGGGCTTTATATATAGCCAATAATTTTTAAGTATCAGTGTGACCTGCTGATGGAATTTAATATTTTCACACTTTTGTAATATCAATATTTTAATATTTCAACACTTTTGGCTCATGGACCACAATCCACATATACAATTTATTCGTCAATTTTTATCAGTAATATTTACGTTTGTTTTTTTTTTCAGGTCGCTTTTGGCTCATGGATACAAACTGAGCTATTAACCCGGCCTTCGGGGGCCCGGAGGTTTTCCAGGCTCACCTGGGCAATTCTCGGTGGACGCGTTCTAGTCGCGGGAGTGAGTCGTGCTTCGCAGTAGCTGAGTTCCACCCGGGGACCTCCGCCCATGGGGTATATACATGGGTCCCTGCCCAGGGTAACGGGTGAAGGTTCTAACACCAAGGCACTAATGGCGACGAAGTACCTACTTGCTTATTGATGTGGTTGAAATGTTTCTAATTAATTAGTGTACTTATATGTTCTGTAATTTTTGGTAATAATAATGTTCTGTAATAAAATTCTACGAAATGAGATGATTGCCTGTCTGTTTCTAATAATATATATTTGATATTTTGTATATTATATTCTTTATAGAATTGATTAAATGGATGTTTTAAAAGAAAATAATAATAAAAGCCACTTACATAGCGACGAAGGAGTTCCTTGAGTGGATTTGGGAATGCTATACGTTTAAACGAGATTGGTTGGTTGTCTTGTGACTTGTGAACAGAGATGTAGGTTTATATATATACATATATATATATATATATATATATATATATATATATATATATATATATATATATATATATATATATATATATATATATATATATATATATATATATATATATATATATATATATATATATATATATATATATATATATATATATATATATATATATATATATATATATATATATATATATGAGATTTATAGTTAGTAAGAGGATAAAGGTGAGTACCTTAGCCGATTGTTTCGGAGCCCGTGGCTCCTTCCTCAGCGGCGAGAATACTTCTCGCCGCTGAGTATTCTGGTCGCTTCTCGAGTATTGCTGCACTCTATACAGGGAGCGTAAAATTCACATGGCAGATATTGTTGTATATGGTAAACAAAAAAATAAAAATTCATTCCTCAAAAAATAAACAATTTATTTTAAAAAAAATATATATTTTATATCTGGACTACTGAGCATCTAAATTATATAATATTTATAATTCATACTAACAGCAGCTTTAACGCGATTAGATGTGACCTGGTGGCTGCTGATTCCTCGGAGTTCGCCCATTGTATTCATGGTTGAAAGTAGACCAGTTTGCGGGCGATGAGGTGTGACAATATCTCGAAGTTGGGGTCCTGCTGGCTGCTATCTCCTATGCAAGTGAAGTTAGCGATGCGGCGGGGAGAAGGAAATTGCTGCTGACTGCCTGCTGCGATGACATTGTCCGCATCTGACGACGGTGAACGATTCACGATAAGGGGAGCATTAATATCTATGCTACACCCTGCGATGGGCATATGGGGTGTTGAAGGCGAAGGGGCCTGTGAATAGGCGATGACCACATTGTCGAGAATTGAAATCTCGTCCAAGGGGTCGGTGTTGACCGGTGGATTCATAGCTAGACCGGTGGATTCGTAGTGGCCGTCACTATCCAAACGGAAGTGATCTTCCACAAATATATGTGGAAGGGCCTCCTTAATCGCCCAGTCCATCGACGTCACCTTTACTTCATCGAACCGCCGCCAGTGCGTTTCTGCGCATTTAAAAACATGGAAATGTTCTTCTTCGCCGCTTGCTTCATTCTATGCCACTGCTCTCTCAATTTACCAATCGCTCGATTCTCCTTGCCGACCAGTAAACAAAAACTGAAAAAAAAGGTTCAAAATATATTACTATCATCGGAAATGTAATTCATAACATAACTATTGATACAATTTGTCAAATGGCTAATAGAAACGATTGATGTTACAACTGGAGCTAGCTTCAAACAACGATCTTGGCTCAAACTTCAGTAAGAAACAATCAAGGCTACATACAGGATAATTAGTTATCCGGGCGCCATTTATACTTATAAATACGTACTTCTTGTGTATATCAGTCCAAGAAGACAGTTTCATCTTGGTAATATTGGTGTCCGCTTGCTTGGTTTCAACGATGTCCATGTGACTTTTAACGAGGTCGAACAGAATGGCGCGTTCATTGTCGTCCCAATTTTGCTGCCGTTGAAATTTCGGGCGCTTTGCACTGTCACTGGCCATGATCTAAAATAAAAGTTGCTTCGAACTCCGCGATAAATGCTCACGTCCACTGGTTTTACCGGAAAGAACGAAAAGACAACACACAAATGGCGCGAAATAATGCTCGAAAGTGACAGCTCCCTTCACTACCATAGACAATATTCCTTAAAATGACGGTTGTTGTCAGGGGGCGGAGCTTAATCCCGTGATTTACAAAACATCTGTTTAAGAATGACTCTGCATAGCCTGTGGAGGAGTGGGGTTAATCAAGGCTTGTTTGGTGATTTGTTAATCAGAGGTTAGTCACGCTGTTTAAGCCGGACTCTGAATAACACCGATAGAATACTCATTATTATTATTCTTCTTCTTTTGGAGAATACATTTTAGTCAGGATAGGAGAATTTCATATATGAAGGAGCTCGTACAAGAGAAAACAGGGCTATTCACTTGAAATCTCACTTCTCTGCATACTTTGAATATCTTATACATATATTAGTATCTTCCTCTTCTTTTAGTCACTTCTTCTTTCAATTTTATCATCTTCTTCCTACTTAAAAATATTCTTTATCCTCTTCTTATAAATTATAATAATTTAAATAAAAATAATCTTATAAATTAATATTAAAATAAATAAATCTTCATTATCCTATTAAAAATCCTTGGTTACAAATGGCTTACCCAAAGTGTGGCCGATCATGATCATTGCGATATATTGTCATCTTACAAATAAATAAATAATCTTTATTAAATAATAAGAAAATAATTTGCTACAGACTGTCCACCAGTTAAACTCGGCGATAATGTCCTACCACATTCCAGTTGCGCCAAATATCTCGGCTTCCACTTGGATAGACGACTCACATGGAAAGATCACCTAAAACACAAGAGGGATGAGATCAACATGAAATACAGAAACATGTATTGGCTTGTGGGTAGGAATTCTACGCTGTCGGTCGACAACAAACTCTTAATCTACAACTCGATCCTGAAACCGATATGGGCATATGGCATCCAGTTATGGGGGGTGGCCAGCAAGAGCAACATACTCTGCCTACAGCGAGTCCAAAATTGCATCCTGCGCTCTATCGTGAATCCGCCCTGGTACGCAACGAGGAGATCCATGACTATCTCAACATGCCAACAATAGCCGCAGAGATTGCACGGCTGAAAGTAAAGCACGCCGAGCGCCTGGCACTGCACCCATCGCTAAATTGCTTCATTCCACAAACTGGTGTTTGTGTGATACACAATATATGCCAGAAGGTGTGGAGATCTGGAGAGTGGCCTGAAGATTGGACCACATGGATAGATCCATGACTATCTCAACATGCCAACAATAGCCGCAGAGATTGCACGGCTGAAAGTAAAGCACGCCGAGCGCCTGGCACTGCACCCATCGCTAAATTGCTTCATTCCACAAACCTGGTGAAGAGACTGAAGAGAGCCCAGGTTCTGCAAAGAGAAGATCGTGGCACTGGCCACCATCTTCACAACGTTTGATGCTGGCAACAAATCCTTTTATAGTCGCAAGACTGACTTCTTCTTCTCCGTCGTTCCCTCATTACTGAGGATCGTGGTCACTAGACAACAGTTTGCCTACGAGGCTCCTCCACTTCGACCTGTCTTCTGCATGGCGGGTCGCAGATTGTATTGACCCTTTTGTAACTTCTTTGACGAGGTCGTTCCATCTGGCCGGTGATCTGCCTCTGCTTCTTCTTCCCTCCACTTGACCCCCGGAAAGCATTTTCTCTAGATTCTCTGGGTTTCTCTTCCCCCAGTCCACGCAATCAAAAGCTTTGGCATAGTCTATGAAACAGAGAGTCATTGGAATATTAAACTCCCTGCATTTCTCTATAAGTTGCCGAATGTTGAAGATTTTCTCACGCGTGCCTCGTCCTCTTACGAAACCGGCTTGCTCAATCGAGATTTGTGGGTCTATGAAGTACTCCAGCCTCTTGTTAAGAATGCTGAGGAGAATCTTGCTTGCGTGAGAGATAAGCGAGATCGTACGGTAATTCTCACATTTTCGAGTCGAGCCTTTTTTATGCAATGGGACCAAGATGGATTCGGTCCAATCTTCAGGCCAGTTTGTGGAATGAAGCAATTTAGCGATGGGTGCAGTGCCAGGCGCTCGGCGTGCTTTACTTTCAGCCGTGCAATCTCTGCGGCTATTGTTGGCATGTTGAGATAGTCATGGATCTCCTCGTTGCGTACCAGGGCGGATTCCCGATAGAGCGCAGGATGCTATTTTGGACTCTCTGTCGGCAGAGTATGTTGCTCTTGCTGGCCACCCCCCATAACTGGATGCCATATGTCCATATCGGTTTCAGGATCGAGTTGTAGATTAAGAGTTTGTTGTCGACCGACAGCGTAGAATTCCTACCCACAAGCCAATACATGTTTCTGTATTTCATGTTGATTTCATCCCTCTTGTGTTTTAGGTGATCTTTCCATGTGAGTCGTCTATCCAAGTGGAAGCCGAGATATTTGGCGCAACTGGAATGTGGTAGGACATTATCGCCGAGTTTAACTGGTGGACAGTCTGTAGCAAATTATTTTCTTATTATTTAATAAAGATTATTTATTTATTTGTAAGATGACAATATATCGAAATGATCATGATCGGCCACACTTTGGGTAAGCCATTTGTAACCAAGGATTTTTAATAGGATAATGAAGATTTATTTATTTTAATATTAATTTATAAGATTATTTTTATTTAAATTATTATAATTTATAAGAAGAGGATAAAGAATATTTTTAAGTAGGAAGAAGATGATAAAATTGAAAGAAGAAGTGACTAAAAGAAGAGGAAGATACTAATATATGTATAAGATATTCAAAGTATGCAGAGAAGTGAGATTTCAAGTGAATAGCCCTGTTTTCTCTTGTACGAGCTCCTTCATATATAAAATTCTCCTATCCTGACTAAAATGTATTCTCCAAAGGAAGAAGAAGAATAATAATGAGTATTCTATGTGTCTAGACCAATTTGTTAGGTCCATATGCACTTAGTTTTAGCTAGTTTGAATCAATTTGAGGTTTATAAGTTAGGATCGGCTAGTAACATACACTTTCAAAATCTCGTCTCGGTGAAAAATATTGATTTTTGATGTACTATGACACAATTCCTATATAGTGGATTATCAAAGGTGTTCTATAGTTAGAGACTTTCAGATCAATGTATGCTAATAGTTTTAAGTCACTTTTCCAATATCGGTTGATGATTGCTCCAATCAGCTGGGGTTTTTTATAATGTACTTATAGGTACGATATTGCTCATTACTGAATATCTGACATCGTTTGATTTGCCGCTTCACTATTTATCACTCTGACGGAGGCTACAGTTTTGTCAGTGCGTCGTGAACTCAGGAGTTATTTTTCTTATATATATATATTGGATCACGAGATAAATTTATAATAAAGGCGCCAATCTCGCTTATTCCACTACTGCGTTCGTTCATCCGTTAGCTCGATATCTGATCTATCGAATCAATTTCTAATTATAATTTAGCTCAGTCTATTTTTATATTCAGGTGTGGTATCCTTTGATTGAAAAAATATGAACTCTTTTTCCGGCAAAATATTTGATATATTGTAAAATAGAATTTTTTAGTTTATACAGTTACATGTACCCATTTACATATAGGAATCTTTTTGTAGCTTTGCAATATACTTAACTAGCTTAAAATAACATGGTAATATAACAATACGCAATCATAGCACAAAAACAACTTATCATAACTTATATTACTTGGTATGTCGAGTCAATTACGACATACGTATATACATTTTTTTAAGTTTATCGCTACGCTGGTTCACGGACTTCGTCTCCTGTGAAACCAGGCAGTTTCATGTATCTTAATCAATGAGGCTTCGTTGTTTATTGACGGCCTGCAGTCACAATCAAATACTGGCCTTCTAAAAGGGTTCACGCTAACCAATTTGGTAGCGGGACAGTACGTCAAGCAAGATGGTATAGGCTTTCTATTTCAATTGTCGCGCGAAACAGTATAAGACGCATAGATCTTATTCATAATTTTAACAACATACACTGCTTACAATATTAAAAAATTAACAACAATAACAAGTTTTATAGTATTGCCAGTTTCGGCGTTCAGTTCTCGTTTATAACGCACACAGATATAACGCAATTGTAGTAATTTTAACAATCTTACTTCTTTAAGGCTGCCATCCAATCCATTACCCAATACCTTACACTAACTTAATACCTTTTTACAACTTCTTAACAACTACAAAACTGTTTTTTTTTAATTTGACAGCTGCATCGTAGTGATGGTCGCCGTCTAGTACGATTGTTTCTTTGCAAAAGTCTCCTTCACTCCGTTCTGCCGAAAGATGAATTTGATTCGAAGTTGTCTTCGTGATTCGAAGTCTATTGCGAATGTCTGTCTTGATAATATTTATTGTTATCTTCTCGTGAATGTTTATTTAAAAGGAATGTCTTTTTTTATTTTTCTTCTATGATGCTACTCTTTACTTCTGCATACATTATATGTTTCCCCGCCAAAATTTGATGTATGTGGCGTCGCTATATAGATGGGTTTTTTTAATGTTTTTATGTCGATCTCTCGTCGAATTTTAGCACTGGTTAATATTGTTTGCTTTCCCGCCAAAAATTTAATGTATGTGGCGTCGCTATATATATGGTTTTTTTAATGTTTTTATGTCGATCTCTCGTCGAATTTTAGCACTGGTTTTTATTGTTTTTTTCTTACCGCTAACTGTATGTACCGCTTCTAATAAAACATATATGTGTTTAAAAAAAACTTCACTTTGATTCTACATTGTTTTATGGGAATGTTGGACAGCACTCTGCCAACATTCCCTCTTTTTAACTTGAACTGTTACATTTTCCGGCACTTTTTTCGACGTTTGGGTAACTAGGTTGTTACTTGGTGGTTCTCCTTGTAGACTGAATTGATGTTGGCACCGGCTGTCGCCTTTTTATACCCTTGAAAATACGGCAATTTCTACATTTTTAGGTGTGCTTTTTTTAACCCCCTCCTATGAAAATAACGCTTCCATCATGCTTTTTTTTCTGGTTACCAACTATCGTTTTTTTCACATTGGGGTTCCGTATCATTTCGTGCAAATCGAGCTATCTTTGCACTCTTATTTCTCTAATTCACTCATTTGAGCTGATTTCCTTATTTTTCCCTTATAATCTGTATCCCCTGCATCTAATTTCTGTTTATTGAAAAGTAGGCCAGATATTGTGGACTTACCGGTTGAAAAAATCATTGAAATATCATGCATTGAGGTTAAAACAACTAGATACATCATTGTATGTATATATCGAAGCCCAAATAGCGATTTCAACATATTCTTATGCCAAATGGACAAGATCTTAAGTATCATTAGCAAGCGCAAGGATGAAGCATTTGTTATTACCCGGGACTTCAACGTGGATTTATTGAAGCTATCATCGCAAGCAAACTCACTAAAAGATCTCTTTATGTCATATGGACTGCAGACGATGGTGGATTTTCCCACCAGAATCAACAAAACAAAGGGCAGTGCGACTTGCATTGACAATATCTTCACTAATGTTTCAACAGACCATTCTTATATTCATAATGTCGTTATTACTTTTTCTGATCACAATGCACAGATATTAGAGACTTTATGTATTAAAAAAATGTCATATAAAGGGCATGTTTGGAAACGGCAGATAACTGATACAAATAAGGCTATATTTTATAAGCAAGTAGCAAGCGTGAAACTAGATTTAAACTCAGGGCCTGATAATGTTTTTACAAATTTCATTAGAAAATTCAATCTTATTTTGATGATGATGATTGCTATTACGCTTCATTTTTAACGAATATATAAACGTTTCATTGTTTTATTGAGTTTCAATCTTATTTTAATATATTTTGTATTCCCCTGTCGACATGTCTGTCAAATCTTATTGCAGTTATCTGCTTATCGACTGTAACATTTCTCGCGTCTGCCGCTAGATGTCGCCAAACGTTTTGAAATTTGATTTAAATTTTGAGATAATGAATGAATCGACTAATTACTACTTTTACGTTTCGAAGACCATTCACCTTGCATTTCCGTTGCTACGTATAGATGGCAATAGGGGTGCTTACATGGCTTTGTTTGGTTTGGATATTATGTATTTTATTTGACAGGAGGCGTTCGAATTTATATCATTACAAGCGGTAGGCAGGATGTGTGAGGATTTGTCAAGTTATAATGGCGAACACTACATAGTGGGCGAGTCTATTGGTTACTGAAGTACAGCATCGTCAGTTAGTCGTTTGCCAAAGTGTTCAGCTTCCTCATCTTGTACTCGTGCTCTTTTTTCATGTAAGCCAACAATAACTTGTGCCTTTCCTCTTCCCTTTTCTCTTTCTTGTCGTGTTCATCCTTCATCATTTTCAGCTTTAGAGCGTGAGTTTCCTCTTTCATTTTGCAAAGGGTTTCCTCGTACTTTCCCCCATATTGGAATACGGGCTTTTTCCTTTTCAGACCCTGTAATTTAAAAAATATATATTTTATATCTGGGCTACTGAGCATCTAAATTATATAATATTTATAATTCATACTAAGAGCAGCTTTAACGCGATCAGATGTGACCTGGTGGCTGCTGATTCCTCGGAGTTCGCCCATTGTATTCATGGTTGAAAGTAGACCAGTTTGCGGGCGATGAGGTGTGATAATATCTCGGAAGTTGGGCTTCCTGCTGGCTGCTATCTCCTAGGTTGCGGGTGCGAGTGAAGTTAGCGATGCGGCGGGGAGAAGGAAATTCCTGCTGACTGCCTGCTGCGATGACATTGTCCGCATCTGACGACGGTGAACGTTTCACGATAAGGGGAGCATTAATATCTATGCTACACCCTGCGATGGGCATATGGGGTGTTGAAGGCGAAGGGGCCTGTGAATAGGCGATCACCACATTGTCGAGAATTGAAATCTCGTCCAAGGGGTCGGTGTTGACCGGTGGATTCATAGCTAGACCGGTGGATTCGTAGTGGCCGTCACTATCCAAACGGAAGTGATCTTCCACAAATATATGTGGAAGGGCCTCCTTAATCGCCCAGTCCATCGACGTCACCTTTACTTCATCGAACCGCCGCCAGTGCGTTTCTGCGCATTTAAAAACATGGAAATGTTCTTCTTCGCCGCTTGCTTCATTCTATGCCACTGCTCTCTCAATTTACCAATCGCTCGATTCTCCTTGCCGACCAGTAAACAAAAACTGAAAAAAAAGGTTCAAAATATATTACTATCATCGGAAATGTAATTCATAACATAACTATTGATACAATTTGTCAAATGGCTAATAGAAACGATTGATGTTACAACTGGAGCTAGCTTCAAACAACGATCTTGGCTCAAACTTCAGTAAGAAACAATCAAGGCTACATACAGGATAATTAGTTATCCGGGCGCCATTTATACTTATAAATACGTACTTCTTGTGTATATCAGTCCAAGAAGACAGTTTCATCTTGGTAATATTGGTGTCCGCTTGCTTGGTTTCAACGATGTCCATGTGACTTTTAACGAGGTCGAACAGAATGGCGCGTTCATTGTCGTCCCAATTTTGCTGCCGTTGAAATTTCGGGCGCTTTGCACTGTCACTGGCCATGATCTAAAATAAAAGTTGCTTCGAACTCCGCGATAAATGCTCACGTCCACTGGTTTTACCGGAAAGAACGAAAAGACAACACACAAATGGCGCGAAATAATGCTCGAAAGTGACAGCTCCCTTCACTACCATAGACAATATTCCTTAAAATGACGGTTGTTGTCAGGGGGCGGAGCTTAATCCCGTGATTTACAAAACATCTGTTTAAGAATGACTCTGCATAGCCTGTGGAGGAGTGGGGTTAATCAAGGCTTGTTTGGTGATTTGTTAATCAGAGGTTAGTCACGCTGTTTAAGCCGGACTCTGAATAACACCGATAGAATACTCATTATTATTATTCTTCTTCTTTTGGAGAATACATTTTAGTCAGGATAGGAGAATTTCATATATGAAGGAGCTCGTACAAGAGAAAACAGGGCTATTCACTTGAAATCTCACTTCTCTGCATACTTTGAATATCTTATACATATATTAGTATCTTCCTCTTCTTTTAGTCACTTCTTCTTTCAATTTTATCATCTTCTTCCTACTTAAAAATATTCTTTATCCTCTTCTTATAAATTATAATAATTTAAATAAAAATAATCTTATAAATTAATATTAAAATAAATAAATCTTCATTATCCTATTAAAAATCCTTGGTTACAAATGGCTTACCCAAAGTGTGGCCGATCATGATCATTGCGATATATTGTCATCTTACAAATAAATAAATAATCTTTATTAAATAATAAGAAAATAATTTGCTACAGACTGTCCACCAGTTAAACTCGGCGATAATGTCCTACCACATTCCAGTTGCGCCAAATATCTCGGCTTCCACTTGGATAGACGACTCACATGGAAAGATCACCTAAAACACAAGAGGGATGAGATCAACATGAAATACAGAAACATGTATTGGCTTGTGGGTAGGAATTCTACGCTGTCGGTCGACAACAAACTCTTAATCTACAACTCGATCCTGAAACCGATATGGGCATATGGCATCCAGTTATGGGGGGTGGCCAGCAAGAGCAACATACTCTGCCTACAGCGAGTCCAAAATTGCATCCTGCGCTCTATCGTGAATCCGCCCTGGTACGCAACGAGGAGATCCATGACTATCTCAACATGCCAACAATAGCCGCAGAGATTGCACGGCTGAAAGTAAAGCACGCCGAGCGCCTGGCACTGCACCCATCGCTAAATTGCTTCATTCCACAAACTGGTGTTTGTGTGATACACAATATATGCCAGAAGGTGTGGAGATCTGGAGAGTGGCCTGAAGATTGGACCACATGGATAGATCCATGACTATCTCAACATGCCAACAATAGCCGCAGAGATTGCACGGCTGAAAGTAAAGCACGCCGAGCGCCTGGCACTGCACCCATCGCTAAATTGCTTCATTCCACAAACCTGGTGAAGAGACTGAAGAGAGCCCAGGTTCTGCAAAGAGAAGATCGTGGCACTGGCCACCATCTTCACAACGTTTGATGCTGGCAACAAATCCTTTTATAGTCGCAAGACTGACTTCTTCTTCTCCGTCGTTCCCTCATTACTGAGGATCGTGGTCACTAGACAACAGTTTGCCTACGAGGCTCCTCCACTTCGACCTGTCTTCTGCATGGCGGGTCGCAGATTGTATTGACCCTTTTGTAACTTCTTTGACGAGGTCGTTCCATCTGGCCGGTGATCTGCCTCTGCTTCTTCTTCCCTCCACTTGACCCCCGGAAAGCATTTTCTCTAGATTCTCTGGGTTTCTCTTCCCCCAGTCCACGCAATCAAAAGCTTTGGCATAGTCTATGAAACAGAGAGTCATTGGAATATTAAACTCCCTGCATTTCTCTATAAGTTGCCGAATGTTGAAGATTTTCTCACGCGTGCCTCGTCCTCTTACGAAACCGGCTTGCTCAATCGAGATTTGTGGGTCTATGAAGTACTCCAGCCTCTTGTTAAGAATGCTGAGGAGAATCTTGCTTGCGTGAGAGATAAGCGAGATCGTACGGTAATTCTCACATTTTCGAGTCGAGCCTTTTTTATGCAATGGGACCAAGATGGATTCGGTCCAATCTTCAGGCCAGTTTGTGGAATGAAGCAATTTAGCGATGGGTGCAGTGCCAGGCGCTCGGCGTGCTTTACTTTCAGCCGTGCAATCTCTGCGGCTATTGTTGGCATGTTGAGATAGTCATGGATCTCCTCGTTGCGTACCAGGGCGGATTCCCGATAGAGCGCAGGATGCTATTTTGGACTCTCTGTCGGCAGAGTATGTTGCTCTTGCTGGCCACCCCCCATAACTGGATGCCATATGTCCATATCGGTTTCAGGATCGAGTTGTAGATTAAGAGTTTGTTGTCGACCGACAGCGTAGAATTCCTACCCACAAGCCAATACATGTTTCTGTATTTCATGTTGATTTCATCCCTCTTGTGTTTTAGGTGATCTTTCCATGTGAGTCGTCTATCCAAGTGGAAGCCGAGATATTTGGCGCAACTGGAATGTGGTAGGACATTATCGCCGAGTTTAACTGGTGGACAGTCTGTAGCAAATTATTTTCTTATTATTTAATAAAGATTATTTATTTATTTGTAAGATGACAATATATCGAAATGATCATGATCGGCCACACTTTGGGTAAGCCATTTGTAACCAAGGATTTTTAATAGGATAATGAAGATTTATTTATTTTAATATTAATTTATAAGATTATTTTTATTTAAATTATTATAATTTATAAGAAGAGGATAAAGAATATTTTTAAGTAGGAAGAAGATGATAAAATTGAAAGAAGAAGTGACTAAAAGAAGAGGAAGATACTAATATATGTATAAGATATTCAAAGTATGCAGAGAAGTGAGATTTCAAGTGAATAGCCCTGTTTTCTCTTGTACGAGCTCCTTCATATATAAAATTCTCCTATCCTGACTAAAATGTATTCTCCAAAGGAAGAAGAAGAATAATAATGAGTATTCTATGTGTCTAGACCAATTTGTTAGGTCCATATGCACTTAGTTTTAGCTAGTTTGAATCAATTTGAGGTTTATAAGTTAGGATCGGCTAGTAACATACACTTTCAAAATCTCGTCTCGGTGAAAAATATTGATTTTTGATGTACTATGACACAATTCCTATATAGTGGATTATCAAAGGTGTTCTATAGTTAGAGACTTTCAGATCAATGTATGCTAATAGTTTTAAGTCACTTTTCCAATATCGGTTGATGATTGCTCCAATCAGCTGGGGTTTTTTATAATGTACTTATAGGTACGATATTGCTCATTACTGAATATCTGACATCGTTTGATTTGCCGCTTCACTATTTATCACTCTGACGGAGGCTACAGTTTTGTCAGTGCGTCGTGAACTCAGGAGTTATTTTTCTTATATATATATATTGGATCACGAGATAAATTTATAATAAAGGCGCCAATCTCGCTTATTCCACTACTGCGTTCGTTCATCCGTTAGCTCGATATCTGATCTATCGAATCAATTTCTAATTATAATTTAGCTCAGTCTATTTTTATATTCAGGTGTGGTATCCTTTGATTGAAAAAATATGAACTCTTTTTCCGGCAAAATATTTGATATATTGTAAAATAGAATTTTTTAGTTTATACAGTTACATGTACCCATTTACATATAGGAATCTTTTTGTAGCTTTGCAATATACTTAACTAGCTTAAAATAACATGGTAATATAACAATACGCAATCATAGCACAAAAACAACTTATCATAACTTATATTACTTGGTATGTCGAGTCAATTACGACATACGTATATACATTTTTTTAAGTTTATCGCTACGCTGGTTCACGGACTTCGTCTCCTGTGAAACCAGGCAGTTTCATGTATCTTAATCAATGAGGCTTCGTTGTTTATTGACGGCCTGCAGTCACAATCAAATACTGGCCTTCTAAAAGGGTTCACGCTAACCAATTTGGTAGCGGGACAGTACGTCAAGCAAGATGGTATAGGCTTTCTATTTCAATTGTCGCGCGAAACAGTATAAGACGCATAGATCTTATTCATAATTTTAACAACATACACTGCTTACAATATTAAAAAATTAACAACAATAACAAGTTTTATAGTATTGCCAGTTTCGGCGTTCAGTTCTCGTTTATAACGCACACAGATATAACGCAATTGTAGTAATTTTAACAATCTTACTTCTTTAAGGCTGCCATCCAATCCATTACCCAATACCTTACACTAACTTAATACCTTTTTACAACTTCTTAACAACTACAAAACTGTTTTTTTTTAATTTGACAGCTGCATCGTAGTGATGGTCGCCGTCTAGTACGATTGTTTCTTTGCAAAAGTCTCCTTCACTCCGTTCTGCCGAAAGATGAATTTGATTCGAAGTTGTCTTCGTGATTCGAAGTCTATTGCGAATGTCTGTCTTGATAATATTTATTGTTATCTTCTCGTGAATGTTTATTTAAAAGGAATGTCTTTTTTTATTTTTCTTCTATGATGCTACTCTTTACTTCTGCATACATTATATGTTTCCCCGCCAAAATTTGATGTATGTGGCGTCGCTATATAGATGGGTTTTTTTAATGTTTTTATGTCGATCTCTCGTCGAATTTTAGCACTGGTTAATATTGTTTGCTTTCCCGCCAAAAATTTAATGTATGTGGCGTCGCTATATATATGGTTTTTTTAATGTTTTTATGTCGATCTCTCGTCGAATTTTAGCACTGGTTTTTATTGTTTTTTTCTTACCGCTAACTGTATGTACCGCTTCTAATAAAACATATATGTGTTTAAAAAAAACTTCACTTTGATTCTACATTGTTTTATGGGAATGTTGGACAGCACTCTGCCAACATTCCCTCTTTTTAACTTGAACTGTTACATTTTCCGGCACTTTTTTCGACGTTTGGGTAACTAGGTTGTTACTTGGTGGTTCTCCTTGTAGACTGAATTGATGTTGGCACCGGCTGTCGCCTTTTTATACCCTTGAAAATACGGCAATTTCTACATTTTTAGGTGTGCTTTTTTTAACCCCCTCCTATGAAAATAACGCTTCCATCATGCTTTTTTTTCTGGTTACCAACTATCGTTTTTTTCACATTGGGGTTCCGTATCATTTCGTGCAAATCGAGCTATCTTTGCACTCTTATTTCTCTAATTCACTCATTTGAGCTGATTTCCTTATTTTTCCCTTATAATCTGTATCCCCTGCATCTAATTTCTGTTTATTGAAAAGTAGGCCAGATATTGTGGACTTACCGGTTGAAAAAATCATTGAAATATCATGCATTGAGGTTAAAACAACTAGATACATCATTGTATGTATATATCGAAGCCCAAATAGCGATTTCAACATATTCTTATGCCAAATGGACAAGATCTTAAGTATCATTAGCAAGCGCAAGGATGAAGCATTTGTTATTACCCGGGACTTCAACGTGGATTTATTGAAGCTATCATCGCAAGCAAACTCACTAAAAGATCTCTTTATGTCATATGGACTGCAGACGATGGTGGATTTTCCCACCAGAATCAACAAAACAAAGGGCAGTGCGACTTGCATTGACAATATCTTCACTAATGTTTCAACAGACCATTCTTATATTCATAATGTCGTTATTACTTTTTCTGATCACAATGCACAGATATTAGAGACTTTATGTATTAAAAAAATGTCATATAAAGGGCATGTTTGGAAACGGCAGATAACTGATACAAATAAGGCTATATTTTATAAGCAAGTAGCAAGCGTGAAACTAGATTTAAACTCAGGGCCTGATAATGTTTTTACAAATTTCATTAGAAAATTCAATCTTATTTTGATGATGATGATTGCTATTACGCTTCATTTTTAACGAATATATAAACGTTTCATTGTTTTATTGAGTTTCAATCTTATTTTAATATATTTTGTATTCCCCTGTCGACATGTCTGTCAAATCTTATTGCAGTTATCTGCTTATCGACTGTAACATTTCTCGCGTCTGCCGCTAGATGTCGCCAAACGTTTTGAAATTTGATTTAAATTTTGAGATAATGAATGAATCGACTAATTACTACTTTTACGTTTCGAAGACCATTCACCTTGCATTTCCGTTGCTACGTATAGATGGCAATAGGGGTGCTTACATGGCTTTGTTTGGTTTGGATATTATGTATTTTATTTGACAGGAGGCGTTCGAATTTATATCATTACAAGCGGTAGGCAGGATGTGTGAGGATTTGTCAAGTTATAATGGCGAACACTACATAGTGGGCGAGTCTATTGGTTACTGAAGTACAGCATCGTCAGTTAGTCGTTTGCCAAAGTGTTCAGCTTCCTCATCTTGTACTCGTGCTCTTTTTTCATGTAAGCCAACAATAACTTGTGCCTTTCCTCTTCCCTTTTCTCTTTCTTGTCGTGTTCATCCTTCATCATTTTCAGCTTTAGAGCGTGAGTTTCCTCTTTCATTTTGCAAAGGGTTTCCTCGTACTTTCCCCCATATTGGAATACGGGCTTTTTCCTTTTCAGACCCTGTAATTTAAAAAATATATATTTTATATCTGGGCTACTGAGCATCTAAATTATATAATATTTATAATTCATACTAAGAGCAGCTTTAACGCGATCAGATGTGACCTGGTGGCTGCTGATTCCTCGGAGTTCGCCCATTGTATTCATGGTTGAAAGTAGACCAGTTTGCGGGCGATGAGGTGTGATAATATCTCGGAAGTTGGGCTTCCTGCTGGCTGCTATCTCCTAGGTTGCGGGTGCGAGTGAAGTTAGCGATGCGGCGGGGAGAAGGAAATTCCTGCTGACTGCCTGCTGCGATGACATTGTCCGCATCTGACGACGGTGAACGTTTCACGATAAGGGGAGCATTAATATCTATGCTACACCCTGCGATGGGCATATGGGGTGTTGAAGGCGAAGGGGCCTGTGAATAGGCGATCACCACATTGTCGAGAATTGAAATCTCGTCCAAGGGGTCGGTGTTGACCGGTGGATTCATAGCTAGACCGGTGGATTCGTAGTGGCCGTCACTATCCAAACTGAAGTGATCTTCCACAAATATATGTGGAAGGGCCTCCTTAATCGCCCAGTCCATCGACGTCACCTATACTTCATTCGAACCGTGTAACGTTGCCCGTTTAACCTTTCTTATTTCTAAACAAGTAATATTGAAAAGCCTGAAAAAAGCAATGTGTCTGGAACGCCGGGAAAAAGATGACAGGGGTAATTTTGTTACTATAAATAAGTGGGCGCCATCCCGGCTCCAGGAAGTGGCTATTCGGAGCGTTAACAGAAGGCAGAACCAGGACGCCGTCTATCCTGAGGACGCAGAAGGGGGTGCAGACGCGGGCCAGGGCGCACCGTGCTAGACTCAGCGCTGGGCGTGGGTCAAACCCTGATTCGCCTCGCGCGCAGAAATGAGGGCTTTCCCGTGGGAAAGGACGACCTTGAATCTACCGTGGACAGTTTCTAAATTAAATTAAATATATGATCCGTTACCTATCTTACCGAAATGCAGGAGAATCTCAGCGGCAGCAGCAATCTCGCAGGGCGGATTTTACCGCCCGCTTCACGTCGGAGGAGTACCTATTTTCCTGAGGTGATCAGAGGAATTTTATCCCTCTGTTTTTAACCAGAATTTTCCATGGGCCCCGCCCTTTGAATCCCGATTTCTTTTACTTATAATTGAAAAGATGTGCTGCGCTACTTACATGATATTTATTCGGATATTATATTATTACAAAAGAGTATGCTAGAATATTTCATTTATATTACTTGGGAGGGTTTGTATAACTCGCTGTAATGGCCGTTCAGTAGGGAAATGGGATTCTGACTTGCGGTTAATTATTAGGTAGGTAGGAATGGATGGGAGGAGAACGATTCCCTTTTTGGGGTCGTTCTCTGCAAATGCCGCTACCGAACCTCGACTAATGGGTTTTTTATATCCCTAATTATGCTAAGGGGTGATTATAGGGAATTGTCGCTTCAGGTGGGCGATGTAATATTCGTTTTATTCCGATTCTAATGGTATTCGGGATGGAAAATATTCGCCGAACCCTGAAGGCGTGTACAGTGATCACGGGGAACAGAAATTGACTATATCTTGAATCTACGATTTTATAGTTATCGCCTGCGCACGAGACGGTCCCCTATAGGAGGCGATCCGTTGGATATAAAATAGGTTGACTTTAGAAACTTTATAATTTATATAATAATTTATGGGGAGAGACTCGCCTGGTAAGGTTTCGTCGGTGTCCCGGGATACTGGGTTTCCGGATCTGGTCGGCGCGAATCCCACTGGCTTTATCGTCGTTTGGTAGCGACGGATATACTTTACTATATTTCAAGACTTTTATAAAATGCGGTTGCTCGTGTGATCTAGCGGGTAGCAGAATCCAATGGCGGGCCCGGCCTTGCGGCCGGGCCCCGTGCTTAGTCCGCCTCCCTCGGAATCTTCTCGAACTCTCCTTATTTTATTCGACTGGCAATCGATCGTTCCGGTCGATTCTCAACTAGGGATGCCTATTGCAATCGACTCAATATCGTGCCATACGGTACGATTGATGATGGCTCAACTTAGAGTTTGTTTGAAATTATAGTTTATTATTATTTATATGGTGTTTTAGGGTTTGCTTATTATGAACCTAAATACGTGACGACTAGATCGTCACAGGCCGTCAGTATGGTCTAGTGACGTCCCGGCACTACAAAAGTACAGGATAAAAAAAATAAAAAATATAACTACCAAAAAAAAAATGTAAAATACAAAAGAAGTCACCTAATCTCACTAACGGTGAGCGTGGAAATAGAGAGTAGAATAGAAAAATAAAGCTAAATAATGGTGTCCTTTTCCTAAGGACCTGACCATTCTCCTAACATAGTACCTACATATATAGTAGAAAAAATATTGTAACTGAAAGATTTGATAATAATAAAGAAAGTATGCTTTCGAAGAACTTTGTGCTAACTTGAGGTGATAGGTTGGAATACTAGGAAAAGTAAGGTTATTGACCGACCATTACCAAACAAGATAATTGACAAGAGATAGCTGTTGACGAGTCGGTGATCGCCGCTGGACGTCTATCGCCGTCGGTCGTCTATCGGTGCTGGTACTCGTTGGTCTCACTTCGGCTGGGCTCGTGGCTCTTGCTCGTTCCTTAGGTCGTGAAGATCGTGAAGATGGTTTCAAATGGCTGCTGGACTGTCGTCTTAGCGCGTTCCTTGTCTTGAGGCTTCAAACAATCAGAGAAAGGAAGGTGTTAAGATTTTGCCTGGTTATTTGGCAAGTGGCGTCGTAAGTTCACGGCAGAGTCTATTTAGATGAATACTAATGCTGAACAACAGGATAGAAGTAATAGCGTTCGTTTCAATTGCATTCAAAAAAAATAATGTCTAATATCTCGACGCTGCAACAACACTTTACACTTGAATGAAAATTGCTCTTGTGTGGCCCAAACTACTTTTCACTGTATGTGTCCCTTCGTATGAGATCCCCACTGCGTGTGCATTACGTGCTGAATTGTGTGAATTTGCACCTAGTGTCTTTTCACGTAAACTCTGTTGTAATAGTAAGTAAAGTGAATGTTACGACTTATCTGGAGTGTGTTCCTCGGGTCGCGGTGTGCCGGGGGTGCTCTGCCAAGGGGTTGCCCCGTTGCGTGAGTGGGTTCCGGTTCCGTAGGCTCTCGCTCGTCTATGTGGCGGTGTCCGGAGGTCAACGACATGTTGGCGTCAGTGGCTGTGCCACCTCGCTCTGACTTGTCGCAGCTGTAGTATCGTGCTGGTGCCGTGTTGCCGTGGTGTGCGTCTGCTGCACATGGGTCCGCATGCTGGAAATCCATTTTTGCACGCCGTAAAAGTTCGTTTTGATACGGTTTGTGAACGGGAAGAGGTGTGAGAGGGATAAGGCGAGCCTCAGATTCTGACGTTGAAGTTAGAAGTCTGTGCGGGAGCGGTAACTTTACATTTCGATAAATTAACTATACCTAAGTTTAGTATTGTTCTAGCTCTTGAAAGGAAAAACAATGTTTACATAATGAACACAAGAAATATTAAAGAAAAACTTTTTTTTTTAAATAAAAAAGTAAAACGAAATAAAATTAAAAATTAAAAATTGTGTAAACAAAAGAAATGAAACGACATCTCGTTATTATGGTGTTATAAAAACAATACGATGAGGGTTCCTTCCTGCTATGTGCAGGTGAACTCTAAAGGAAAAGCATAAAAATTATTATTTAAAAGAAAGAAACGTTTTTAATGTCCCATAGAGGGTTATTGTACGCAATATCTTTTTTGACGGATTTGCGTACAGTATTGATGAGTACGTTGAGGGTTACCATGTACAAAAATTTAAATATATGAAAAAGTAATAATAAAAGTCTGGATACAAAGAAAAAATAAATAAGCCAAATAGTTGCCAAGTTATTGCAGGATTCGCCGTATATTTTGTCGCCTAACCCTTTGTCGTAAGATATTATGGATTCGAAAAAAAATCTGTATATATAGAAAATGTGCGTGAACTAAGTGAGGTAAATACCTGTTAATAGATAAAATATAAGTGAGAATAAAAAATCTCATGACCTAATGTGGATACATCGCCGGGGTCGTTGGAGAATTGTTCGGAAATAATGGTTGTGCAATGATAAAATAATTATTTATATTATACTTCAGGAACCGGTTTATGTATATTTAAAATGCAAATGTCTTTTTTGTGCTCTGACTACAGTTGTAGTATGGCATATTAAATAATGTTGCTGTATTTTAGCATAATAAAATGTGACTGTATATATAAAGAAAAATCGTATGAAAAAAATAATAGATAAAATATGGGACATAGCTAAACCGGCCTGTTTTAGGTGAATCACAAGTTTAGTCGGAAAGACGGTCTATTTTTTGTATAATAGCGTCCAGATCCCCGAAATTTTAATTTTCGTGGGCCGGTGTCATCCTCCTTATGTGTCAAAACAAAAATATAAAATTTACATATATAATGTAACTTGATTTGTTGGGAATTAATAAAATTTTATGGTCCGAACATATTGGATTTTCTATATCTTTATAATTTGTTTGTTTTGGGGTGTGGAATTTTATTTTGGGAACCTACAATATTCGGTGATTTGTGGGCGTGGCAACTGACATGTTATTAATATCATGCAGCTGGGTCTTGGTTGTTAGGACTTCCAATTGTCCATTCTCTTGTTGGAAATGTTACAATAGTGACCCTAGCCCGTGATTCGATGATTTTCGGTCACAACTTCTTCATCGGGTAGGGGCACCTAACATAGGACTTGTGAGATCCTGAGTTTTCAAATTAAATTGTATCTACAATATGTTATACCGTTGGTGTGTATATATTTATATGTATGTCGAGGGAGAATAATATTATAGGTATTCGACTTCAAATTTTTACCTTTCGCCGTGCATTCATTCTCCTTTCTTTCGTCTTCATTCAGCACGTTCCTTTCGCTCTCCTTTCATACTAAACTATTGGTCTCTTACTTTTGTACGATTCTTGACATGCTATTTTTGCTACTTTAATATAATGAAGCCATATTGTAAATAAATTCGTTTTGATATGTATATTTTTTTAATCGAGTGATATATGGGCAAACTACTAAGCAATACCTTTATATATAGGTCATTGTAAACGCCTTAATGTGGATAAGTAATCCACTCCTTGACAGATGCAAGGTCGAACGAGGTCTTTCTCCAGCTAAAATAAAAATTATCTGCAACGTTTTCGCATTCTACTAGAGCCTGTTCGCTATACAGTTGTTCGAAGCTATGACGTGCGATAAAATGTAAAAGAAAAGAATATATAAAATAGTAGGTACAGTGTACCCAAAATTAGAGCGCGACTGATTTTAACTCTTGCCGGTCTAATGGCGTTTTCGTCTAAAGTATAAACAGGGATAAGTACCACCAAACCCAAAAAATATTATAATAAGGACGCAAGTAGCGTATAGTTTTAGGTCAAGAATTACCTCAATTCTAGGTTGGTTTACAAGGCTTTTTTTTGTTAAGGGACAGGTCACTTATTTTGAAAATAGTGAAAGGTAGTCTACATTTTAGGATTATTCTGGACGTACCAACTCATGCCAGATGGCTCTGCCGTCTGGTATGGTTTTTTATTAAAAAAAAATAAAAAAATAAAATGTGAAGTGCATGTGTATTTTTAGGACTCATTATTATTATTATATATATATATTTTTTTTATTTTATTTTATTTGATGACGGTATATTGTTGACTAATTAAGTGACCTGATATTACTTTATATTGTGGGTTCATTGATTTTATGTTATGCTATTTTTGGGGAAATGTTTATTTTTGTCTGTCTCACGGCGGGGAGTTTGCTTATTATTATTATTATTTTTGTACATATATTGTTTGTTTACACTTTTCTTTCTTTTGTGTCGCGTCTTTCATGTGCCTTTTCCTTTCTAGAGTTCCTTAGGAACGTGCCTGAATTTGATCGTTTTAGCCCATTCGACTTGTAAATCGCATCTGTCCCTTTGTTTCGCTAATTTTTTGCGAGGTCCTTTACGTGATAAACTTTTATGTGATAGACAAAAATTATTGGTAAACGTGTTGTAAAATTGTTAATATGTGTGTTATTATTTTGAAATGATAAAAAAACTAGAACTAAATGTTGGATGAAATTGAATACGAAGTGTAGTTGTGTGTGGAAATGTGTGTTGTAATGTTACTAGTATGTGTGATATTATTGTTTGAAATGAAAATAAAAAAATAGAAATAAATGTTAAATGCAATTGAATACGAATTGTAGTGTTGTTTTGTTTTATTCAATGTTATTCCTTATGGGATGGTTTAAGAAAGAGAAAAAAAATATATTATTAATGAAAGAAAATTCTTTTGTTTGTATTTATTGAAGTGTTGAGAATTTATTATCGTTACAACGTGAGAAGAAGAAGAAGAATGTTATGTTGTGTTGTGTTAAAGAAATGTTGGTTCGAAGTTTAGTGTTGCAATAATATATTTTGTGTGTGAAAGTATTAAATTGTTTTGAATTTATCAGCGTTATTGAATGAGACGAAGAAGAAGAAGAAATGTGTTGTTATGATATGTCAAGGAAATATTATTTCGCAGTGTAGTGTTGTTATTATTTTTTGTGTGTAAACTATTAAAGTATCGTGAGTCTATCCGCGTTATGGAATGAAAAGAAGAAGAAGAAGGTCCGAATCGCGTTGATCGTTTTGTCTATAAGCGGCCTAAATGATAATTAGCGGTCGTGTGTGTGTTTCTTTATACGGTGTATGTGCGGTGTATGGTACGTTTATTTGGTCTCGAAGAAAAGCTGAAAAATGTTGAAGACGATGCGAGTTACGAGCTGAAATGTCAAAATCTTATAAGCACCTACCTTGGTAGTCGTTATTCAGGCGCATGAAGTCGCGATTACATATTACAATGTACAATATTATGTTTGGAAATTATTCCCACGTATGACGTGCGTGGTATTTCAGTAGTCGGATAAAGTGAATGTGATACTAGGGAATTATTTGGTATTTTTTTAATTATGCTCCGAACTTGTTATATTTGTATGGGGTAGTGCCGTGTATTCATGGCTAGAAAGTGGTATTTAGTAGTATTATTTTAGTATTAAAGTATTTTGTGGTATTTATTTGAATTGGCTTGGGTGATATATGAGAGAATGTCGGATGGGAAAGTATATTGCGCGATAACGCGGTATTTTTCCTAAAATGGCCAGAAATGTGGCCTTAAAGTTGCTACGTGAATGACAGTTGTCAAAATCTTCGTTTTGTACCGTTCTTTGCGAATATTCTGGAATTTTGTGCGATTTTACTATGATTTTAGCTTGGATGTTTAATGTTTTATGCCGTGAGACAGCGGGGGTGTCGTTCGGTAGGGCGGGAGGGTGTGGATTGTTGCCTGGGGGCTAAATATGTGTATATTTCGTATAGTGAAAATAATAAAAAATAAAAATGGCCGTTTCAAAGAAGTAATTGTTACTATATATTGATGGAAAAAATAGTGTGTATTTAATCGCTAGCGCGTATATTGCTAGGGTAGGGTTTAGGGTGGGTGTATTAGTAGTTAGAGTATTTTTAAAAAAAAAAAAATTACCTATTTTGTATGGGAGATGTGAAAATGTGTAAAAGGATGTAAAAATATGTATTTTATTTTGAAAGTTCTATATGTATTTTGACAAGAAAAATTTAGCGCCACGTTGGGCCCAAATCTGTAACGCCAACGTGGGCTATATAAAATAAAGTGGCTTATTGTAAAAATATATGTAATTCTAAAAAAAAATTGTCTAAATACTGGGCGTGGCGGGTGGGAGAAATAACTATATAGTTTGTAATTCAAAGCCACACGCTGGGCTCCAAATCTGTAACGCCAGCGTGGGCTATATAAAATAGCTCAGTCGGTAGAGCATGAGACTCTTAATCTCGTGGGTTCGGGCCCCACGTTGGGCGCCAAATCTGTAACGTTGCCCGTTTAACCTTTCTTATTTCTAAACAAGTAATATTGAAAAGCCTGAAAAAAGCAATGTGTCTGGAACGCCGGGAAAAAGATGACAGGGGTAATTTTGTTACTTTAAATAAGTGGGCGCCATCCCGGCTCCAGGAAGTGGCTATTCGGGGCGTTAACAGAAGGCAGAACCAGGACGCCGTCTATCCTGAGGACGCAGAAGGGGGTGCAGACGCGGGCCAGGGCGCACCGTGCTAGACTCAGCGCTGGGCGTGGGTCAAACCCTGATTCGCCTCGCGCGCAGAAATGAGGGCTTTCCCGTGGGAAAGGACGACCTTGAATCTACCGTGGACAGTTTCTAAATTAAATTAAATATATGATCCGTTACCTATCTTACCGAAATGCAGGAGAATCTCAGCGGCAGCAGCAATCTCGCAGGGCGGATTTTACCGCCCGCTTCACGTCGGAGGAGTACCTATTTTCCTAAGGTGATCAGGGGAATTTTATCCCTCTGTTTTTAACCAGAATTTTCCATGGGCCCCGCCCTTTGAATCCCGATTTCTTTTACTTATAATTGAAAAGATGTGCTGCGCTACTTACATGATATTTATTCGGATATTATATTATTACAAAAGAGTATGCTAGAATATTTCATTTATATTACTTGGAGGGTTTGTATAACTCGCTGTAATGGCCGTTCAGGAGGGAAATGGGATTCTGACCTGCGGTTAATTATTAGGTAGGTAGGAATGGATGGGAGGAGAACGATTCCCTTTTTGGGGTCGTTCTCTGCAAATGCCGCTACCGAACCTCGACTAATGGGTTTTTTATATCCCTAATTATGCTAAGGGGTGATTATAGGGAATTGTCCAACGAACCCGGCGTGCTCGCGCGGGTGGCGCGCGATCTACCTGACGCTTCAGGTGGGCGATGTAATATTCGTTTTATTCCGATTCTAATGGTATTCGGGATGGAAAATATTCGCCGAACCCTGAAGGCGTGTACAGTGATCACGGGGAACAGAAATTGACTATATCTTGAATCTACGATTTTATCGTTATCGCCTGCGCACGAGACGGTCGCCTTTAGGATATATCCGTTGGATATAAAATAGGTTGACTTTAGAAACTTTATAATTTATATAATAATTTATGGGGAGAGACTCGCCTGGTAAGGTTTCGTCGGTGTCCCGGGATACTGGGTTTCCGGATCTGGTCGGCGCGAATCCCACTGGCTTTATCGTCGTTTGGTAGCGACGGATATACTTTACTATATTTCAAGACTTTTATAAAATGCGGTTGCTCGTGTGATCTAGCGGGTAGCAGAATCCAATGGCGGGCCCGGCCTTGCGGCCGGGCCCCGTGCTTCGTCCGCCTCCCTCGGAATCTTCTCGAACTCTCCTTATTTTATTCGACTGGCAATCGATCGTTCCGGTCGATTCTCAACTAGGGATGCCTATTGCAATCGACTCAATATTGTGCCATACGGTACGATTGATGATGGCTCAACTTAGAGTTTGTTTGAAATTATAGTTTATTATTATTTATATGGTGTTTTAGGGTTTGCTTATTATGAACCTAAATACGTGACGACTAGATCGTCACAACCGCCGCCAGTGCGTTTCTGCGCATTTAAAAACATGGAAATGTTCTTCTTCGCCGCTTGCTTCATTCTATGCCACTGCTCTCTCAATTTACCAATCGCTCGATTCTCCTTGCCGACCAGTAAACAAAAACTGAAAAAAAAAGGTTCAAAATATATTACTATCATCGGAAATGTAATTCATAACATAACTATTGATACAATTTGTCAAATGGCTAATAGAAACGATTGATGTTTCAACTGGAGCTAGCTTCAAACAACGATCTTGGCTCAAACTTCAGTAAGAAACAATCAAGGCTACATACAGGATAATGAGTTATCCGGGCGCCATTTATACTTATAAATACGTACTTCTTGTGTATATCAGTCCAAGAAGACAGTTTCATCTTGGTAATATTGGTGTCCGCTTGCTTGTTTTCAATGATGTCCATGTGACTTTTAACGAGGTCGAACAGAATAGCGCATTCATTCTCGTCCCAATTTTGTTGCCGTTGAAATTTCGGGCGCTTTGCACTGTCACTGGCCATGATATAAAATAAAAGTTGCTTCGAACTCCGCGATAAATCCACTGGTTTTACCGGAAAGAACGAAAAGACAACACACAAATGGCGCGAAATAATGCTCAAAAGTGACAGCTCCCTTCACTACCATAGACAATATTCCTTAAAATGACGGTTGTTGCCAGGGGGCGGAGCTTAATCGCGTGATTTACAAAACATCTGTTTAAGAATGATTCTGCATAGCCTGTAGAGGAGTGGGGTTAATCAAGGCTTGTTTGGTGATTTGTTAATCAGAGGTTAGTGACGCTGTTTAAGCCGGACTCTGAATAACACCGTTAGTGGCTAAACCTGGTAATATTTTCTAAATAAAAAAAGTGGGTAAAATTATATTGTTTTATTTTTATGAAATTATTTTACTACACCAATATATCAAGTGAAATGTTTTCTGCAGCCGAAAGGCCGCATTCAAATAAATAAATACAAACGGAGCTGCCATGGAATTCACCGACCGGAGTCGGGCCCATCATAATACAATTTTTTTTTTTTTACACTTCTGGGGGGTGAGCAGTGGATTCCGGACTTACGAACCGGCTGTGGTAGGTTTAGGACAGCTGTCTTGCCACATGTGAGCGTTCACCTTACCACCCATTCACTCCCCCTTCGAAGCCATAGAATTTGAGATGCGCAAATCGCAGTTTTAGATAATTTTTCTAAGAAAGAGTTGATTATTTTTCTGGAAAGGCCAAGATCTTTAAAGAGGTGAAATAGAGATTTAGCTGGCAGGCCACGAGCGCCAACTTCCACCGCGTGAAGGTGAACAGTGAAGCCGTTCCGGGTTACGGCATTTGCCAGATCATGGTATTTATTTAATTTGTACTCGTGGTCTTTTGGGATATTTGATTCCCATGGAACAGTTAATTCTACGATAAGAGCCACCTTCCTAGATAGAGAGTAAAGAGTTATATCTGGACGGAGGGCTGTGCATCCGAGACTCAGGGAATTTATACTGCTTAGAGACCGAATCAACCTCCAGAATCCAATCTGTAGCTTTCTCGATTATTGAGAAAGGTTTTGTAGTTAAATGTTTTTTGCCTTTAGAGCCATCACGCACAAACTGTATTGGGGGTTTGGAGGATACTGTCAAACCCTTGTTGGCACGAGCCACTGAGAGACTAATTACCTCGCGAATAACAGCGAGAACTTTGTCATGGCGGTAAGTGTACCGTCCTTGATCTAAGGCCACCTTGCAGCCAGCTAGAATGTGTCTAGCTGTGCAAGGGGTATTGCTACAGAGGGGACAAGAACTATCCTCAGCAAAGCTCCAACGAGCGAGGTTACTGGGGTCTGGAAGTGTATGCTGAAAGGCATTCAAATAAAATTTCAGCATCTCTGGCGTCCAGTCATAGAGCATTACCTTCCAGTGCATTGGAGGCGGAATGCAAAAGTCCCCAATTGTTGTCCAATCATTCTGGCATTGAAGGCCAATAGCATGAGCCATACTCTTGCTGTCGTAATCTCCCCGCAAAAGTGACTTCTTCAAGTCCACGTCGCTCGTGGTTGTACTGCCATACCCCAGACCAGTGCCATTCTGGCTGATTCCAGTAAGGAACTTTTTGTGGAAGTCTACGCGGGCTTGTAGATCATTTGAATCACTACGGCCACTTATTACGTGCTTCGATATTGCCGGATCTTTGGAATTGCACAGAATCGAATTTTTGGTTATTCTGGAGTTGGCGTAGAGCAGAGAGGGCAGTTTAAGCGCTAGCCCAAAATTTTGTTTGGACCTGAAGAGAGTCGAGGGGTCAGCTGGTTTGGCTAAGGACAGCCAGGATTTTAAACTAGCTGTCACCAGTGCATCTAGACGGGACAGTTGGGTTTTGGTAAAATCGTAAATAAGAAAGGGCCATGACAAATGTGACGTTAGATAAATTGTCATAGATCCAGGCCTTACGAGGGCCAGAAATTAGCAAGGCATCTATTTTCGCCAGGCAACTTTTGAAATGCTCTATAACATGATCGCCCGAGACGTCTTTTCCCTGATGGGTGATTTTTCTGCCGAGGAATTTGAAATGATTGTTTGGGTCTATAAGGGAGATATTAGAGCCCTTATAGACCAATTTGGGGTCATAGGATGTAAATTTTGTGCCCATGCGGGCGAGTCCAAGGCAAAAACATTTGGAGGGCTTCACTTTTATACAGCCTGACCAGTCGCAGAAAAGCTCCACTTTCTGTAATAGCAGGGAAAGCTGCTTGGGGCTTCTGGTAATGAAAGTTAGGTCGTCGGCAAAAGCGAGGCACGACGAGGTGTATTGGCCGTCTGTTTTAAAACGGTAGCCCCACTTCCTGTCAAACTGGGTCAGGCTTTCCAGCAGTATATTAAAAACTATTTTAAAAATCGTATAGCATATCTTCATGTATCCCGAAATTGTCGCTTCTCATTCTCCATTCCTGAAATAATAAAAGTTTCCTTTCGCCCATTCTGACTTCAACTTCACTGTTATTTTTAAAAAAAGAGACCCACTAACTTCTCCAGTATCGGATCGTCCTTCTCAACGTCGAAGTGAAACATTAAGCGAAATATCTCCTCGCTTATATTGTCTTGGGTTCTTCGAGCCGCATTTAAAAATGGCACATCTTCGAGTATTTCCCGTGGCTGTCGATCCTCGTTCACCATTTCTATAATAATAAAAGTACCCTTTAGCCCGGTTTGACTTCTCTATCGCTGTTCTATTATAAAAAAGAGACCAACCTAACTCCTCCAGCATTGGATCATTCCTCCTCAACGTCAAATTGTGAAGGACCGCTACGGCCGTTATGATTCTCGATGCCTTTGTCGGATCGTAGTGTAGCGTCCTGTGCTTGTGTAGGCATCGGAATCTGGTTTTTATCAAACCAAAACAATTCTCGATGCCCACTCTCCATCCCGTATGTGAAATTTTGAAACGAGCTTCCGGGGTGTTGTCTTCAACCTCCGTATATGGAGTTATTAACCATGGCAACAGAGGGTAACCAGAATCACCTACAATGCAAGAAAAATATTTACTTACCATAAATACCAAGATATGAAAGATTAAGTATAAAAGTAGGTAGCTACCTAATAACCATTCGCCTGTCATTCCATCGATATATCGTCCTTCTAGAAACTCGTTGACATTTGACATCTGCCAAATAGCACTGTCATGCGTTGAACGAGGAAACATCGTATTCACGCTTATTACCTCCTTCGTTGCATTACAAACCTGAAATTATTAGAACTTTGCATTGAAAACTTTGATTTCCTAAGAAATACCGTAACTTATATTTCTAGTCATTTACCAAATTGCAAAATACTTCATGTCAAAGCATCATCATTAGGCTTCAATTATCAGTCTGTGTCATTTTGTTAAAGTGTCAACAACGGTAATTTTGTTAGCTTCGAAGATGTCGAAATTTGAGCCGACAAAACGTCATTGCGGGAAGCAATGCTTTTCTGCTTTCATCTTAAGAAAACTGCCGCAGAATGTCATAGATTGCAGCTGGAGGTTTACGGGGAATTTACTCCGACAGAAAGGACTGTTGAGACTTGGTTTCTCCGATTCAAAAGTGGTGATTTCGACGTGCAAGACAGAGAGTACCCAGGCCAGAAGCAAAAATTTGAAGAAGCCGAATTGGAGTCCTACTACATGAAGATTCGAATCTGACGCTGGAAAGATAAAGTGAAGTGCTTAATGTTCATCCCTCAATCCGTTGGAACCTTAAAAATATAACAAGCAAATATTGTAAAAATCTACAAATAAAACTTGTGTATTTGATTTTCTTGTAAGAAAAAGGCTTAGGCAGTTTGCCTGTTGGCTGAAATTTCCTTTTCTGTTTGTGGAAATGCTGTCATCGTGTCCAACAACACATGGAAAACAGTATCCACTACTTCCCGAAGGCATGTGGAGACAGACGGTTGGCTTAAGCCAAGTGCATCACATTTCCGACCGTCGCCTGATAACCACCATGGCCAAATAAATGCAGCGCAGCGAGGACCTGAATAAACCATTTAATCAATGAATGAACAGTTAGCTACCATTATTAGCTGATCGAATCGAATCCTACGTTAAGCAAGTTACCTTGATATGGATGGGAATTCCATACTGCCTTCTGCAAACAAATTGTCGTATAGGCGGCCAATCAAAAAGTGCGCTGTTTCTTTCGACAGCCTATACAATTTGACAAATGCTACAGCAGGCACGTCGAATGGATTGGAATAATCCCTGATATGACGGAATTCCGTATGCCTAGCGGCCGCCCTGAAAAAAGAAATTTACGGTTAAGAAGAAAAATATGTCAATAAAGGTTATGTCGGAAATGTTGATTTCGAATATAATAATTATACTCCCTTACCGTTGCAATTCAGCGTTACGTCGTCTCCGCATTAGTAAATATGCATTAGGCGTCATTTTGTTCGAAAAAGTCACACAAAACCATGCAAAAATTGAATCAAGCACTTTACGGTCACTGTCGTCAACAAGAGCGTTCTAGAATAAGCACGCATTCGCGTCGATTTAACGCATTACCATATTGACATTTGTGACTCATATCACCAAATGTTACAACATTATCACACTCGTAATCTATCTCAGGCTCATATGACATTCTCAAAAGGTACTTGGTCTTTGGCGAGTTAGTGGCACGTGTATTATATCGAGATCGAGCTGCTCTGTGTACTTCAGGATTCGCCAGCAGCAGCTTTCCTGTGTATTTCAGAATGTAGTTCTTGGTAATCAGAAGCGGCTATCTTATGCATCTCTGCTATTTTTTTGATATTTAAACACAGTTGTTGGTGTGGTATAGGGTTATTTTCCGAATATTTTTTCTAAGATTGCCTAACTTGGCTCTTTCTTTTTTGTCTGTATACCTGGACCTGCGTTTTTTTCCTTTATTTTGGGATACCGTAAATATCGTCTGTAAAGAAATATCAGCAGAAATTATAGAATCTGATTTAGAAGAATACAGAGGTATAAGATCAGGTACCACACCATGTTTATTTATTTTTTTGCATTTAACTCTTTCGACCATAAAAAGCCACCACCATACTTAGACAAGTTTTTTTAGTTTGTTCATGCTAAAATAGACTAAATATCACAACATTTTTTTTTAGAAAGAGATGGAGACCCCCAGGGGGTGGGACACATATGTACATCCCAACCGTTTTTTTTGACGGGACATATATGTCCCTTTAGTGCTGTGAATGCATACATTGTTGTATAAAGAAAATAAAACCATTTTTGTTTTTTAAGTTTAGGCACACTCGTATTAGTTGAGTTCAGTTTAGTTTGTCAGTTTAGGTAAGTATTAGTAAGTTACATATAATAAGTAGAACAAATTATTTATGGTAAGGTGCAAAGCATGCTTTGCATAGTGGAATTTGGAATTCCTTGCCTATCATTTTGGTGTGTCTTTTAACTTTGTTGGTTCTGCATCCAGTGCATCGGCGTCGTGTAGTCCCTTCGACTGGCAAGTGCTTGGCTGAAATCCCATACTTCACCTGATTCTTAGAACGGCGGCCGTAATTCCCACTGCGAGTATGACTAGTTTTAAGTCCATTGGCTATCAGGTTTTCTGCCAAATCGATTAGAAAATCGATCAGGTGTTTTCTTGCGACGTAACTCACAAAACAAAATCCACGCATTTACTACCGACATCATCAGCAGCCGATAAAACACTTTTTTACACCATTTATTCGATTTTCGATCATGTTCATAAAAGTTGGACATTTGATCAGCCCTGTCGACGCCACCCATTGCTGCTCTGTAAAACCGAATCATTTCAGGGCAAGGTATGGTTATGATTTGTCCGTCTTCTGCTTTTTTCGACGGTCAACATGTTTGCCCTGTGGCAGTTGCTTACAACGCTATCTTCTTTAGTATCTTGCCATTTGGTATAAGTGAGTCCTGAGTTGCTGTTTTTGAAGACAGCTTCACCTTTCTTCATCTTTGATGGGTTGTCCTTCGGAATTTTTTTCCTGTTAGCATACAGGTACCCAGAGCAGGAAAATTCAACTTTTCCAAGAGGTGAACACTGGTAAAAAACCGGTCAAAACACATGGGTTTGCATGGTCAAAACACATGGGTTCTTTATGTCCCATGGGTTTGCATTCCCAACTTCGCTAACCCATGTACGCCAGGAATCAGTCTTGGCACGCCTAATAGCGGCGTGGTAGACGCTTCGAGCCGATCTCAGGGACTCCCGAAGTACCTCCACACGATTAGGGGGAAGAGAACCCCTGCGGGCTTCCCCCATGCGGCGGTACGCTTGCCGGAAGCACCTGCGAAGGTCGGATATTTCCGGAGACCACCACGGGGCCGTAAAGCCGCCGAAGGGCCTCCTCCGAGCGAGGACCGACTCGCAGGCCGAGGCAACTGCCTCATGAAGTGCAACACTAAGTGCCTCGGCCGAATTGGAGTGAGGGGACGGGAACCGGGAGAGCCTCTCACAGAGGGACTCCCCAAAACGGTCCCAGTCCACATCCGAGGTGCGGTACGCCCATTCCGAGGGGGACGGGGGATTCACACGGCGGCCAATGTCGAAGGTCACTAGTCTATGGTCTGAGGAAGACGACGATTCGTGGACGGTCCAGTTCATCATCTCCCGGACGAATCCAGGAGAGCACAGCGTCAAATCCACATTGCTGGACCCGCCGGGGCCACAGAAGGTCCGGGGCTGCCTGGGGGAGTTGACAATATGCAACCCATAGGTCGCTATCAGCTCCTCGACAGCCTCGGCTCTTCCCTTCGCGACCCTGTCCAGGCGGTCCAGGTTGCCGTCGTCGTGCCAGGACGGGGAGCGGGCATTAAAATCGCCCGCTACCACTACCGGCCGACCCCGAAGAGCGTCAAGGGCCGCGGCGAGTTCAACAATGTAGGCGTCCACAGCCTCGCCAAACTGGAAGTAGACGCTGATGAAGTAGCAGTCCACATCGTTGATAACTATGGACGCGCAGGCAAGGTGCTCACTGGAGAGCCGATCCAGGAACAGGGGAGGCGGGAGAGACGAACTCACCGCGATCCCTGCCATGGGTCGGTGCCCCTTCTCGAGCACAACGCACTGCCCGTCTATACCCCAGGTTTTACCGAGGAACGTGAACTGCTCCTGCATAAACGCCACTCCAATACCCATCGTCTCAAGCGTGCGACCGAATTCGGCCGTTACAGCCCGGCTTCTCTGCAGATTCAGTTGCGCGCAACTTATTATTAGTTGGGGACTATGCCCCGCCATAGTTCGTGGTGGCTATCTCCCTGTCCACCGCGCGCTGATAGGCCAGACAGCCCGACGAGCCCGTCACGTGAGCTGCTTCCTTTCGCAGACCCGAGCATGTGGCACACTTGGGGGGTGCCTCCTTAGCAGGGCAAGCCCACCTCTCGTGTCCCTTGCTGGCTACTACTTAACGTTTAAGTAGAAACAATAAGTGCTATTACCATGGACAACATACAACTCTGCCCTCAGCCCCGCACCGCAAAGTTTCTCGCCCGCGGCCTTCACTCTTTCCAGACCCCCAGGAGTAGAGGTCTGGACCAGCACGCCGGCCCGAGCAACCTTCCTCACGGTGACCGGCCGGAAACCGTCGGCCGCAGGGTCAAGTGCCTTTAAAAGAGCCGCTTTGGTCGCCTCCGAGGTGGCTGCGGCATCCTCAATCGCGGGGTAGATTAGGACCGAGGGCGTCTTTGGAGGCACCTCCCTGGTCCGATTCCCCGCGACCTGAAGGTTGATACCCCTCTTAAGGGCATCCCCATAAGAGGGCGAGGACGAGCTCGGGGGGGAGGTCAGCGAAGGGGCAGGTCTTGCAACCAGCTCCCTCACCGAGGCCTCCATCGACCTCATCCCCCCGAGGATCTCATCCGCGATCCCGAGCCGCCCATGGGCGGCAGCGAGATCGCAGCCAAGCCTGGACACCAGACCCAGGATGCCCACTGTCTCCCCGGCCAGCCTCGTCTTCTGATCCGTCGTTAGACGGGAGCGGGCCGGGGTATCCCCCTCACATGTGATGGCCATAATGCTGGCCAACGCGTCCTCTACCACACTCACCGCCTCCTTAGCGTCACTGGCATCGACCGCAGGTGGCGGAGTAGACACAGACACCGCGGGCGCGCGCGTACCAATAGCTCTGGTAGGGGAGGGGGCGCGGTGGCCCTCGCCCCATCGCCCGCAGTGTCCGTGTCCGTCTCCCGTTCGCCGTCCTCGTCGCTGCACTCAAGATTCACCCTCTTGGCCGCCTTCGGAGGGGTTTTCTTCTTCAGCTTCCTCTTTGACCGCGTCATAATGGCGGTGGCAGCCACCACCTCCGCACTGCGCGGCGACGCTGGGGGGGAAGTGGGAGGGGCGGCGAGGTCTCGCCACCACCCCCGGGCTTCCCACACACCCGCGAGGGCACCGGCAGGGGCGGGAATGCTCCCGCGCCTCGCCCAGGGGTCTCCACGCCCGAAACCGCCCCAGCCACTGAACCTCGTGGTGAAGTGGGGGGCGGGGGGCCGGCGGGGGGGACCGCGGAATGCGTGGCGACCTTTTGAAAGGGTCGCCGCCCCCACCCGGATCACTTGCCGCCATCCCCGAGTCACAGTCCCTGAGTCACAAGGAGAAGTCCGAGAACGCAAGCTCGCAATCCGCGCAGGCACTCCTCCTTGCGAAGCTCCAACGCCGGCGAATCTGCGGCTCTGCTAAGCCGGCCCGCAGGTCTACGGACTCGCGCCCAGCGTCGCGCACGCCACCCAGCCGGCGCACAACTGCGTCGCGGCCAAGACCGAGGGGACGAAGGCGTGGGCGCACCTCTCACAGATGAATGTCGAGGAAAAAAGAAAAACTCCAGCAGAGAAGCAGCTGAGCAGGCAGGCTGGAGGCCGCCAGACGCGCACACCACCCAGCTGGATCACACGGCCGTCGCGCGTTGCAGCGAGACGGCCGTGTGACGGTTTAACGGATCCCGTTAAACCGTCCGCTGATGGATTCTAGAGCTTTCTTTCACAATGCCATATTAAAATATGGGATCTATCTATTCTTTTCATACTTTGTGCTGTGACAAAAGGAATTACTTGTACATTTTGCGTTTTGACAAATTATTGAATTGTTATCTTTTAACAAGTAGGTAGATGGCACTCATAGTCCCAAGCAGTAATTAATCTTCTTTATGTTCAGTATCTCAATATATGGCATTCTAAACACGCATATAGGGTGTCTTATCCTATCTTAAAGTAAAATAATAACAATAATGAAAAATAAAAAATCTTAGCTTTTATTATTTTATTTATATTCCAAATTAACAGTTGCGTATATTTTATGTCTTGGTCGATCCCCTTTGCTGAAGCTTTTGTTTCAGCAAAGGGGAAAAAAAAAGAAACAAAAAAGCGTAAGTGGTGAGGCGTATTTGTAAACTAAAAGGGTCCGTCCTCTACGTGACGGCGGCCGCGCCAGTGAGGAGACCACTAGCGCCATCGACCTGATTGCGGACGCACTCAACTTGTTAACAAGGAAGATAATCGTGCCGGAATCACTGGATGCCGACTCGTCTCGGGACGAATCTTTCATTCACCCATCGCAACAACCGGTGAATAATGGTAAACGAATCCCGTTAAACCGTCCGCTGATGGATTCTAGAGCTTTCTTTCACAATGCCATATTAAAATATGGGATCTATCTATTCTTTTCATACTTTGTGCTGTGACAAAAGGAATTACTTGTACATTTTGCATTTTGACAAATTTTTGAATTGTTATCTTTTAACAAGTAGATGGCACTCATAGTCCCAAGCATTAATTAATCTTCTTTATGTTCAGGATCTCACTATATGGTATTCTAAACACGCATATAGGGTGTCTTATCCTATCTTAAAGTAAAATAATAACAATAATGAAAAATAAAAAATCTTAGCTTTTATTATTTTATTTATATTCCAAATTAACAGTTGCGTATATTTTATGTCTAGGTCGATCCCCTTTCCTGAAGCTTTTGTTTCAGCAAAGGGGAAAAAAAAAGAAACAAAAAAGCGTAAGTGGTGAGGCGTATTTGTAAACTAAAAGGGTCCATCCTCTACGTGACGGCGGCCGCGCCAGTGAGGAGACCACTAGCGCCATCGACCTGATTGCGGACGCACTCAACTTGTTAACAATGAAGATAATCGTGCCGGAATCACCGGATGCCGACTCGTCTCGGGACGAATCTTTCATTCCCCCATCGCAACAACTGGTGAATAATGTTAACCCCTCAGGCCTCGGCCGCTCAGCCGGTTGACAATTTGACGGTCCATTTTTTTTTCGTAAAAAGTAGTAAAAAAATTGAATTATGACACTGTCTCACCAAAACATTAATTACTGCCAAACCACTGTACCCATAATTAAAATAAAAACTACATTTTGTTCCCGATTAAATTTGCCATTAGAATATTGGAATATAATTTTAGAAAACAATAAATATTATTTTTTATGGTCAATCAAAATTCACAAAAAAAAACTTCCATTTAGGTAGTGTTTTAGATTATATCTCGGAATATATTAATTTAATAACATATTTGTAAATTGATTGTGAATAAGTATTAAATTCGTAATACATCCGTAATACTTTGTTTCATTTGGTTTCATACAAAAATAATAAGATATTGAGGGCCGAAAACAGTTTCATATAATGATAATTTTCGAGTAACAAAATATTTTTCGCAATTAAAATATCGACAGTTCCAACTTTGAATTATGTAAGATAACATCTTTATAAGATGATTTAATTATCTATCTTCGTATTAGAAGCGACATAAAGGGCAAATGTGTTAATATTTTCTAATAAAATGCAAATATGTACATACATGATGCAATACCACGTCGCTCCACCGCGGCAACAATGATGAAAAACTGTCACTATTAGAAATCACATTGCTCACTTATCAGAAGTAATTTCTGAGACACTCCGTAATTCCAGATTAATATATGCATTCGAACAAATATCAACAAATCGCATTGAATATTACTTTTAAACTAGATTTAGCTAGGGCATCGCGACAAACATTTCGCCATTTTGGAATGATGAAATCCAATAGGGCTGACATGACACAAATCGATTATCGATCGATATCTGGATTTTGGGTATTACTTGTAAGTAAATATGGGAAAACTTAAATATGTGTATAAATAAGTATTTCAAATATGAATAATGTGTGTAAACTTTGCGATCACCGAAAACAACGCGAAAAACTCCGAAATGTTGGAACTTTTTTCACTGTTTGCTCTAAAAGTCATAAACTATACGTTTTTCGACAAACATTATACAGTACTTTCTTAAAGATAATTAAATTTAAAACAATTTAAGCCTAATCGCAGCTCTATAAACCCTATAGGGACCAATCTATGGCCCTTCAACTATGGTTTATTTTTCCCGAAAATTGAAATTTTTAAGTTTTGCAAGTGAGCAGAATATTGGCAAAATCCCTCATCAATAAATGTGGGAATACTTTTATGTCTATAGGTATTTAAAAAATAAATGAATTATGAATAATGTGTATAAAAAAAATACATATTTTAGAATAATGGGTATATTATATAAAGAATATGAGTATATAGGTACTTAGGTACATATAAAGTTTTGGGATATTTTAGAATATTGAAAGTGGTTTATCTACGTAAATAATTACATTTCTGGTGGTGTGTTAACATTTGTGATACGCTATATATATATAGAGAAAAATGTAGCTAAACAAAGAATTGTGTTGTGGGAAATATGATGGTGCATTTGCAAATTAAAATGATTTGAAAACACACGTCCACTCTTATAAAGGGTGCCATTACGCTTCTCGTATACTATTCTATCTGACTGCTGTCATAAATAAATCCCTTCGCAGGATACAAGGTCAAAATAGACAAAAGTTTGCGTGTTTGCAGTGTGACGGGACATTCATATATTTGATAAAACAGAACGACAGTCGCAAACGAGAGCCTGTCTTTTGTTAAATATCGTGTCATTACGCATCTCGTATCTTCACAGATAGATTAGACAGACAGATTCTATTTGTCTATCTATTCTATCTGTAAGCTGTATTCTATCTGTCTGCTGTTATAAAGATCCCTGCGCAGATACAAGGTCGAAATAGACAAAAATTGTGGTGTTTGCAGTGAAAATAGGTATACATAGACCTAAAATGAATATGTGTATAAGTTTTTAAGTTTAAGCCTATCAATGTAACTGCAAATCCTACAATTGAAATATTCTGATTTTTATTATTTTTTTAAACTAGATGTTTTTTGATTTTCATCAATCTCTAATTCTATTTAGATCGATCAATAATCAAAATCTAATTCAGCCTAAATCAAATTCAAGCCTAATTCAAAAACATTAATCGCAGACATAGCCACGTTTAGTAAGATATTGAAGTTTATTGGTTATGTTCATTACAAAAAATAAAAAAACACATCTCATAAATCAAAATATTCTTTATTTATATGAAAAAATTTGAAACACTTATTTTTTCTTTATGTAGTAGTTTTTAAAACAGCAACATTACAATACAATACAGTAGAATACAGTAACAGTGCAATACATTAGAAACATAAAACAGTACAAAATTTTACTTTCAAAGATACATTTTTCAAGAGATAATATTCAAAAGCGCTATAACAAACATCTTTTGTGTCATCAATTGCAAATGAAGCAATTGAGTAGTTAGTTAGTTAGCAATTGATGTAGTTGTTTGTAGTGGTGGTCAAGTCGGTTGTTTATGTGCGAGTATGGTACCTAGAGGTACGATGACGTCGGGTCCGTATGCCAGCGTATCTGACCCTTTACGGGCTAGTTCATCCACAGCATCGTTTCCTCTCGAGTTACTGTGTCCCTCGATCCATTGCAGTGTCACCTTATTGCCTTTTTCGCATACCTCTAAGTTAATGGCATTCGTATATGAGTCTTGTAGATATGAGAGTACTTGTAGTACTGACTTGCTGTCTGATTGTATTGAGCAATGGATAACATGTGTTTGTGGTGGCTGCGCTCCTCGGTGGGCTCGTATATGAGTCCAGATGTAAGTATCGCTTCCTAGTACTTGTAGTACTGACTTGCTGTCTGATAGTATTGAGCAATGGATAACATGTGTTTGTGGTGGCTGCGCTCCTCGATGGGCTTCGAGGGCGTCGGACGGCAGCGGCGAGGCGTTCACACACAAACATTACTACTGTTAGCCCACAAACAGTAGTAAAAGATTTATAAAGAAGTTAAATCTTTCCCTCTCTTGCACTCTGTCCCTCTCTCACACATAAACACAGTCTCTCATATCATTGACCCCCAGATTCTAACGATTCATGACTCCATCCATCACTTCATTCTTCACCAATCATCCATCGTACGTACTTGAAATAAGGATACTGTGGGTATACTACTGTAAACTACCTACTATTATATCTACACGGGCAAAAATGACTACACAACCGAGAAAGCAATGCAATAAATGTTAAAGACTCGCGGTTTAACACTTTCGCTATAGAATTAATTACTGTATACATTGAATGAATTGAATGAATTACTCTAAAGTGTGATAATTTTTAAAACAAGGATCGATGCAGAGTGGTACATCGCAAATTTCACATATAAAAGTGGTCCTCTTCCGTTTTCCTTTGCGTTTTAAGCACCATAAGCAACTAGCCTGCTTCCGCTCACCGACGGACCCAACGACCAGTGCAGCACTACGCGCAAAATGCGGTGTACCGTCAAGTCGCAGTGAAATATAGTCACGGTTTACACTTTGGTGCCGACGCGGCTTAGGGACAAGGGGCAAATGCACGTCAGTGATTGCACTGATTAAACTTAGTCGGAAAACTTCTTGCCGAACAGTTGTGGCTACACTCCTATGAAAGAGGATACAAGCGTTTAATATAGACGCATTGAGAAGCCTCTTGAATAGCTTTTTGCTCCATTTGGCGTTCCTTTTTCTTTCTATTAGAAAAGGCTCCAGCATTTGGTCTTTCTTGTCGACCCCGCCCATGGATTTATTGTAGTCGCATATCACCTTGGGTTTGTAGAGTGAGCCTACCAGGTCTAGCAGCCACTTGGACCACTTCAATACCATGGCAAGTGGATGTAGTGTACACAGTTTTCTTGTCCTGGAAAGCCATCACTACAACATCCCCAGAATGTCGAGCTACGAAAGTTCCATCTGCCGGTATGACGTGCTGAATGAGTGGTGACACATGCTTCCGCGATTTGCGCAAGGCGCCAAAACAATCGGTTTTGTTCCGTTTCAGGAACCTCGATAAAACGGGGGAGTTGAACCAACTGTCCAAGAATAATTGGTGTCCCTTGCCGAGCAGCGGCATCATAATTTGTCGTACAATGTCGGTGCTCTTCGGAAGATTTGATCGATTAGTAGTATCTTTGCCCATGTAAATGACGAACGACCACAGGTAGCCCGTAGCCGGTTTGCAGATTTCGAAGGATTTGATGCCGAAACGAGCAGCCTTCGTTCTGATAAACTGTTTGAAGGACAGTTTACCCTTCCACAATGTCAAAGATTCATCAATTGATATCTGTTGCTCCAATACATAAGCCTCTTGAAACTTCGCATTCAAGTGCTCAGGTATGGGGCCAAGAGAGAACAACTTAGATGATTTCTTATTGCGGGTTTCGTTATCTACAAAGTGTAGAGCTCGATTTAAATTTTCATAACGAGCCTTTGAAAAAAGTTTTCTAAACGAGTCATGTTTTAAGAACTCATTTGAAGAAAAGCACGATTTTATAGTCGGCATTTTGACAATCCCGATCAACATCCAAAATGTAAAAAGTATCATTATTTCATGAACGTTAGTGTCATACCAATCTCTCGCAAACCTCTCCGAAGACGCCTTCAATCCTTGAGCATATCGATTGGTCTCACAAACGATATGCTCCAGAATTTCGTCGTTCCAGAAAGTGCGGAAAGCATCATACGCATTCTCAACTGGCACGACAGGTCCAGGGTTTTCGACCAGAAATTCCTCTGGCCGCCCAGCGAAAGAATCCATGGGCGACCAGTTGAATATTATCGCGTCCCTGTCCCCATCGAACAAATCTGTCACTACATCATCTGCATATTTCCTTGCTTTTTGACTCGCGTCACTAACCCTAGCACTCCGCTCAGCCTTATCCATCTTATCTTTCAGTATTCTCGGAATTACTTCATCAGTCACACAGCCTTCCACAATCATATCGCCCCTACCAACGCGCGCCGTTGCCGCCCCTCCTCTTCCTCCGCGTCCTCCGTGTCCCTCTCTGCTTCCGCGTCCTCGTCCAGCAGCGTTTCGTCCAGCTCTCGCTACCAAGTACACTGGTCTGAAAATGAAAAAACGAAAATGATTAAAATTTAAAATGAAGATATATGTAAGAAGATATACTAAGTACTAACCTTCGAGTCGACACACTCGCACTTGCCAGTGGACTTGTCAGCGGACTGAACGCGGGTGAAGGACTGCTGGACGAGGACCCGGAAACAGGGGGACACAGGGCGTTCCGTCGGCGGTGACCTCGACGTAGACCTCCTCTGAAATTTACAAAAATAGAAGAAGAGTTCTCGAAATCATTTTATATTTATGATATCCTATTTATAGTAGTTTTATACCTCTCCTATCAAAGGATCAAACTGGTGGCTCGGACCAGCGCTGGTTGACGGCGTGGGCGACGAACGTGCCGACATGCCGCCGCTTTAGAAAAGAACACAATAAATTTACGATATACTCTGAAAATAATTTGCACCCAATACTTATATTTATACTTACCAAGGTCGTTGAGTCCCTCCGGGACTCATGGAGAACACAGGCATGTCGGACATGTCCACCACCAGCATCGAAGCCACGTCGAGTTCATCGTCGGAGTCGACGTCCGATGCCGACGTCTCCAACTCCGCCTCCAACTTGGCAAGGAACGAGGCATCAGGAACTCCGCTCCCTAAATTCCATTTCCTAGACATCTGCAAAGTAAATGAAAACAAAAACAAATTTATATATATATATATATATATATATATATATATATATATATATATATATATATATATATATATATATATATATATATATATATATATATATATATATATATATATATATATATATATATATATATATATATATATAATTTTTAATAATATATAATAAAATAAAATATTAAAAATAATTTAAAAAAATTTACACCCTTAAAATATCAAAATATATATATATATATATATATATATATATATATATATATATATATATATATATATATATATATATATATATATATATATATATATATATATATATATATATACATATATATATATATATATATATATATATATATATATATATATATATATGTGTATGTGTGTGTGTGTGTGTGTGTGTGTGTGTGTGTGTGCGTGTGCGTGTGTGTGTGCGACGTATCGTATGAAAAGGGACCCGCACGGCCCTCTAGCCTACCCCATACTAGTTGGTTATTGCAAACTATTCTGATTACAAGAAAAAAAATTTTTTTGCTGGTCAGCAACTTTTACTGAGAGTGGTACTATATAATTATCTCTTTAAAGATGTTTACAAAGACGATTTTAAATATGAGAACGTTATAAATATTTTAAGAAAACACACCATTATGTAGTATTCAAACCATTTATTAAATTTTAATGATATTATAGTAATAACACTCATGGCTGCAATCAAAAGTTTAACATAAAAAACTATCTTCTAACTGATCTTTAATATTATTGTGATCTTTAATATTATTGTGATTATAATGAACTTTAATGAAGCATTCTAAACAAAGAAATGGTTTGTTCGGACAACTTTTACAAAAAGTAGTGACTTTTTTGGTTTTATTTCTAGCCACTAAACGTCCTTGGGTAGCCATGTTCTCCTTGTAGCATTGTTGGCACTGACGTCGGACTTCTTTAGACTTTCCCTCTTTTTTCGCCAGCTCGTGT